>VZRX01003922.1:126850-169133 GCA_013398075.1 Notiomystis cincta
TAAATCTATTTAAAATACTATTTAATCTATTTAAGTTCTCCTGATTTTTTTATTTAATCATTGCTTACTGTCTTAGTTGTGAATTGGTTCAATCAGAATACATTAATGGAAGATGGGCTGTAAAGAAGCTACAATAAGTAGTTAAAGCATATATGCAGGCATAGCCAGGGCCAGTGTGAAGTGAAGAATAAAAACTCATATCTTTTGAAAGTCTTTCTTCTCCCCTAGTATACAAATGTCTTGTGATTTTTCTCTAGGATATACATTTCACTGACACAAAGCCAGGATATCAGTGCAGGTCAGTGGTCCCTAGACCACCACAATTTTGGCTATTTCCTTGTTGTTAAATTAGTCTTTGGGATCTTAAGGGATTAATGATTTTTTTGGAATTGATTAACACAGAAGTGTTCAGTAGTCATTTAATACATTAATGTCCTGCAGCTTTATTCTCCTGATAATTAACACTTTGTTCTGTAAGGGGGGGTGTGTGGAAAAAATCAAATTAATTTCAATGTCTGGTGCAAAAAGAAATTTTTTTGAGAAACTATTAGAGAAATTAAAGTATTATTGGAACACTGAAAAATATTATTAAATTATTTTCCTTCTGCTGTAACTAAAGGGAACAAAAGAATATAATTAATTGTTTGGAAGATTCTAGCTGAGAATTCAGCTATTAGGATATTAGGATCCTGAAACAACCATGCTTAAGAATCCAGTGTTTCTTGAATGAACAAGGCCTATGAAACTGTGAATATCTAAAATACATTTTGATCTAGAAGTGGATTGTTAAGTGCAAAATTTTGAAATATTCCATGTATACAACTGGGGACACAACCTCTCCAAAGGAAAATAGTAGGAAGTATCAGTTCTGCCTTTTTCAAGGAGAGCTACAAGCAAAACTGAGAGCTATGGATGTTTCTACTGAGACTTAGGCATTTGGATGACCCATTCCTCAGACATAAACCAGAAGAAGACTATATGTGTTCAAAGGGTCAGAGCAGTGGAAGGGGCAGAGCCAGTGGAAGGTTCTGCTTCTTCTGAGTTGATTGGGAGTTGCATATTCAGCACCTCAAAGGAACACTTTGATTGGACTGCATCCAAACCCTTGTATCAAGTCTTTGTTGAGAATTATTATATTTGCCAGAGAGACAATATACACATAGAGCTTAGGAGATGGAATAACCACCTTTATGTAAAATATTTACTTTACTGAATATTTGATGAAGATCTGTTTAGAATTATTTTGAGCGTTATAGAGATTCTGAGGGTATATTTATGCTGTTTAATAAGAGAAGGCTAGGGACTGAGCTTGAGTGCTGTGATTGCTGACACTGCACAGTTTTTAGCTTGCTTTCTGACCCTCTTTGGACCACTGAGACACCCCTGTTAGAAAAGGCACCATCAGAAAAGATATGTGAACACAATCTCTGCTACTTATCCTTGAAGCCAGGGATATGTCCTTACCTCTCTCTTATTTAACAACATAAAATGTATTGCTCAGGGTCCTTTATCTAGATAAGAGAGAACATATTTTACCTCCTGAAATATACAAGCGTAGTCTTGTTCTCTGGCCCATGAAAAGTGAAGGTGTTTCAATAAGGCAGCATAAAAGAGAACAATCTTCTGGCTCTCTGGCTATAATCAATTTTACAAGCTTCTGGCTAAAGCATCCACCTAAAAGATGTTGGGTCAGACTTTCATTTCCAGATGGAGTGGCTGAGCTGTGTCATCCTTCAGCCTGAGTGAGTGGAGTACTTGCTGAGTTACTGAACAAAAGGGATTCACAACGCACCAGGTCACTGTGTCTTCTACAATATTGAACACCGTAGTGATTTCAGTCAAATAACTATCAGACTGGGGTTTGTGATTAACCTAAGCAGAAGGTGACCTAGGTTTTACAATCTTGAATGATTTAAGAAGAAACTAAATGTCTTTCTGAGAAACTGTGCTAGTGTATAGGGAGCTTAGTCTGTCCTGTAGAAAATATAGGATATTTTGATGGTCATATTTCCTTTCAAGGACTTTAATATCTCAGCAGGTAGGCAGCAACTAGTATAAATTCTGAGAAACTTTTGGAGATTTTTACATAAAATTATGTAAATATATATATATATACACATATCTATATCTATCTATCTATCTATCTATCTATCTATCTATCTATCTATCTATCTATCTAATGTATATAATTTCAATAATTTGCAGATTTTATCCTGGAAAATTTATTATTTTAGTATGTAGCACAGAGCAGGAAGCAAGAAAACCTTAAAACAATATTCCTGTCATATCATGGCTCTCTTACATCTGGAATGTGTGAACTCACATTTACCTGTTTGGCATTTGGTTTTGCAAAAATGAATATTCCTATTAAATGGCAAAGCTTCTGAGCTCATTATGAGAACACTTTGTATTAAAAAATAACATGTCATGAATAAATAGTTATTATAAATCTACCTCCATATGTGAGACTGAAGTTAAAACCCTTTTTGTAATACTGATTTATCCATTTCTATTACCCAAGAATGACATATTTTTTGATTGCTTCAGATTTCTTAATTTAATGGTTAGAGTAGTATCATTTTCATTTCATGCCTTAAACATTGTCATGTAAGAAAAAATTAATTGAATTTCAATAGGTTTTAATCTAATATTTTGACCAATTCTCTACTTCAAAGTTTTTGCCAAAAGTTTCCGCATGAGAACAAAACATTTTTAATGAAAAAAAAATAAAGCCATGAAGAAGAAAGAAAATTGTTTGCTCTTGTGGCACTTTAAAGACTGAACTCTTACAATATGTCATATTTATAACAGTATGTGCTTTGCACACAGAAGAAAAAAAAAATCCCCAGAAAGCAAACAAACAAATATTCTCAAGGTTAAAAAGAAGAAAAGCGCTTAGGATCAGGATGGTTTGCCTTTGTTTAGCTTTTCATTTGTTTCTTTCTTTTGTGAATTACATAAAATGTATCGGTTATCTGTCTTTGGTGAAATCCTCACCTGGTTTCTGTTTCTTTCACATAAATGTAATGTTTCCTTGCATAAATCCCCTTGACATTTGGAATCATTCTCTCTTTTAACACTAAGAGAACATTGTGCACAGCACTGAGAATTACAAAAGCTAAATTCCTCAGAAAGAAGAGAAAAAGTCTACATTTTGACACAGTGTTTAATAATTTTAATATGTTATTATATGCCATCGTGCCAAAGAGAATTTGATAATATCTGCATTTTGACAATGTTTCTTTAATTAACAAATTTGGATGATGCTGTGACTGTGGGGCAGACCAGCATTTATAATTTAGGGCTGTAATCTATGAAATTTAAATTTGTGCTCTGTACAGGGGTAGTATGGGTTATTTACAAGATGCTGTTAGGGCCACTGTAATCTCATCAGGGACCCATCAGAAAACCCAGCTCCTCAAGCAGAGAAAAACATGGTGAAATTGTTAGCGGCTGCAATCTTAAATTATGCATGATTGTTGACAGCTCATGGTGTGAACAAATGCTGTAATGTTCCTTTACAGATTTTAATTTTTTTCCTAACCCTCCACTCTATCTATGCTGCTCAGGGTGAAAGAGAGATCAAGTTGTGGAACGCCCAGACTTTCAATTGCTTTGCTTCATTTAGCTTTTTAGAAGCCGTGTGTTTATTTTGCCATACTTTATAACCTTACTTTTGCTGCTGTTCATGTACAAACACTCTTTGTGTATGTATAGCACAGCAGGAGATACAGTTTTACATAATTTCACTGTCAGCAAGCATCTATCAATGAAGAATTTATTGTGCTGTCTACTGTTTTTATATGCTACAGCCATTCTAGAAGAGTTAACTACTCTTTCAATAGGAACAGATGGAAAAGGAGCAGATTAGGAAAGCTTTTTTGATTAACTACTTTAAGTACTTTAGATACTGGAAGGTTGGAGACCTTGGTTTATGTTACTCTGACAAGGTTAAAGAAAAATTACGTAGGAAAGCTGCCCAGGAACTGTCAGAATCAGAAAGTCACCCTTCTTGAATACACCAAACAGATTCTACAAAGCTTTTCTATGCAAACTTTCCTTTACTGTTTAGAAAATGTAGGAAACAAGGTCTCTAGCCCTGAAGTCTGCAACATAAAAAAATCCAGTAGTCAAAGGTATTTTTCCATCTGTTCCAAGTGGATGAAGACAAGGCTATTATAAATACAGCTCTGATGCATGAAAATCATATAGGCATCAGATAGATGGAGAGGCTGTGTTTATTTTTTATAAGTCAGATGATAATTATACCAGATACTGTCTTCCAATTTATGTAAAAAAAAGAAAAGAAAAGAAAACAAACCTCAGCCACATTTAAAACAGAATTTACTGCATGATGCATGAAAATCATAGAATCAAAGAATATCTTGGTTTAGAAGGGGTATTAAAGAACATTTAGTTCTGATCCCTGCAATGGTTCACCTTCCACTTGATTAATTTGCTCAAAGCCCCATTGAACCTGGCTGTTAAGACCTCCAGAGACTCTGCATCCACAGCTTCTCTGAAAACCCTTTCCAGTGCCTCATCATCCTCATAGTGGAGAATTTCTTACTAATATCTGATCTAAACCTACCCTGTTTGCATTTAAAGATGTCGCTCCTTGTCAAGTCAATACACACCCTTGTAAGAAGTCCCTCTTCAGCTTTCCTGCAATTCTCCTTTAGGCACTGGAAGGCCGCTATTAAGTTCTCCTCAGAATGTTCTCTCCATGCTGAACAACCCCAGCTCTCTCAGCCTGTCTTCACAGAAGAGGTGCCCTTGTCCTCTGCCCCTATTCATGCTGCTCCTCTGGACTCACTCCAGCAGGACCACATCCTTCTTATGTTTGGAGCCACATAGCTGGATGCAGTACTCCAGGTAGGGTCTCTCTAGAGTGGAGTAGAAGGGCAGACTCATGTCCCTTGATTGCTGGCCAGGGATACAGTTGGCCTTCTGTGCTGTGAGCACACACTGATGGATCACGTTGAGCTTCTTATGCACCAACACCACCAAATCCTTCTCCCCAGTGCTTCTCTCGATCCTTTCTCTGCCCAGCTTGTATTTGTACATGGGATTGTGCTGACCCAGGTGCATTTGGTCATGTGGCACATCATGAGGTTCACACAGACCCACCTCTGAAGCCTGTGGAGGTGCCACTGGATGGCATCCCCTCACACCCCCATGTGTTGACTGCACCACACAGTTTGGTGCCATTGACAGACTTGTTGAAGGTGCACTTAGTTGCACTTTCCATGCCATTGGGACAGTGTCAGGTGCTTTACACAAGTGCTGATAATGGATGTGTGTAAGATTCTATCATGCTCCTCTCTTCGTGACTTGAAAAACTTATGTGAATATATTTCATTAATGGCAATATTAATTATACATATAAAACCTACATATTGCTCTGGAACATATTTCTAATAAGACTAACCTTTTGAGTTAACTGTTCAGAAAAGCTTTCATTTTTTTTTCCCTTAAATTATTATAAAATCAGCACAAAAATGAAAAATGGTAGAGCAGGTTCACAAATGGAAGGGAATGAAGTATACAATTTTGCATGTGGATAAAAGCATTCCTAAGTCATCATCAAAGATGATATGACCAGTTTTCACTTCTGTGTGTATGAATGTTACTAAGCCATATCTATGAGGATTGATGAATTGTTAAACTAAGACTTTGGGGATTCAAACTTCAAACAGTAAAAGCCAAGGNAACTACTCTTTCAATAGGAACAGATGGAAAAGGAGCAGATTAGGAAAGCTTTTTTGATTAACTACTTTAAGTACTTTAGATACTGGAAGGTTGGAGACCTTGGTTTATGTTACTCTGACAAGGTTAAAGAAAAATTACGTAGGAAAGCTGCCCAGGAACTGTCAGAATCAGAAAGTCACCCTTCTTGAATACACCAAACAGATTCTACAAAGCTTTTCTATGCAAACTTTCCTTTACTGTTTAGAAAATGTAGGAAACAAGGTCTCTAGCCCTGAAGTCTGCAACATAAAAAAATCCAGTAGTCAAAGGTATTTTTCCATCTGTTCCAAGTGGATGAAGACAAGGCTATTATAAATACAGCTCTGATGCATGAAAATCATATAGGCATCAGATAGATGGAGAGGCTGTGTTTATTTTTTATAAGTCAGATGATAATTATACCAGATACTGTCTTCCAATTTATGTAAAAAAAAGAAAAGAAAAGAAAACAAACCTCAGCCACATTTAAAACAGAATTTACTGCATGATGCATGAAAATCATAGAATCAAAGAATATCTTGGTTTAGAAGGGGTATTAAAGAACATTTAGTTCTGATCCCTGCAATGGTTCACCTTCCACTTGATTAATTTGCTCAAAGCCCCATTGAACCTGGCTGTTAAGACCTCCAGAGACTCTGCATCCACAGCTTCTCTGAAAACCCTTTCCAGTGCCTCATCATCCTCATAGTGGAGAATTTCTTACTAATATCTGATCTAAACCTACCCTGTTTGCATTTAAAGATGTCGCTCCTTGTCAAGTCAATACACACCCTTGTAAGAAGTCCCTCTTCAGCTTTCCTGCAATTCTCCTTTAGGCACTGGAAGGCCGCTATTAAGTTCTCCTCAGAATGTTCTCTCCATGCTGAACAACCCCAGCTCTCTCAGCCTGTCTTCACAGAAGAGGTGCCCTTGTCCTCTGCCCCTATTCATGCTGCTCCTCTGGACTCACTCCAGCAGGACCACATCCTTCTTATGTTTGGAGCCACATAGCTGGATGCAGTACTCCAGGTAGGGTCTCTCTAGAGTGGAGTAGAAGGGCAGACTCATGTCCCTTGATTGCTGGCCAGGGATACAGTTGGCCTTCTGTGCTGTGAGCACACACTGATGGATCACGTTGAGCTTCTTATGCACCAACACCACCAAATCCTTCTCCCCAGTGCTTCTCTCGATCCTTTCTCTGCCCAGCTTGTATTTGTACATGGGATTGTGCTGACCCAGGTGCATTTGGTCATGTGGCACATCATGAGGTTCACACAGACCCACCTCTGAAGCCTGTGGAGGTGCCACTGGATGGCATCCCCTCACACCCCCATGTGTTGACTGCACCACACAGTTTGGTGCCATTGACAGACTTGTTGAAGGTGCACTTAGTTGCACTTTCCATGCCATTGGGACAGTGTCAGGTGCTTTACACAAGTGCTGATAATGGATGTGTGTAAGATTCTATCATGCTCCTCTCTTCGTGACTTGAAAAACTTATGTGAATATATTTCATTAATGGCAATATTAATTATACATATAAAACCTACATATTGCTCTGGAACATATTTCTAATAAGACTAACCTTTTGAGTTAACTGTTCAGAAAAGCTTTCATTTTTTTTTCCCTTAAATTATTATAAAATCAGCACAAAAATGAAAAATGGTAGAGCAGGTTCACAAATGGAAGGGAATGAAGTATACAATTTTGCATGTGGATAAAAGCATTCCTAAGTCATCATCAAAGATGATATGACCAGTTTTCACTTCTGTGTGTATGAATGTTACTAAGCCATATCTATGAGGATTGATGAATTGTTAAACTAAGACTTTGGGGATTCAAACTTCAAACAGTAAAAGCCAAGGCATAATTACAGATTTCCAGCCCTCAGTATGCTCCCAAAATACAGACCTTTTTAAGGTATGCTCAAATTGAGGCAGAAAAATGTCTAGTCATGCATACAAAACTTTAAAAAAGCCCTCTATTTTCCATGTAAAAGTTAACAAACATATTTTACATTTTCTTTCATTATTACTATAAAAATTTGCATGACCAAATTCAATTTTTTTTCCTTTTTTTCTTCATTCTTAATATTTTTCTTTGGAACCTTAGTTTACTCACACATCCTGAGGACAAGATTCAAGAGTAAACTTCTAAGGCAAGCAGTGGTTATGTCCAGCTCTATTCATACATTTTGCACCTCACTTATCATTAGGCTGCTAAGTTGTATGTGTTTATCCTACGCTACAACTCATTTTATATTGATTTATCTGACTGATACCCCCTCACAAAGTGAGGAATATTTAAAATAAGAGGCAAAAAATTAATTAAACACCATTGCAAATTAATATGCAAAAAATTAATTTGAATTATCAATGCTTTCTGAAATCAAAAACCTGGAACCAGATTGGCTTTATCAAAGAAGAAATACATTCTATCTAATAATGATCAGCTCAACATAAGAAACATATTGCTGGTGGCATTCTGAAAAAAATTTTGCAGATTAAAACCTAACTTGAGAATATTCCCTCTTCATATCTGACACTTTGTGTTTATTCTGTGTTTTTTGGCCTCCAACAAAGGAAAAAAAATAGGCATTTATTTCATTACTCTGCTCTGAAATCAACCCATAATTATATGTTTGGTGAGTTTTGTGTTTGAAAAATTTTATGAGTTCTAGAAGAACCAACCAAATCAAAATAAATGAAACAATGATAAAACAAAAAATCCCTGAAGCTTGCCCCAGAAGGTGAACCCAAGAGATATATTTATCATCAGAGTGAGATCTGAGTTTGCTGTTCAAATGTCAGGAAAATGATTTTTTAATAACTGGTATCCTAAAATCACCAGTGAGGAAGGCTGTTTATTTCAGCTGCAATGCAGCTTTGTTCTCTGCCAGTTCCTGAAATCATTTTTTGAAAATCATCTCCATAATAGATGAGAATCCTCTATTTTTGGAAAACAACTATAGCTTAAAATAGTTGTGGAATCCTTACATGAACGGAGAGTGCTTGTTAGAAATATAGTAGAACACAGATTTATACAGAAACTCTTTTTATATACTATGCATTGTGTGTTGCCATCAAGCACAGATTTATTTTTCACATTTTAAATAACTATCTAACATAGAATGCATTCAGGAAGAGGAAAAAATGTCAGATTACCTAAACTTAGTGTCTCTTATGCAGTCAGGCTAAGAGATAATGCTTACATGACACTGAAATTTGAGATTGGTTTTGTCCAACCTGACAATACCTGGTCATCTATTAAAAAATAGTTTGTTCCTTTGAAGTGAAACACAGTGCAGCAGAAAATGATAGAAATCCGTGGTGCTCTGTGAGACCTATTGCAGTATCATTGAGAAAGACAGCCTATGCTAAAGGCTTCCAAGGCACTAAACATTTTATGGAGTGCAATTTGAGTTCAAAAGGTAAGGAGTAATGCTGGCAATCCTCTGACATGCCCCCCTGAAGCTCTCAGTTCATTCAAGCTATACAGCTAACAGAAGAGTATTAATAGTGTACCACGATTCAAAAAACAAAGCAGTGAGCTCATATAACGCTAAATTTATTAATCTGACACTGGGTTTGGAGATGAAAATACAAAAAATTGATTCAAAATCTTTTGGTTTAGAATTAAAGGAGAGTAATATGCTTAATGCTAGTCAGAACTGTGATAGAAAGTTTGATTTTTTTTTTAATGAGAGTATAAATTCAGCTCACAGATGTAACATTTGTGGAGTATTTGATTTCTTCCTGCAAAACCTTTGATTGAAAACACCTGTACACACACACATCACTGGCATAGCACAATATGAATAAAATGTGCTCTAGATGCATAATTAACATCTCAAATCCCACTATTGGTGGGATCTTGATTGAAGGGGGTGGTTTTGGCAGGGTTGAATAGAAATCACTAAGTCCTATGAAATACAATATTTCCTCTGGGAATAATCCAGAAAAAAATTTAAGTTGCTATTGATAAAACATAAGTGTGATATAAAGCTAGAGGAAATTATTTTAAACTAGAATGTTAATCATATAAAGTGATTTAATGAGTTCATCTCATGTTACCTCTTCAGAAATCTCGCTGGTAATGTAATGTAGAGCAGTTACAGAACTTATCATACAGAAAGCATGAAACAGCCTTAGAAAATGGGGCATTATTTACAGCAGATAATTAATTTATTCTTTAATTATCTCTATGAGTTAAAGTTAGAAAAGGTTAATAAAATTCTTGACCATAAAACCTAGCATAGTATGTGTTTTTGTGGGAAAAACACAAACTTCTACTAGGATCTTTGATCTAGAAAAGAGGCTGCATCACAAACTATTGAGTCAAGGGTAAATCTACACATACTTAGTGATGAAGCATATCAGAAATATTTTACAGTGGAATCTACATTTTTTGATATCATGAAATTTCCCTCACTTAGTGACTTCAGCACCATGGGGCAATAGTCAAAATAAATATAACAGTTTATGTCACATATTAAGTTTTAGAAGATGATCTAAACCAGAACTTCAACATTTTGTTCAGAATTCAGTACTATGCTACATCAGAAATAAAATAAAAATTCAATCTTAAATAAATATAAAGGATGTGAAAGAGAAGAAAAAATAGTAACAAGCAGGACTAAAGAAAATCTATTGTTAAGATTGGAAGACTCAGATATTCTCATCTTGGCGGAGAGACAACTATCGATATCTATCACAAATTATTTTTGCTTGAGTATCCATGGAAAAGCAGAATGTTGTACATTTTCATCATAGCACCCTTCTCAGTTATTACATTATGAATACCAGTGGATTGGAAAAAAGCATAAAAACAAAACAATGAACAAACAAACTAAAACAACAAGGCAACGAGCTGAGGAATTTTATATCTGTAAAATCTAAAATAATATCTTTTTTTTAATGTGCATTCTTGGTAAATACTCAGTAGGAGGTACACTTTCATTAACAAGCTGATGCAATGGAGCTTTTCTTGACAACTTTCCATGATTTTTGGAATATTGAATTTTGCAATAGCATTCTCTTAAGGATAAAAATGTTTGAAAATGGTCATGAAATAACCTGTGTAGGAATGGAATGACATCCTAGCATCACTGTTTCAGTGAAAGGGGAGCTAACCAGTGTCAGCTAAGAAAAGTTCTTTCCTGTTGCTCTATACAGTGGTATCTGTGTGCCAAAAGTGAAGATGTAAAGGCATATTTGTCTTAAGCTGTGTCTTTAAAAAAGTGTTTTATGACAAAGTTCTGGATTATTTCAGCATAACTCCAGTACAACTAACCCACATATGATATTTTAATGTTCCTTTTTAATAACAAAACCCACTAAAATGCTAAGAGTACATTATGTAGATCTAATCAAATTATTATATAATTTAAACTAAATCAATATTACAATACAGAAAACAAATATCCTGCCAAAGCTACTGCTATTATTGATTAAAAAACATTAACTTCCATGGAATTTTGTTGCCTATAGATGAATATTCGGCTGCCAGTCTCAGATTTCTTTCAGCAGTGAACGGAAGGAGGTGACATTTGAAAATTCATAGTGGTTTTTTTAGCTCACTTTTCCATGAATAAAGAGCTCTGTGAATGTCAAGAATCCCAAGAACTTTAAGTCTAAGTCTGGACATCCAGATACTTGCTTAACTTGAGACAGTCAAAACTCCATCTATCCCTACTTAATTTATAAATACTAATTCCTGTCCTCTGCTCACCTCCCATATTGTGCCATTACAAGTGTTTAGATTATGCCTACTTTATATTTGAATTTTTAAATGGGGTGAATTATCCTGTGGAGATGTGGATTTGCCTTCAATGTCTGCAAAAGTAAGCAGAAGTAACTACCTCAAGTTGAAGTGGCTGCCTTTTCAATACTTACATGAAAGCAAATGAATCCCATCAATAAGAAACTACTTTGTCCCCTTTGTGGTTACTCTAGGAGGCATCCTGGGTTTTGTAAGCAAAGATGCTCTTTCTTTACTGGAAAGCTGGGAAAGATTTCAAGGAGTAAGTATCTGGGATTTGTAGCAGAACAAAGAGGCAGAAAGAAACACAGCAAGCTAATACCATTCACCCTGTCATTTCACTTTAGAAACAACACAGATCAATCTGAAGCATAGAGTTCATCTCCATGTCACCTACAGGAATAGCTATAACTGAGGCATTCCTTGGGAGAGGTTAAGTTGTTTGGTTGTTCTTTAAAGGCTACCTGTGAACGAGATAGTGTTTCACTGTTACTGCTGCAGAGGCATTCATAACTAAGCCTTTTTGCTGTAGTGCAATTCATTACTTCCCGTTCTAGGTTGTTTATATGCAGAGAACAGAACACATTTTTTCATTTCTTTGAAATCATTCTCTGCATGAAATCAGACCCAGTTTTTTTACCTGGGATAAATCACTCAGTTCTTTCAAATGTTTGGTTTTGGTCTTGGTGTAACAGACATCTTACATCATTCCTCTTGCTCTTTTCTGGATATGTTCATTACATCCTAGATTCTCAAGGCTCATAACCCAAATGAATCCAACATCCAGATCCAGCCCCTGTGCTGAAATGAGCCAGGAATATAGATTTTCTTCTTTTATTCTTCCATTATACATAATGAGGAGTATTACTTTTTAGATTTTTTGATTTAGGTTATTTTGTGGTTTGGTGAATTAATTTTATTTTTTATGCATGGCATTTCTCTGTCATGTCCACCTTGTCATTCATTATAACCCACAAGTCCTTCTCTGAAAAACTGTTACCTAAACACTTTTTTTTCCCATACTATACGATTGATTTTAACTGCTCTTTGTAACCTTTCCTTCCCCCTGTTAAATTTCTTTTCATTTTTCAGCAGATTAATGGTCTTTCATGGCTGCTTGGAATTTAAATCCTTTCCTTCAAGCATAGTTGTAATCTCTCCATTTGTACAGAAAGTTGAAGACCCAAGAAGAATTCAATACAGAAATGGAATATGTTGCAGAAAAAAAAATCTGTTCTTTACTTTTCTAAGCTGTACTAGTATTAAAAATCAACTAAAGAGTATCAAAGCAATATTTTCCTATGGCTATGGCAAGGGAATAATCACATTTTGAAATCACACAAAATCCCCAATCCATACATGCTTAATAAAATTATACTAGCTATTAAGCATAAAAGCTTTATGAATAAACCTTAGTCTTTCCATTCAATTCAAAATGAGTTCTCAAAATCAAAACTAGAAGAAAAATGGTCACAAAGAACTTTCTTTGCAAATGTGTATTGCTCTGTACCAGGGCATTTCTGATTCTTAGGCAATTTCACCTGCTCTCATAATTTTTACAGTTGCTTAAGTGCAATAAAACACTGAAATACAGGCACTGAAGTACAGGGGGTATTTATCACTGAAACTCTTTGCAATCCTCATAATCAAGAAAAATTTTATGGAATATTCTTTCTACTGGGGTAGCATTAACCACTTTTTCTTCAAAGCAACTCTCACAACAGCAATGGAAAAGAATACTAGCAACTGAAAACTGATGAAGTGAAAGGAACAACTTAAAATCAGAGTGTAGACATGGACTTTGATACTTAGGAATACATTATACTGCAATATGGTACGTATATACTCAGATTATTTAATTCTGTATTGATTTTAATATTTTGAGTGGATGAAGACTGAGAGATTCTGGTCAAATGTGTATTTATGGCTAGAGGTTATTAGTTCTGTACTCTCTTATCTGAGCAACTAAAGAGAGATCTCTCACTTAGGAAGTGACCTGTCAAAATGATTTAGATATTGGCATCAAAATATATTTATGAGCAGCTGAAGTGATTGTTACAAGCAGCGAAGATCTTGTTTCAGTAAATGTGGTCTGTGAAGTTCTCTCGACTTCATTCAGTAGTCTGCACAAATACAACAACTTACATCTGATATTTCATTAAGTATCCAGGACAGCTTTGTGAAACTGCCTAATATAGGCTATCTTTGTCTTTCTGGAATGGGGAAATCTGGGCTGGGGTACTAAATGAATCATATGACACATTTAAATTTGGACACTGAGCTATTCTCTAAACTCCACTGGCTCTATCTCCATGGACTACAATGTACACATCTAACTTGTGGTTATCACAGTTGCAATGTGATAAACCTTCTCCGTATGTTTCAGTTCTACCTGCCCAGTGATGGTAAGTGACTGGTCAGCACAGCCCACCAAGTTGTCACAGAACTAGAGTTCAGTGTCAAACTTTTCAAGTAACAGAGAGTATTTAAATGCAATTGATTGCTAGACAATATATTTTCCCCACATTTGTAAATCAACTTAATGAGATGTATTTTTCAGATCTTCTTACTAGAGATACTTCAGAATACTCTTGTTTCTTTGAATTGTGAGAGTTTAAAAAGCATAACATTTTAAAAAAATGGAAGAATGAGAGTGATGCTGGTCATTAAAGAATATATCTGCAAGCAGTACTTTCAAGGATTTTTACTTCCATGCTGGCAGAACACACTAACCTTTTCTCATTCTAGCCAGTTAAATCATTCCAGCAATGATTATGGAAGATTATCACACCGAGTTTCATGATCGGCCAGATAAATAATTTGTGAAATCCCATGCAAAGGGTTCCTTTAATCATCTATTCCCTCTAATGTATACTCAAGGTACATTCTACAGATGTTAAATGAGTTTGTGAGTAACTTGAAGCAGCTGCAATATAAAATTACATGTTTGTGCAGTGTATAGAGTAATAGATTGTGTTTCAACTCCAGATTAATGGGCATTATCATATTACAAATAGCAAATGAAAAAATATAAAAAAACATTATTAGCTGATAATCAAGAGAAAAAAAATCTGGAAAATTTTGTGTGTATACTCTTGTGCTGAGCTTCCAAAGAAGCTGCTTTACTTCATTCACTAAAAGCCCCAAAGTTTATTTCCTGCCTTTTGCTATTATTGGTCCAAATTATCTATGTGTGAAGTTTCTATTTAGAGCAGGAAGTTTTCATGTGATTTTACCTCACAAATACTGCCTGTGAACTTTATACAGCTGAACTATTGTGTATACTGTTGTGAGGAATTACACAATGCAGTTGCATGTCTCAAAACACTGTTCCCATAAGAGAAACCACCACAATGGAACTTGAGATAACCAAAGATGGCAGAGCAGGAAAGAGCTGATTCCAGGCCTAATGGAGGTGAAGATTTGGAACTAGCACAATGGAGAAACATCACTGTACAGGGTGTGAGAAAGGAAACCACTGTTTACAGCCATGCCAGACCACGTTGTGGGAACATCTACAACCACCCTTTGGATACCTGGAATTTGGACTGTATAAAGGTGGTACTTCCAGAAGAATGCTTCTGGGCCCCCACCACTGAGATCAGAATGAAGAAGGAGCAGCAGGGTCCCCCAGGAACCCATGTGGTGGGGATATCTTTCAAATTAATCTGTCTCTCTCACCCTTTCTTCCTCCCTCTGCATCTTATTTCTTTCTATCTCTCTACCTCACATTTGCTGTTAAATAAAATCCATACTATTGACTTTAGCATATGGTGTCATTTTCTTCTTAATTTGGGCAGAGTCATCTCTTACAATGAGATCATAACATTATTTTGGTGTCAGAAGTGGGATGCTGTTCTCTGACACGAAGTGCCTTTGACAGTAGCCCCTCTGAGGGAAATCCTGTGTGTTCTATCTGTAGGAATTTCTGGAAACGTTGCTACAGCCCTCATCTGGGGAGGTTGTGTAACCTTTTGAAAACTCTGCCATTCATTTCTTTTGAGGGAATTTTTGTGGGAGATTGAGCAGTGGCGTCTTCAGGCATTTTTTTGGGAAATGGCTATCCTGGGTGGCCAGTGTAAAGGAAATGCTTTGTTGTCCTTCCTTGGAAAATATCTTAGTCACCCCACTACTCCTGGGGTGGAGTTGGAGTGAGAAATAATAGTTGGAGTGGGATAATAACAGATTGGTTACTCTTAAATCTGAAAATTATCTTTGCAAGATTTGGTAAAAGAATTGTACTGTCAGAAAAATGAGGAAAATGAAAAAAGGCTGCAGGCAGAAGCTTTGCTTGCTGCTGAACATGATCAAGTCCAAAGACTTCAAGCAGAGCTGTGGAATGTGCATGAGAGAGAGAATTTTAGGGGAAGAACTGCAGGATGTAGAATACCTAACATTCTCTGAAATGGGGTCTTATAACTCACATTTTTGTTGTGTTCAGGGAAGGAATTGAGAGAATGTGAATGAATCTGTTTTTTCTAATAAAGAGCAGAACACAACATTTGCATTGGCATCTGATGATAAACACATGATGTGACAAAGCCTCAACATAAAAGTAATTCACTTAGGAATGTAGCACCCATAAAAAGCAGGTAATTTCATATAAATCTAGTTCATTCATCTATCAATTCATATATTTTGTTACTGCACCAAAACTGCCCCTGAGCATCCTCAATCCTCAGCTTAATCCCAATGATTGCACTGTAAATTTGAAGAAGAAAAATTTAAAAAACCTTTAATGCATAATTACTGTTGAAAAACTTAAAAGTAAGTTCACAAGATAAGAGAACTGTTTAATAAATAAAATTAAAACTAAGCTTACTTTTTCTCACTTAGGCATTACAGTTCTTGAGAAACCTACTTTGGTTTTGTGTTGTGGTTTTTGTCTTTTACTTTGGGGTGGGGGCAGGGGACTCTGTTTATAAACTTAAATATTTTTGCTCTATTTAAGAAGGATTTTTTTTTAATCCTTCATAAAATAATTACTGACATACACTTTTTTCCTTAACTTTAAGAAAAGAGCATCTGTAGAGTTACCATGCAATAAGTTAATTTTTCATTTGAATGAATGATATTCTAAGATGAACATTAGCTTTAAAACTTGGAGTTAAAGTCATTGAATTTTTAGTCTTAAAATACACAAATAGTTCAGTGGACTTCCTCCTGCCTGAAAGCTTTCTTTTTAGATATAAGATTTTACTTGTAAACTGTCCAGTGGCAAAGCAGGGAATGCCTTGGATAATCTCTCATAATAGCAAGTTAGATGATAAATCTTGTCTATCTGGGGATTTATTTTTTCTGTACCAAATTTGCCGTTCTGTGTAAAGAATGAATCAATATTGGCTCATATTAGAGCTTTTCAGTTTTCAAAAAACAGTGATGTGTTGTTTCTACAAAATTACACAACTTCCTTGCAGTTGGGCACTTTTAAATTAAGTTGTTTAACACAGCAAGTCTTTCCACACTGAAACTCCCTTGCCTACAGTGCTAAAATCTTAAAACCATGTGTGGCACTGCTTTGGCCCATCCCAGCTGGCACTGCCTGACTGAGATTGTTTGCAATAGCACAGACCTAGCATTGCTCCTGATAAAATCCTGCATGTTTTGCCTGGCTATGAAGGGTAAGGTGTGTAATCATGTGGGCATGGGCAATTCAGCAGGAGCATAGTGTCAGCTAAATTAGATTTATTTGTACATTTGCTAAGCTGACGTGCCTCAGAAAACAAACTTTTAGCAGAAATTGCAGGTGTTTGCACTAAATCTCCAAAAGAACTGTCTATGTGAAGATGGATAAAATGGCCTATTTCTGTTTCACTATTTTATCCCTATGACAAATGTAAACTTTAATCCAGCTTCAGGTACAACAAAAGAACAAATACAAATTTGTTTATGTAAAAGAAGCTGCAGGTGAAACAGGGTTGTAGAAAAGGTCGCTAAAATTATTAACTGAAACTGAAATCTGCTGAAAGTTATATTTGATTTTATGGTGTCTGGATATCTAAGTGTTTGTTTTATGTCTTCATAATATTTTAAAATATCTCTTTTATGTATTGGTGCATTGGGTCTGACTGAGATTAAAAAAAAAAAAAAAGAAGGTGCTTTTGTGAAGCTGATCCTTTTCACTATCAAGTTTGTTCAAATACTTACATTTTAAACTTATTAGTGGAGAGAGAAACTGAAGCCTAGAGCTTCTATGTCCATTTATTTAATGCTATTTTTGCATTTTTTATATACTTCAGTAGGTAAAAGGTTGTTAATTCCTTACTTTATGTAGGAAACATTCAAATATAAAGACTCGAGGAAGATGGTTTCCTCCAGTCATCTGTGATTCTATGTGTAAAGCTGTATCTCATAAAAAAATCCAACTGAAGACAGCTACAAAATTACTGAAACGTAAGTTAGTAGACTTAGAAATGTTCCTAAAATTTGATACACGTAAAATTGCTTGTCATCTTCACACATTCTACGGAAAATCAATTAACTGTAAAAATTAAATTATTTTATTATGCACTTCTTTCAATTCTATGCATAACCTTGATACTGAAACTTTGAAAATAACCATGAAAGGACTGGGTTTATTATACTATACAATGTGTGCAAACCTACAAGCATATATAGATGTCATGTGTGCATCCTTACGTATGCATCTGCAGGTAGACATGTGTGTGTTTGTGGTCACGAAAATATGCCTTACAGCAAAGAAGGAATAACTAAAATGACACAAACAGGATGCTAAGATACAGGTTCTTCACAGGTTATGATAATTTTTACAAACCAAAATGTCAACTCTGATGGTGAAAAAACACTTTACCCAATAAACTGAATAAAAGCACAGGCTGAAGTTAGTGTCGCAGTTTGGACAGGTGTTTACCAAGAAGGGCGGGAGCCTCCCTTGGAATGAGAAATGTAAACCCCCCTTCCCTCTGAATTAGTAATATTTTGAAATTAAGGGGCTCTCAGGCAAAGACAGGGAATAGGAATAACAGATCTTTACTAAGTATTTATATGAGGTAGAACAGGCAACAACTGTACCGGTGACACCAAACCAGACCCAGAGAACCCACTGGCAGCTGCTCTCAGGTGTCAGGCACCTTCCCCTCGGTGCAGTTCCGGCCCCGGCCGGCAGGGGCGCTGTGGCTCCGCTGGGCAGGGCAGGTGCGATGGTTCCCCCGCGGCTGCAGGGGGCGCTGTGGGGCAGCTCGGGGAGCAGACGCCAATGGCGGCTCGACAGCAGCGATGCCGGGCTGGTGGCTGAGATGTGCTGGAAACCCCGCGGCTCTCTGGAAACCCGGGACACCTCAGCAAGCGGGGTGGGGGGGCGAGCTGGTGCAGCTGGAACTCGGAGTGGGGCAGCGGCGGCTGAGGCGGTGGCGGCCACGCGGTCCGGTTGGAACTGGGAGAAATGAGTTCAGATCTCGTGGTCCCCAGGTGAAAAGAGTTCCTCTTTCAGTGAGATATTAACGGGGCACCAACCTCTGCGGCCGCGGCAGGAGAAACAGGCTGGGCTGGACCGCGGTGACGAGCGAGCTCCTTCCCTCCGCCGTAGCTACACCGTCCGTCCCCCTCCCAAAGCCGAGAGCAGCAGCAGCCTGAGGGACAGGGCGGGGCTCCGTAAGGCCGAGCCGGCGAGCGGGACCGGGCTGTGTCCCAGCCCCCACCAGCTCCACCCCCCGCGGGGTCTCTGTCCCTCCCTGAGGAACCCCCAGACAGGGAGGGGCCGCACCCACATGCCCGCCGGGCTCAGCCACATCCATTGTTCTCCTTAAGTACCATTATTAGCATTTCTAAAGAGGAAAAAATTTCTCTAAAACACGTTGACAGTTAGCAATGTTTGAATTGAAAATCAGATATGTTTTACTTTATTTATGGATTTTTTTTTTTCTAAATCAGCTCAGGAAAAGGCCAATAGGTTTTCACCAATTTTCCATCAAATTTTGTGTTTGAAGTGGTGGTTTGTATTTTTCAGTAGGCTGACCTGAATAACCTGAATGATACCTTCCTTGTCCTAAAAAAGTAGCTGAAATCAGGAAATAATTGACATTAACTGCTATGCAAAGTTTCCTCCCATCTGTCAATGAAAAGTATCTTTTTTAAGGCACTGGACAAAAACAGACTTTTGCACACTTAGTTCATTTTCACAAAGCAACTTGAGGTTGGTAAGTTTAACTACTCTCCTCAGCTGATATTCACTAACTATTTTTTTTAAAGTCTCATATAGTTTTATTCTCCTGTGAAAGATTTGCTCATGTTAAAAATTTATTAAAGCAAAATTGTCAGTGCTACACAATACTCATGTTGTGCATAAGCCACAAATTTTGTTAACTTAGAGAAGCAAAGACACTGTTCCACTATCTCTATATGGAGAAGCTTTCAATAGATCTCAGGTTTGTAAAACTTTTTATTTCCTGAATCAGTATCAGGTTTTTCCGCCAGAAAATAACTAAAATTTATGTATATGAAGCATTTTATCACTAATTTCAAACAACTTGTTTAGATTTTCACTGGGTTAATTCTATGTGCATTAACAGTCTGGTCATATCCTCAAACTTTTTGAAGTTCTTAAATTTTAAACACTTCCTTTATGAAGAAACATTCATTATATTGACCTTATTCCATCTTCAACTTTTCAGCATGATGACTTTTTATAATATATCTGTTAGGAACAATTTGCAATGAATTGGAATTCATGTACATGCACATACACGTATAAAAACCACCACCCTTCCCCTGTAATCACACACCACACACTGCTATAATCAAAGACAAGCTCAATTTGGGCAATTTATTTTAAATAGCTTTTTTGCAATTAATGCCTGTAGGGTATTTTTAAGTCCTGTGTAATAACAAAGCCATCAGATGTACTTATGCATACTGTGTCTCATGTAGCTATCAGCAAAGAGTTAGAGAAATACTTCAGTAAAATAGAGGGTTCCAATCTAATAAAATGCAATCAGATTTGCCAGAGATGTTTCAATAGTTCATAACTACATCTTTCAAAAAGTTGATAAAATGTTGATATGATTGGCACTATTTGATTATTGGAAATTAAATAGATAGAGAGACAGACACATTTCCCTCTTTAACTATGTGGGAGTTTTACACTTTCAGAATTGTTAAGAAGCTTTATGGTATAGAGAAATATATACAGAAAAAGTATATTCCCAATAGTCTTCGAGGTACTGGATTGCCACAATTCTTATCCTCGTCTTCATCATCATTATGGTTATCATTATCTAAAGGCTGATGTTCCAGAAACTATCTATTTCCAAATTGGTAGAAAAATTAAGTTGCTCAGGCAGTTGATTTTATGCTACTCTATATTGCAACTCTATATGCATGCTAAAGTAACACTTCTGAATTCATATGTTGTGGCAAGTGTTATATAGAAGATATGATAGCTTTTTTTTTTTTAGGTCTGTGTTCGTCATCAGTTAAATCCTTGTTTTGGTATAATAAATAGCTGTTTACATTTTTATTAGTTTTTGTTTTGAAACAACTGAAAAAAATCTGGCACACCTGTGTATATATTAAAGTTGGAGGTATTACATAGCTTACAAATGCAAGCTCTTGACCGTCACCATTTAAAATGAGTAGAAAAATGCATATTTATTATTGATTTCTAAACAAGCTGAATAAGATCCAACTAAGAAAACTAAGGTTGTATAACAGTTGAAATTCTTTGCTTCTCTGAGACTGGCACTTCTTGTTTGAAGGAATAAGTACCATCCATTAAAAGAAATGTTGGACTTACATAAAATACTAAATCAGGATATATCCGAAACAATTTTATTTGGTTGATTTGTTTGTTAGCTTTTTTACCTTAAGAATTAATGATAAAAGTAATGACAACTAGGGTCCAGGATTAAAATCTGGCACTTTTTCTTTGAGCTGAAGTTTATTCCTAGGCTACAGAGTCACACTAGCAAAGTAGAGACAAAGTCAGCCAATTGTCTTGGGTTTTTTCCCCTCCTTCTAGAATACATATATTCCATTCTCCCTCTCTTTCTGTGTTTCTCTTCAATTCTGGTGAATGCAAATTAGCAAAATCCTTGTCAATTTTAAAGATTAGAATAATGACAATAACATTAACGAAGAGAGCTGGCTTTGACAGACCACAGGTTAAGGGAACTTGGATTTCTGCAGAGGTCTCTTCAGTTTCAGAATCCTAGTAAGAGACAGTTTGGTAGAAATAAATAGTGTCTTCTTAAACACTGTATTTAATTTATTTTCCCCTCAAGAAAAAATCCAATTAAGAATCCAATTTTTGTTCTTGACAGCTATCAGACAAACTCCTTCTACTCTCTTTCTTTTCACTTTTGGGGTAAGAAGAGTGCTTGAGGCCAATTTGTTTCAAAGTTCTATATCATGAGAAATGTAGTTTTATTCTGGGCACTCTAGCTAAGGTAAGAGGTTCAGCATTCCTCAGGCATTGAGAAAGCTGTGAAATAGTGTTTGTTGCTCAGAGTGAAAGTGACTGATGGCTTTTGAATACCAAGATCAAGGCACAAATCTTGATTTTTGTAAAAAAAATTCAAATTTTGGCTTTGTGAAAACAACTTTTACTAAATGTCATTTAAAAAAAAGAATACTTAATATATAAAAACTATACATAAAAGCTATACTTTTACTACAATTTTATACTTTTTTATTTTATAAAAAGGAATCCTTTGTTTGTAAAACTTTTTATTTATTCCTTTAACAAATTTTAAGTTTTGTAGGGAAATCTGTCTGGCATTTCTTCCAAAGAGCAAACCACCAAGCAGTTATTATCAAGGTACAAGAGTGCTCGATAACACAATCAAAAATCTCCATAATTCATGCTTCTCTCTTTATCTAGGAAGACATAATGATAATATGCAGTAGGTAAGTAAATTACAGAAAATTGTCTGTTTAAATCTTCATACATATTTAAAAGATACAGATTCCTTTGCTGATAGGCCAAGCTCTGCATCAGTCTTTTTTTTTTTTCTGCATGACATTATTATGCTTCTGCTGTTTCTAGAATGTTGTTAACCTTGTTCTTCCCAATTCCCTTAATAACAAATAAGGCTGTGAATGCTTTCTGTTGTTACACTATTCCTATCATATACAGGAGGGCATCTATAATTAACCCAAGTAGACCAGATCATAAACTACTGACACTTGGTTTAGTGGGTATTGAGAGAGGCTTCAGCACCACTTTGTAGCTGAAGTTCAGAGTCTTGCAGGATGTGATTTAAAAAAACAACCTCTTGTTACTGGGGGTATTAGTGTACTAAGCACTCTTTTCTGACTTTTTTTAGGTCACTTTAAATAGCGTCAGGAGTAAGTTCCCTCCCAATGATTTCCAAGGGAAATAAGTTAATGTTTATTGCACTCTAATTATTTGTATTTATTCTAAAATAATAGTCCAGTGTATCAGAGTTTCTGAGTGTGCAAAAACACTTTAAAAAGTTATGTAGAAATACACCTGTATTGTCCATCTTCTTCTCCAAGATATACCAGACTGCTTTCAGGGGCAGCAGATGACCATTGCTTTTTAAAAGTCTAAATCATAGTATACTGAAAAGATTATGATTTAACTTTATAAATGCCAAACATCAAATGTTTTAAGTCTTATCCATGGCAAGGTGCAGCTGTATTCCCATACCATTTTTCTAGAGACTACTTTTATTATGTATAAATAGTGAAATACCAGGTACAAATATCTTCCTGAACATCTAAAGAAGCAGCAGGGTTGGTTTTGCTGGAATTCCTAGACATATACTAAACAATGTTCATCTGCCTTATGTTACAGAGGAAGTATTTTATCAATATGTGTAATATCTGTGTATGTTGCATACAGATCTGCACCTGCTGGGGAAAAAAAAGACAGGAAGATGAAGTAAGAAAAAAAAATCCTTCTTTGGTAACATGTAATAAAAAACCCCACAGCAAACAAAACAACCAGTTCACAGAAGAGATGCAAATTTTGTATAGCATGAAGAATGGAGCTCTCAAGAGTTAGTGCTACACAACTTTTTCAAAATCCCTAAGCATCAGTTTTCTGCAGTTATAATATTAATATTAATTCTCTTGGGTTCTAAGCAAATAAAATTGTTTTTCAAACATCTTTGCTTCAATAACTGCTATTGGTATCATAGCATTATTGATCTTAATGAGGTTACACAGTACTTGCATTGGGGCTTTATATGATGGAACTGTGTGAAATAAATATATTTTCTGAATGATCACAGAAAGCAATATTTGCTTTGTGTAGGATACCTCCTAGAAGCCTCAGAGAGGAAAAAATAGCATGGAAAATATTTTTTTCCCTAGGAAATATATTCAGTCATGAATTTATGCTACCAAACATAAAGGAAATTAAACTAGGAAAAAAAAGAAAAAAGAAGTTGTATTTTTTCAGGGAGGTGCTAAATAGATTTAGGAGAAATTCAACAATGCCTGCATTCTGTATCAAGTTGCATAATTAGTCTGTGACTGAATTGCTGCAATTATTAAAGATCTATTAGAATATAGAGGTATTCTAGCAACTTTGTCAGACGATTCTTTTTATGTGTAAATTCTTTTAATGTGTGAAATTAATTGAAGTATCTGAATCACCAATCAAACACCTAATCAACATTCTAATCAACAGTCAAGTATGTGACATGACAAATTGGGTTAATTGTCAACCGCACATCAGGAAAATTAAATTATTAATTTAAAAAATGTAATAAAGCCCTTTCCAGAAGTACTGTTAAAGGTTAACAACAGACTGGACCTTCTAAAATCAGTAAAAAGGATCACCTGAGGTATTGCTTATGATCATTGCACAGAAGTATCTGAGAACAAACCATTTTTAATCATAGAAATATCTCAAGAAAATACTTGGTTTTGTCACAGCTAGAAGGATCATGAACAAATAGACTTTTTATCAATTTTCAATAGAAAAATACATTTTAGTTTAAAAACAATATTATTTAAATTACTAAATAGTCATCCTTCTTAATAATGTAGGCACCCTATGATAGATGCTAACCTGTATATAAATTTCATTCAATCAATAAATACAGATTTTATAGAATTCCTTCAAGAAAATGCTGTTATAACCACATTTATTAGGGCTGCACAATTAACACGCAGTTATTTGCTAAAAATAATTAATTAATATTTGTCGACGGTTTTAGAGAAATTTTTTCCTCTTTAGAAATGCAAATGACCCGGTACTTAAGGAAGACAATGGCTGAACCCTGCAGCCATGTGGGTGCGGCACCTCCCTGTCTGGGGGTTCCTCAGGAGGGACAGAGACCCCGCGGGGGGTGGAGCTGGTGGGGGCTGGGACACAGCCCGCTCGCCAGTTCAGCCTTCCGGAACCCCGGCCCTTGCCCTGCGGCTGCTGCTCCTGCTGCTGCTGCTTCTGCTGGTGCTGCGGTCTTCTGCTCTCGGTTTTCGGAGGAGGGCGCGTGGAGCTGCGACCGGAGGAGAGGAGCTCGCTCATCGCTGCAGTTCCAGGCCAGCCTGTCTTTCTCCTGCCGCCGCAGAGGTTGGTGTCCCGTTGGTGTCTCGCTGAGAGGGGAACTCTTTCCACCCGGGGATCCCGAGCCCGCCTTTCTCCAGTCCCGGCCGAACCGCGTGGCCGCCGCCACGCCGGCCCCGCCGTTTCGTCGGCGCCGCTCCGAGCTCCAGCCGCGCCAGCTCGCACCTCCACCCCGCCTGCCGAGGCATCCCCAGGAACTCTTTTCACCTGAGGATCCCGAGATTCGAACTCATTTCTCCCGGTCCCGGCCGGACCACGTGGCCACCGCCGCCCCGGGCTGCAAGTGGGTTCTCTGGTCTGGTTTTGTTACATTTGTTGTCTGTTTACCTCATATAAATACTTAGTAAAGATCTGTTATTCCTATTTCCCTATCTTTTGCCTGAGAGCCCCTTGATTTCAAAATATTATTAATTCGGAGGGAAGGGGGGTTCACATTTCTCATTCCAAGGGAGGCTCCCGCCTTTCTTGGGAAATACCTGTCCAAACCGAGACAATATTATATATATTAAGAATAAGTATAAGGTATAAAACTTTGCCAATCACTTCTAGTATCAGATTCTGACCATTAGACAAAATTTGAATTCTTAGTATACATTTGCTGAGTTACTGGAGGGTATTTTTTAGTTAAAAGGCCAATTGTTCATCCTCCACAGATTTGCTATTTGTACACTCTTATAATTCTGAAAACGGAGTGACAAGCTCTCGAGGAAGGTGAATATCTAAACACCAAATTGACTCTGCAGGCAGACATGTAGACCCTGCCTCAGGTCTGTATTTTTGCAGCACTCCTTTAATGTTGTTTAAAGTAGAAATCCAGTCTTCACACCACTGAGATTTTGGCATACAGAATTCCTGTAAACATTATATTAACTTATTTCTCTGACTATGCCAACAGCAGAATTTTTCTAACGGGCTAGGAATGCCAAACAGTTCATGCTTGACACAGTGGGCTAGTTTTGTTGTTACTTTTTTACACATTTTAAGGCTTGGGTTGAAATCATCCTTGAAAGACTGATACAGAAAGACATTAGGAATATTTTGGAGTCTGACCAGTTTAATGAATCTAGCTCACTGTTCTGTTCCTGGCACTGAACTAGTGAGATGAGTTTAGGAAAGTATGTGAGCTTGGCTACTTTCTCCAAACATTTTTTTTTTCTACTTACCTCTTCAAAACCTGTGTAACTTATGCCTACCTCATCCTTCCAACTGTTTTGAGCTTATCAAACTCACATCTCAGCCCTGTTCAGACTGGCAAAAATATTCAGAGTATGGTTATAACATGCTGACAGCATTTACTTTAGCCTAGAATACAGCTCCCACAGCTATTTACTTTAATATATAATTTATAAAAATTGTTATTCTGGAAAAAACAAAAGAAAAAAGCCATACTGAAAAATATGAACAAGGGAACTGATCTTATATGTGAAAATATGACTTGATTATTCCTTTTATTCATTTCTTGCCAATCTTTTTGCAATACAATAGTACTCAGTAATAATGATCCTAACTTATGCAGTTCAATTATCCACTTATTACTAATTTCCATGAATCATGCAGTTAAAATTGTTATACACAGACTGTAGAGTACCTAAACCTTCCCTTTATGTTATGTTTATCCCTTCCACAGCCCTCTCTAAAGGTCAGTGGGATCAGTCATCATTCAGGTCAATGTATTTAGTTATTAGTATCCAGAGCTGTCCACTGGGAGGAGTTAGATGGTGAAGGCACTGGTTTTTTACCTCCCCATTCTCAGGTCCACCAAAGAGATTTTCTTCTGTGTTGTTACTAAATCTTCTTGGAAACTCTTTCTTTCCTCTTTTATTCACGAGTTAATTAGTTGTTAACCCACTATTTGATTTTATTAGGCCGCTACCACGTATGGTTGAGTCCTTCCACTGCAGAATCCAGACCAAGCGGAAGCAAAATGACACATTGCTATCAAATAGGAAATAAGATATTGTGGGATCAGTGTTCACCTGGAGGACACAGCCCTCTTGAACCTCTCCTGACCTTCAGAAATTTTTGCAGTCACAGCTTAAAAACATCCATAGCTAAGAAAATCCTTGACAAGAACAGGGGCTTGAATTGCTAAGTCATTAAAAAAGTAGTGATCTCTAGTGATTAGTAGAAGCATGGTATTTTCTTGGCTGCACAGTCAGGTGGTTAATCTCTCTTTCTCAGCGGTAGGAAAACCTACTCAGTTTTGTCCACAGTTTAAAGGATTGAGGATGAACTCTAGGCAACACTCCATGACATTCTTAAAATGTGCTAGTGTATAGAAGTAACAAAGAGAAGACCACCTTTTCAGCAGCATGGTAGTAAGGATATTAGTCAAGGAAACAAAGGGAAGGGATTTCCTTTTTTTGTTTGTTAGTTTGTTTTTTAATTCTTTTAAACTCAAAATTAATTAACCAACATTTTAAGGTTTTTCTCATCAGAGAAGCACAGATTCTTTCCCCTGATGAGTGTACTACTCCTTGAGTGAAGTGTGAAGTGAAGATCCTCATTTTCATTGTTTCCCAGGGTAAATTACAAAAATCCATGACTTTTCTCTCTGAGTCTAGAGTGGGCGCTTATATGACCAGAAACAGAGAGAAAAAGAAGGCAAAGTCTGTGGTCTGTAGAACACCACAAATTAGATAAATGTGAAACAAATGTAAACATAGAGACTGACAGTAGGTTGTATTTAAGACTTGGAAAACTATGGGCAGTGCAGGGAATTAGCTATGGACAGGATGGGCAGCTTAAGGGGGTGTAAGTGGAGTGTTTGAGAACACCTTAACCCAGGCTAATATGGGGTTTATCTGGGTGGGCAGAAGGTGGTGTAGACTAGAGGTCATTAGAGTTACATTATTAAGAAATATATGAAAGAATACAAAAGAAATCTGCCAGGCTGTTGGGAATTCATCACAGCTCTTTCAGCACCTCTAACTGAAGAAATAACTTAAAAAATGCTAGAATTTCAAGTGGGACATAACTGAAAATGCTGTAGGAAACATTATGAACTGTGGATAAAGTATGCTGTTGTAGGGTTGGTGAGGACACACAAACTGTTCTTTCTATACTGAGGCTGCTCCACACCTACCTTTTGCTACTACTGGTCACATTTTTTTTCAGCCTGGAGAAGAAGAGACTGAGGGGAGAACTCATTGCAGTCTATACCTTCCTCATGAGGGGAAGAGGAGGGACAGACACTCGTCTCTCTGGTGATCACTGACAGGACCCAAGGGAATGGCCTGAAGCTGTGTCAGGGGAGATTTAGGTTGGATTTTAGAAAAAGGTTCTTCACTCAGAGAAGAACCTGGAACAGTCTCCCCAGAGAAGTGATTACAGCACCAGCCTTGACAGTGTTCAAGAAGCTTTTGAGCAATTCTCTCAGGAATATGGTGTGACTCTTGGGGATTGTGTTGTGCAGGGTCAGAAGCTGGACTTAGAAAACAAGATATTCTATGGTTCTATTCTGTTTTGGTTTTTCAGAGTGGAAGTTAATAACTCCATGCAATAGTTAATAGTTAGTAGATATTCCCATATCACCTTCCTATGATTGCCATTTTTGTAATATGTCCACCCTTGAAAGCCCAGACAATCAAGCTGTTTTGCTTCTCTCACATTTCCAACAGAAAATGTAATGAATTTACATTAGGACCCATTCTTGTTACTTGTCTCCTTTCTTAGCATTACACTCTGTAATTTTGGCCTGGAGCTACAAAAATTATGCAAAGTCATGCTGCTTGCTTAAATTCATTGCTCTCTGCCTGATACAGAGTGAATGCTGTGAGTTATCTTCTAGATAGCCTATCCAAGCTGCTGCTTTCATTGCACAAAGATATCTTAATAATAACTTTGTAGACACTAGACTCTCACCAGACCAAAGAACGTTAGGTATCTGTGCCACACAGTCACACTGTGTCAAACATCTATAACAAAGAAAGAAATGTTCAGCCAATCAGTTTAAGAAACTTCTATGTTTCCAAAGAAGTGGGGGAGACTGAGTGCATTTCAAGGAGTGTGGAAGTACAGGATATTTTACAATTGCCTTTTCTGCTTGTGATCAACTCCTATATCTGATGCTGTTAATAGTGGAGACAGGAGCAGTGACCTGTGTGTGCTGTCCTAGAAATATAAGCTTGTGTTTCAGCAGTGACTGGTAGGGACTGCTGCCTTTTCTAATGCAGTGTGTGTGCCCTTACATGTCATTTGTGTCAGTCTCATTCTTTAGGAAAAATTAGTGACTTCCAGGGTCTTTTTTGTAGATGGAATAGGTACATTTGCAATGAAAGGATAACCTCCTTAAAGAACCAAGGGACGCATTCATACCAGTATTTTTAATGTTTTGACCTTTCAATATCATGAGACTACCATGGAGCTGAACCATTCTAACTGGATGCCTGACATTTGTAATGTTTTCCATTATGTGAATGGAAGAGCAAAATGTCCTTGGGTAAATGAATCACTGTTAAAAATAGCCACCTACAGTGGGAGATAAGTGTCACTTGGACACCTGCTTTAAATGAATGAGCTTCAATTTCAAGTGCCCTAATCACTAGATGAGAATCAAGGTCTTTTTTTCTGTGATTTAATATGAAGACTCCTACTTGTATGTTCAGTGGCTCAGCTTCAAAGGAAAAGGTGATGGGAAAAGACAATCAGAATACATCACTGCTTGGTGATTAAGTCATCCCCTTCAACAGAGAGAAGTGCAAATTCAGTCTTTTGCAAACAGCAGGAGAACTAGAGTACATGTCTAGGGATGACAGCTTTATGATCAGTGTTTACAAAATTATGTCATGTTGGAAAACAGAAGGATTAAGATGTCAGTAGAATGGACCCTACAGAAATAAAAAGTTAGGAAGGTTTACATAGTTTAAAGCATTTCTTGAACTGAATGCTTAAAGTAATTTAATGTTGTTCTTTTAATATATAGGTAATATCGGTATAGCTAACCATACTCATAATAGCTTTTTCAAGTGCTTATTATAATGCCAGTTCTGTCTGAAGAAATGTTTTTTATGAAAAGAAAAAGTCACCAGGAAGATTATTACTATGAAAACCTTGTTAGATACAGTTGGAAAATCATTCAGCGTGTTTCAGACTCTTGTTTACACATTAAAATAGCTTACATTTTCTAGTGTTTGAAAAGGAATCTGCTTCTAATTCATACAAAATAGCTTTTTTAATGTTATTATAATTGCAGAAGAAATCACAGTACATGAAAAATTCAAAAGAACTGTTTAGAAAGTCAAGAACATAGGGATTCAAAGTTCTTCTTGTAGCGATTTTCTTTCTACAAGAAATAATTTTACTAGTGCTGTGAAGTAGTAAACATTTTAATAGGGAAAAAAAGACAAGAAAACAGAAATCTCCACAGGTCTTTCCAAAGGAAAATTATTTCAGTCTTTCAATGCACTATTGGTGTACATCTTGCTTAGGTGCATTATGTTTATGTGTTTAACTCAGAGCTTAGCAGATGTCCTATACAGGTCTCCCATACTCCTATTCACGGGGCAATTGAAACTCATCAGAATACTATTCAGGAAATAAAAGAAAATTATTAATCTATTCTTAACATGGTAAAGAAAAGCTTTTCTTATAATATAGTACGTTCATGCCTGTGTGTTTATCTTCATGTCTAAAATGTCTGTGGCTTCAAATAAGCTTTAAATTGGTTGTGTGAATGATAGAAAAGTGCATTGGATATTTTCAGAGGCAGCTATACAACAATAATAAGCTAACTCCATAATAATACATGCACATTTTTTTAAAACAAAGTGAAATTTTTCAGACTGTGGAGGTCAATACATAAGGACTAGATACTCATCTGGTGTAAAATAATGAAGCACCATCGATTTCCTACATCCCACATATTTCCAAAATTATTTAGAAACTTTTATTCATGAATGTACTTTCATTCAAAATCACTGTAATATAAGGAAGACATTAAGCTGCTAAAGAACACCCAAAAGAGGGCAGCAAAGGTGGTGAAGGGTCTGGAGGGGAAGCTGCATAAGGAGCAGCTCAGGTAACTTAGTCTGTTCAGCCTGGAGAAGAGGAGACCAAGCAGAGACCTCATGGTGCTCTACAACTTCCTCATGAGGGAAGAGGAGCGGCAGGCACTGATCTCTTCTTCCTGGTGACCAGTGCTAGGACTGAGGGAATGGCCTGAAGTTGTGTCAGGAGAGGCTTAGGTTGGGTATTAAAAAAAGATTCTTCACCCAGAGAGTGGTTGGGCACTGGAACAGGCTCCCCAGGGAAGTGGTCACAGCACTAGTCTTGACAGAGTTCAAGATTAATCTGAAGCATTTTTCTCGACTAGTCAGGTTCAGTATTTAGAACACAAAATTACTCAAAAAAAGCAATTCTAATTTTAAAATATGATAAAAAAATACAAATTGTGTTTTAGTGTGATTATTTCAAAGTAAAATTTTGCAAAACCTTTTCTTTAAAAGCTGCTAATCTTGGCAAAACTGGGTCACTGCATTCTTTCCTATGACTCTGAAGAGAAATCTGTCATTTCACCAATACATGACTGAGAGAACTGAGCCTAAAAAAACTATATTAAGGAATAAAGTTGCTTTTAGGTAAATTGTGAGCAGCTGGTTTCACTGAATAAATGTCAATGTTCATCATTCTGAAAATTAGTAGTTTGGAATATGGCCACTTGATCTGTGCCCTTTGGGCAAGGTACTTCTCATGAACCACTTCATTCCTTTAAAAGAGAGAAATAAATTTTCTTGAAAGCATGGTGCTTACTCCTATGGACCGATAATATCTAATCATTCTCCAAATCTACCCATGTCCACTAATAACTTCTCAGACCTTCAAAGAGCAGAATTTTATGTGGTTTTGTTTTTTATTTTTCTCCGCCTGGACATAAAAAGTGTATCTGTAAAAGAAAGCTTTAATTTGTAAGGAAATTCCTGACACAAAAACTGGTTTATTTTCTCTGGAAAAAAAAAATCAAGAAGAAAAAGTATTATCAATTAAATTTATATCTCTACATATGAAATGTCCCGGCTACATCATGGCACTGTGAGTTGAAATAACAGCAAATGTCAAATTCTGTAGTTCTTTGAAGCTGATAAAAATCTAATTCAAAGGTATGATGTTTATGTGAAGTTTAAAGAGTTTTAAACAAATTTGAAGTTCCTTGTTAATTTTTGGTTCGTCAGAAACCTTGCCCTATTAACATAAATATAATTGGTTTTATTTCATCATCATCATCAATATCAATCATCAGTTTTATATTTTACAAAACAAAAGGTAGTGTGTTAAGTAAAGATTTAATGAAAGCAATTTCTGGAACAGTATTTTCTTTGTCCTGATTTATCAAAAGGAAAAAAAAAATTATGCATTTCACATGGTAATTTTTACCTAAACCTTTAAACTGTAATAAATTATTAATAATAAATTGGTTTTTATTTTGATGATTGTAGAATCTGATTAAACATTTCGCTTTAAATTTAAAGAAAGGTGTCACCACAGTACAAACAGGTTATATAAGCCTCTCCTTGGTGTTCTCTGAACCTGCATGTATGTTCCCCATACATGCCAGAATTGTTGTCAGGATGATTTTGGGCGCTTTGATTCCATTAGCAATAATGAGCTTTTTCAACTATACTGACTACATTTCATTGGTAGTAGAAAGACAAATATTGGCAAAATCTGCTGCATGATGCACATGAGCTGAAGTAAGTGCCAAGTGGAAGCAAACAGCAGACAGCAGGCACACATCTTGTGTTAATGCTTATTGATACATACATCCTATTCTTTAACAGCATCAGACAGACATAAAGGCAGAAGATTCTGAAATGGACTCAGTGAGTAGACTAAGGCACTCCAGGGAAGGTCAGTGCAAGCAGAAGCAGCTAAGGGATGCAGAAATTCAAGAAGTGATTTCTGGGCTCTCCTTCCCAAAGGATGCTGCTCCTGCTCACACAGGTAGCTAAGAGAAATGTTTATTCCTAGAAGCTCTAGCAGTTTCTAACAGCCCCTGGGAGCTAATCCTACTGAAAAGGTACTTACATCTGCTATCTTCAGCCATAATAAAATCCTTAATTTAGAGTTGGGAATTGTCAAGCACCTCTTCAGCTGGCACCAGGGAAAGCATCGCCAGCTGGGAGCACAGCAAACAGAGGCAGCAATTTGTGCAGCAGTTGAGGTGGAAGTTTTCCAAAAATTCTCTTGAATGTGGGACGGCTCAACGCTGGCAGGGATGTGCCACAGGGCATGGATCCCAGCAGCAGCAGCAGCGGAAGCAGCTACCCCAGCACATCAGACACCTCTCAAACTCCCATTAAGCTCTGCAAGGAGGACACAGCCACCCAGCACAGAGCACGGACTGGCTGATGCTTTCCGTGAGCCTTGGGCAGGCAGAGGTGGTGGCATTGCCTAAGGGAGGTTTGCACAGGCTGGGAGGTCAGTAAATTCAGCACTGCAGGAGGAGGTGAGCAGAAGTCTGCACAAGTTGAGTTTTAATAATTGTCAGTGGCAGATAGAGATGATCAAATTTTATATCAGACATAATTTTACATTATCACAAGGGAAGGTGGAATAAAAACAAAAAAACCTCAAGTTTTTCATTGGTCAGATTTTCGCAATTTTATTAAGTAGTAAGCTTAATCTAAATATCCAAGTGTGGCTGAAATGACTTTTCTTTGTGTTTGTTTTCAATTTCATTGGATATAACTATCAGATGACTCTAAACTTGTAAATCGGTTCATTCAACCTTATGTTTGCTTTTATTGTATACCAATAAATTTTGGCAGTAATAGATACATCATCTGCTAGAAGCATCAAAGAAATCCTCCTCCCCCCAAAACAACAAAAAAATCCAAAAGACCAGACAAACCCCAAACCAATCAACCAACCAAAAATAACCCAAATACCAACTAACGGAAAAAAAAAAACAAAAAAACAAACCACAAACAATCCAAAAAACCACAAAACAAAACCCTCAAAACCAACCAAACAAAAGTACCCAAATCAACACTGAAAGACTTCCTCCAGTTTTCCTAGAAATAAAATATCTTCTGTTCTGACAATTAGTATCTATATTTTTCTGTGTAGAATCTCTACTAGGATATAAACTTACGTGAAAATCTCCTTCAATCTATTTTAGGTCTCTGGTCTGAAAAAGTAAAAAAAATTGCCCCCTTAGATGAAATAAAATTTTTGCCATCTGTAGTAACAGAACATATGAAACAGCATCTGCTAAAATTAAGCATAGATAGAGAAATTGACAGATCTAGACATCTCATGCCCAAGACTCTTAAGAGAAGCAGCAAATTAGTGTGATAGTAACACAATTAGTTTTACTATCTGAACTATAAATTTGTTATGATGAAATAAATAGTTGAATTATCTCCAAACCACTAATTTTATTTTTTAATAACTAAGAAGGAAACTGGAGACTTTTTAAAGCCTCAGAGGACTAAAAGCAGTAGCCATATTTGAATTACAATGTAGAAAAGGCCTAGGGAGCCATAAACTGTTTAGGTAGATGTTTGTCTTTGATAAAATAACTTATTTGTGGCTATCAAAGAAGAATCAGAAATAAAGTTTCTAGTGAAAAATCAGGCTATATATTTTGAGTCCCCTGTGTCCAGAAGGGGAGGGACTGCCCAGATTTGATACTAGCAGGCTTCTTCTACCCTTGGAGAATATAATTTTATAAATGCTCTTTTTATCCCTGCTTAGCAGGGCTGCATTTATTGCCCTTAGCTTTTTCATAATTTGTCATAATCACAACATATATGATTGGGGAACAAAGGGATTATAATATTCGGGGACAACCTCCTAGACCCAGGAACAATGGGTTACTACAATGACTTTTTCTTTTTTCATTTTGCTACTATTTTTTTCATGCATTATCTAATTTAAGGGAAAAAAACCCACACAACTAAAAATGCTGAATTCATTTAATGAATTCCTTGAGAATTTGTTGTCTTATAAAAACACCGAAATATAGAAAAGAGATAAAAGAAATCTCAACAATCATCTCTTAAGGAAAACCCCTCATTTATTGATAGAGCTAAATAAAGGAAGGCCAGGTACATCCCTGGCCACATATCTCATCTCCATGGAAGATCAACTCACAGTGTGTGGACTTGCTTACTTTGAAAAAGTTGAATTCAGTCTGCTGCTGGGCCATATGTTGTGAATTAATTATTTCTGTGATATTTTTTTCGGACCAGACTCTGATGTAAAAAGAGGATTCCATTGCTTGATTATCAGAGATATTTTTTTATATGTAACTGAACACATGGTATGCATGCTGCTTTCATTGTAATACGACCTGTAAAAGTTTCTAAATATTCAAACCTTCTCAAGAAACACGAAACTTGCCACCTTAGGATTCCAGAGAACTCTGGAAGGAAGTTGTTGTGCAACAGTTAATAACATGATTTTTTCTTCATTAGATTATTTAAATATCAAGGCTAAAATAACTTCTTAGCTTCATACATATGCTGTGGATTTTTTGGTTAAAGTAAGATTTAGAATGCAAAAAATGTGTCGTTTGCCATCCTAAGGCTTCACCCTTCTGTAGTACAATTTTAATACAGAGACATAGATAGTTGATTCTACATAAGACAATGTTACCACTAGGTACTGGTCAAAAAAAAAAAAGTTAAATTGAAAGACATTCCACCACACAATACAGCTATGCTGAAGCTAAAAGCACTCAGGCAACAGTCTCATTGTGAGAGAAGTACTTTGGCTGTAAACCAGATGAGCACAAAGGGCTGGGCCAGGCTGGCCTAGACAGATCCATGCAAAGCCAGACCAACAACCTTTGTCCTGGCACCTTGCAGAGTCAGTAGGAAGCCTGTGGCCTGTTGCCAGCAATGGCAATACCAACATACAGAGCTACAAGTGAAGAATTCTTTCAAAGTTTTCAAAATCAAGTTAGTTCCCCAAATGAAACCTTAAGTGCATTGAATAAAGATATTCTTGTTTACTTATCCCATGTGTTTTTTCTATGGATAACAGTACTACTGTAGATTTTAGACCAGTTTTCTAATTATTTTTTATTTCCAGATAATTTATATGCATTTGTCATCTAATCAGTTGATCTATATCTCAACTTTCTGTAGTTATCCATTCTTACCAAAATAGAAAATGCATAGTTGCCTTAATTGAATACTCACTTTTTAACTTTTTCAATATTTTTTTCTAATTTTTCAAAATAATCCTGAATTCCAATTCCTGCCTCTCTTATTTCCTTCATATGACATACAACTCTTTTCTGAAGACTGAAATGCAGACATTTTATTTGCTAAAAAAAATGTGTGAATGAAGTGAAAGGACTTGTGTCATACTGGAGGTCAGATCAGATGATTTAAAAACCCTTCAGGCTTTAAAACCAAAGAAATCTCTATAAAATATAAGAGGTTTCAAAAGATATCTCACCATGGTAAATGACTGCTAAAGCAGCTTGCATGAAGATAGTAACTAAAAAGTGGTCGCTTAAAACTTTAACTCTAAATTTCCTTATCTATCACTGGATATTTCAGCTTAGTTGTATTTATATAAAGATATATATCTAAGAGTTTTATGCTATGTCTTATCTTACAGCTACAATACTTTTGAGATTAATAAATTCTCTCTTGAAGTTCTTAAAGACCTGCAGGCTGTTATTCAATACCTAGTCCAGCCCCCAACAGTGCATTTTCTGATAGTGTATTAAAATGGGAAACAGTACATTGAAGTTCTCATTTTATAAGGCAGTGCTACACAAGTATATTTCAAGTTCTTATGATCAATAGCTGTAATATATGTAATAACTGCAATAAAGGAGTCTTGCTGGCAAATAGGAGATATTAGTGTGAGATATTAGAGAATTCTCCCTATACTGCCTAACACTGCAAACGCATGCATAGAGAAATGTCTCTGCATTTGACTCAACAGTTGGGGAAAAACAAAACAAAACAAAAAAAAAATCCCACACAGGTCAATGCATCTCCTCTGCTCTGTTCCTACACGTGTCATTCAGGTAATCTTGACCTCATTTTTTCCTGTGTTTGTCATAATGAAGAGTTAATTGAAATCATAACTACAGACCATTAAAAGAGATGTAGATGGAAAAAGCTTACAGCTTAGAATACAAAGTACAAGCTCCTTCTACAAGATCATGCAAACTGAATACTCAGAAAAGTAGCTGAAATGGAATGTAAGAAATCAAAAATGTTCTGAGACAACTCACATTGAGGAAATCAAACAATAACTTAAAAGTATGGACATAAAACATATAGTATAAAGAACTGGTTTAGAATCTAATTTTATGTTTAGTTAAAAAAATAAATAGGAGCTGCTCAAACCACTTTAATTATGAGAAAGGGGATTAAATTAGAGGAAACCTTGAAAAAAAGCACTGGGAAATGCTACTGGAAAAATAAAAGCCTTTAAGGGAGCTTTTTTTTTTTTTTCTTTCTCTCCTTCTACCTTTCTTTTAAAATACATTTTTTTAAAAAGTCATAGAACTGTTGGAAGGGACCTTGAAGGACCATCTGGTTAATCCCATTTTTTTTGGTGAGAAAGGAAGCCTAGACAAGATTATCTAGCACACTCTTTTGAAAACTTTCAGAGATGGGAACTCTACCTAATCAATAAGGAGGTTGCTCTCAGTGTAAAAAAATTTCTTTCTTAGATCAAGATGAACTGTTTCCCTGTGCAACTCATATCCATTTCTATTTGTCTTCTCCATGCTGTTTCTTGTGAAGAGAGAACCTTCATGCTCTTTGTAGCCACCCTATTTAGAATTCTCTTGAATTATTCAAAAAGAGAATGTCTACTTAATCCAGCAGTGTGAGGCCACAAAGTTTTATGCTCTGTCTGTTTTACAGAAATTTTCCTTGTGCCTTTTCTGCAATTTTCATTCTCAATCAATTAGAATAGGAATAATTTATTAAATATATTGTGTATTTACACAGAGTCATAGAATAGTTTGAGTTGGAGGGGACCTTAAAGATCATCTTGTTCCAAGCCCCCTGCTGTGAGCAGGGAACCTTACATTAGACCAGGTTGCTCAGAGCCCCATCCAACCTGGTCTTGAATAGGGAGTCCACAACTTCTCTGAATAACCTGTTTCAGGGCCTCACCACCCTTGTAGTAAAGACCTTCTTCCTAATATCTGATCTAAACCTACTCTCCTTCAGTTTAAGGCCATTCCTCTTTGTCCTACATGCCTTTGTTAAAAGCCTCTCTCCAGCTCCCTTGTAAGATCCCTTTAGGTACTGGAAGCCTGCAGTAAGGTCCCCCTTACAGTACATGACCTGGCACAAGGGGTTTAGATTAATTAATTAATTAAATTAAGACCAAGATGCTAATGTAGACTAAGTACATAGACACTACAAGAAGCTAGCTATTTCCATGGCAGGTTTTCAACTTGAGGCAGTATCAACTTTGAGTTACCTGAAATAAAATTTACCTAATTTAGTTTCACATACTCATGAGCAAAGACAAGGAAGTCTCAAAAGTGCTTCAGTGAATGTGGTCATAGCCGTGTTTCCTCTGCTGCCAATAGCTAGAGGTGGCTGCCACTTTTTACATCAATAGAGCAAAAACAACTCCTGGAGATGTTTTGCTGTCTGTAAGAATTATGTGCAAGCCAGGCTGAGATGATGGGATGTAAACTAAATTATAATTTATCTTGTTTTATGTGTTCAAAAAATAAGAAAACCAAATGAGCTAAATGCTGAACTAATTTACAATTACCTCTCAGTGGGTACTGAATCTGGTCCATAGTGCATAAACACTGGATAAAATGAGAGAACACAAATTAATAAATAGTGCACTGCTTAAAGCATCAGAAAATAGTCCTTCCTAAAGACTAATTACAAATTAAAAGATGCCTGTCAAATTAAGCATGCTTCAGGCAAGCAGAAAAGGAATAGATTATAAGTAAAGGAATTAATACATCTTCTTCTCACTTTTTCATTTTAAAGCACTAATTACAAATTATTCTGAAGATATGACAGCAAGTCTGTTCCTGTTTTATTATCCCTCTGCACCAGGGACCAGATAGGCCATAAGAGTACTTGCCTATAGAGCAGAAAATATTTCTCTTGAATAGTCTCATGTAGCATTAATTTAGTAACATATACAAGTTGGTTTTGAATTGTATTTGATGGAGTTTGGAGTTGCCTGGAGGTTGTTTCTAAAACTATGGAAAAATAGAGCTGAAACAGCCTGTTATTGCCTTACCTCAGGAAACCTACTGCTAGCTGAGCTTCTTTCAAAGCAATTGTCTTCTGCAGCATCCTGTCCCCTTTGCAAAAATCTCCTTTGAAAATTGTTAAGGAAATACTTTACCAGTATTTTTTCCCTAGTATCTAATATTTTGGTGAAAATCAGTCATTTCTTCTGAATAAATAGGAAGGTTGCTATCTTAATCTTTGTAATAATCTTCTATATTTTAAGACTGGGATCAATCTTTTCCTCTTGAGATTAAAAGAACTACTTTTTTTTCCCAGTCTTTGGTAATTCTGATGGTTCTCTGGCATCCTGTATTTGATCCATAATGATAATGAAATGTAAAGCTGAAAACAGAAAGCCATATTCCACCTATAGATTTACCAAAGCTGAGCAAGTGAATGGATTATTGTCTTTCATCTTTGAATTTGAAAATTTTCTTTTTTTCTTTTTTAATTATATTACAAATTTTTAATTAGTATTTTCTGAAGATTTTTTTATAATAGTAGTTATTCTTTACCTTATATTTTAAAAAAATTTTACTCTATCATAAAATTTAGTTCGAATGTTGGACACAGTTTAATCCTCTAAAATTTGTATTGGCTGTTACTTTTTAATAATTTCAACTCTCTTTGTGTTTAAAAAATAAAAATGGCTTTAAAAGTTGCCTAAGCACAGAACCATGAAATACATGAAATTCACTGTCACTTAAAGCTCATCTTCCTTACTTCCTTGCCTCTTCCTCCCCCATTTTTTCCAAGTGTAAAATTCTTCTCACCAGATTGACCACTCTTTTGGCAAAAATGCATTTGTGCCAGTGCATCAGGTGTATTACTTTTTTTCCTAGAAGCACTCGATTTTCAGAAGGGTCATAAATTTCAAATCCTGATGGTCAAAATCAGCTTGTAATCAGTTTTTGACTGATAGTATTCAATTATGTCTCCTCAAGCCCCTCCCCTTATTAACAGGATCAAAGAGAAAACCACTTGGGACCCCATGCTGTCAAATCCCACTCCTAGAACCAGTTAGGTTTTCTTGATGCTTTCAGAAATTCTCTTTAAAAAATCCACCTATATTTTCAAAAAATTTAGGTGGATTGAGATGGCCATAATAAAACTGGCCTGAAAGACATACATGAAATCTTCATTTTCCACAGACAGTCCAAGACATCTGAAATCTTCATTTTCCACAGACAGTCCAAGACATCAACTGAGATGATGAAGTATAAATAAATAAATAAAAGAATGTTTATACAGATACTGAAACCAGAAGCAATTAAGAATTAACTTAGAAATATTTTCAATGTTCAGCTTCCTTAAAAATTGTGCCATTTATCTAGAGCTGTACAAATGAAATAGCTTTCCTCAGCACAAAAGGAGCAATAGCTGGGTACATTTATTTTCACATTCTGCATGCTGCAATATCTGCAAGAACAAGACAGTGAAATATTATTTTAGGCGGTAAATGAGAACCATCCGACTGTAACCTCCCATTAAAATCAGATTTTATTTTTTTTCCCCAGAAGACAAGCAGTTCAATAAACCATTGCAGTTTAAACATAATCCACATTATGTCTCTACCTATGTAAGAAGGATGTGGTAGAAGTGCTAGGGGCAGTAAGCATCTGTTATAAAAATGAGCTATATAAGCACACACATGTCATGCCATCACCCAGAGAAAGAAAATATTTGAAGTAACTGTCACTTCTTTAGGGACAATGGGCCTGATTATCTACTACCTCAAAACTTAGAGAAATGTTACTGACAATGAAAGATGCTTCTGTTTAGATGGGATAACATTTTATAGTTGCTCAGTGGATAGCAAAGAGGCAAAGAAAAATGTATAAACTCATCCTATTGAGAAGATACAGCACAGAAGAAATCAAGAATTATTTAATCTTAAAACACAGAGTTGGTTTTCTGTTGTCTTTTTTTCTGGTCTGTGTTCTACCCTACTCCTCCCAAAAGATTGACACTTTCTGATTTCAGGAGTAAAGCTGTAAAAGCAATCTGTCCCACTGAGCAGGTTTCATTTTCACAGTTAAATGTGGAATCTGTCTAATTTTAGACATTCAGGTGCTGGAATGTGCTCTCAGCTCTTCTTGTAATCAGTGGAAAGAGACAGGTATTGTTAATGCCATTCACCAGATAACATAATAGATTTAATGAGTTAAAGAAAAGGAATCTCCAAAGTGTCAGCCTTTAAGGGCAAAAGGACTTTGGATGTGAATGTGTGAGCAGCTCCTAGCAGCAGAGGATGTGCAAACCCCCAATCCTTAGATCCTGATTTTTTATTTGTTCAAGTCTAGCCTTTAAAACCTGCCCAGCCTTCTTGCCTTTCCTTTTTCTAAATTACACTAATCTAGGTAAATGTGTTATGTTCCCATTGGAACTTACAAGCTGTAACAGCAGCAGAAATACACATTGGGGTAGTGTCAAGAATAGGATTTTTTTTCTCATATTCATACATTATCATGCCAACTGCAAGGTAAATTTCTCCAAAAGTGAAGGGCATTGTAAGCTAAATGAAGATCTCCCTTAAACTGTTCTTTTCCTTAAGCTCAAAAGATGTTTATGCTTGGCTTCATGTTTCCTTAATAGAAATGTTTATTCATAGTAACAGGACCAGTCCATAAAACAGGAATTGCTCTTAAATCACAAAATTATTAACCACTTCAAAACAAACATGGTGTTACCCCATGCCTTAAATGATGCACACCTATAAAGCACCAGTGCTTTCTAAGATACTAAACGGAAAATTAATCCTGAAGAAGCTGGGCAGGGTCTTCAACCTATGGAAAGTGATAAAGTTTCATTGAAGGAAATTAGGGACAACAGTATTTTAATCTTCGGAAGATCTGATGCCAATTGCAATTTATCCCCATTGCACAGATGTATCCTTTTGAATTAGTATAATCACAGATATGTCCTTGTTGGTTTCTGTTGCAGTTTTATGTACAAAACACAATATTAAATTAAAGATTCTTCAATACTCTGTTAGTAGGTAACCTACTAAATCTCTCCACATTTAAAGTCTCTAATTCTGATTGGAAATGATCATTTTGACAAGGATATTTCTTTTTGCATTCTAATTTTTTTTTTTTTT
>VZRX01003922.1:182639-198455 GCA_013398075.1 Notiomystis cincta
ATTGTTGTTACTACTACTATTACTACTACTATTATTATTATTATTATTACTATTATTATTATTATTATTATTATTATTATTATTATTATTATTATTATTATTATTATTATTATTATATTTAATAATCTGTGATAGAGTCAAGATGTTTCTGTCTAAGAAGCAGATCTCTGATAAGGATAATACTTTGAGATTTTATAAGAAAAAGTAGCCTTACATTGCTTAAGAATTGAAAGGCCTAAAAATGCATTGTCTGAAACAACTCAAAGGAAATTTACACTACAGATGTAGCAAACAATTATAAGGTATTAGTAAATAAATTTATATAATCTGTTTCTTAAATGTTGATAGGTCAGGTTATCTGTAATTTGCTTTGTGAAAAAAAAAAAGTAAAATAATAGATTAGTAACATTTATTTTTTACAAAAAATGGTGTCCCTAATGGCCTCTTTGATATCAATTATGGAATAAAGGGATGCTATTTTTATATGAACATGGGCTTGCAAGAGGATTTAATGACAGCTATCTATATATCTATGATCTTGTGATGCCCTCATGCTGCCACTGCCGTCATTGCTGGCACTGCTTCTTTACCATTCCCCAGAATTATCATAATAATAATTCATGCTTAGTATTCCTAGATATATTTGTTCAGTGTGCAACTTAAATTACTTTATATCCAGGCTTTTTATATCTATGGTGTTTTGAAAGGGCTTAGAGAGTCTCTTAATGGACTTTATGATCATGTCATACTGGGCAAATCCTAGACAAATATTATTTTGGATGTATCTTTTATATTTATTAAGAGGAGATTATATTCCATATAAAGGTTGATGCTATCTCAGTCTGACAGATTTTTTTGTTTCAGAGTTCTCTGGAGATAGAGGATGGTTCTAGTAATGTCTGAATAAACTTACTGAAAATGTAATATTTCATTTATATTGTTTTTCAGAGAGGAATTTTTCTGAGCTGAATACAATCCATTGCAAACCACTTTACCACAAGTATAATAACATGAGTACTCTCTTCTCAGCTGCCTTTTTGAGAACAGAGACATTTAAATGTTGGATCATGAAATTATTCCTATGGCATTAGTAATTACTTTTTATTTCTCCTGTACTCCTTTTTTGTTACAGTAAGAGGCAATATCCTCACAGGAGGATGTTCCATAGAGAAATTCCTAGTCAATGTGCAAGAAAAAATATTCTTTTGTCCAAACTCACAGAGTAAAAAACCCAGTGATGTTTTGGTAACAGGAGTTCTCATAATACTATCGTGCTACTGTTGTTTGACTTTGGTATTGCACAGTTAATCTATTATGGATTGTATGTATGTTGGGAGCCCTTTTATCTAAGAAGATATTTGCAACTTGTCTTTATTCAGTGTGAGTTTGCTGACTAGTGCAAAGGATCTGATTGGAGCAATCTCGAGAATAGTCTGCAGTCAATGGATTTGGAATAAGACAACCCTTCCTCAGTAGTACAGGTCAAAAGGAGCTCAAAAAACTGAGGAATCATATTTCCTGAATGTATAAAATTCCAAAACAAGCCTTATTCAGTGTTTATAGCAAAAACATGTATCCACAATATATTTTAAGAAGGGACTCAGGAAGATCTTTAAGCTTGAGTAGCATCCAAATGATCTTGACAAAATCTCAGTCTCAGGCATATGTATTAATTGAGTTTTGGTGTAAAATGACAGAAAATTTGGGGCCCATTTCTCACCAAGATTTGAATAGTTAGAGTTACAATGTGAATGAGCCTACTGGAGCTGCCAGAGCTCAATCTCCCATTTGGGTAAAAAACCTTTTCCTGATATCCAACCTAAACTTCCCCTGACTCAGCATCAGACCATTCCCTTGGGTCATGTCACTGGTTATGAGAGGGAAGAGGTTGGTACCTGCCCCTCCATTTCCACTCTTGAAGATATTGAAGACTGAAATGAGATGTCCCCTCAGACTACCCTTCTCCAGGCTGAACAGACCGAGTAACCTTAGCCACTCCTCACACAGGTTCACCTCCAGACAATTCACCATACTCAGTGCCCTCCTTTGGATGCTCTCTAATGGCTTAGTATCTTTCTTTTATTGTGGCACCCAAATCTGCACACAGAATTCAAGGTGAGGCCACCCCAGAGCAGAGTGGGACAATCCCTTTCCTTGCCCAGCTGACGATGCTGTGCCTGATGCCCCTCAGGACACACTTGGCCCTCCCGGCTGCCAGGGCACCGCTGACTCCTGTTCAACCTGTCACTAACCAAGACCCCCAGATCCCTTTCCACAGTGCTGCTTTCCAGCCTCTGGTTCCCTGGTCTGTACACACAACCAAGATTGCACCAGCCCAGGTGCAGAATCCAGCACCTGTCCTTGCAAAACTTAATATGGTTGGTCTCTAATTTGTTGAGTTTTCTCTGCAGAGCCTCTCTGCCCTTGGGGGAGTGGTCAGCTCCTCCCAATCTGGTGTTGTCAGTAAACTTAGTTAGCATTCCCTCAAGTCCTGTATTCAAGTCATTAATAAAGATGTTGAAGAGAATTGGGCTGAGGATGGATCCCTGTGGACCCCACTAGTGATAGATGCCAGCCTCATGTCATCCCACTCACTACAACCTTCTGTGCCCGACCTATGAGCCAGTTGTTCGCCCATCGCATAACATGGTTATTCAGCTGTGCTGGACATCTTGTTCAGAAGGATACTGATTCTCTCTCCCATCTCAGTGGTGTAGGAGTGATCGAGCAGCTATGTGGTGTTTAGTTGACATCTAGGGTTTAAATCATAACATGGATTTAATCTTCTACGAGCTTGTTAACTTGCAATGTCTCTGAAATTTCAAAGAGAGGTACAACATTCAGAATTGAAAAGCTGTTCAGTTATTCAGAGTAACTAATCTTCTTGACTTTTTGAACTCATTAACAGTATCTTCATCTGAGCTGGTAGTTTTCATCCTTTATTGTAGTCATTAAAGGAAAAATTACTTTCAGAGCCAACCTCTTTGAATCAAATGGCTACAAAAGGAGATGAAAGGCTACGTTCAGTTTACCACATACATGTATTCAGTGTTTATTGAAACATCCTAAAACACCATTACATGTTAAAATACATTACTCTGAGAGTCTGAGAAAAAAAATCAAGAGTCCTGTGTCCAGGTCTTGAGTATAAAAAAGACTTAATTGTTAATTATTAATACATAAAAATTAAATTAAAACATTCAGTCAAGAAAGAGTGGCACCTTCTTGTCTTCTTCCTTTTCCAGAATATTACAGCTTTCACAGTGCAAATTAACACTGGGAATCAGGAAGAAAATTACCCTATTTAGGAAAGACAAGACCAATCAATTTACGCTGCATTTTATGTGGCTATGCTCTCTAGATATATCTATCAGATAAGCTCCAAATTTAAATGAGAAATTATGTGGTTTATGAATGCATGAGGGTTTTAAGCATCAGGTCATTTTTCAGGCTTCAAAAGTTTGGCCGATAAATTTAGCCAACTGTATGATTTTATCTGTAGAAACATAGGTGAAGAATTTCCCACCATAATGGAGTACAGCTTTTAAAAATTTGGTGAATATCAGTGATAACTGAATGTTGAATATTTCCTTAAAACAAAAAAATAAACAAAACAAAAAAAACCAAACCAGAACAAAACTCCCAAAACCTAAAGTAATACAAAATTTTAGGTTCCTTCTTTCAGGATGTCAGCAAAGCAGTATGCTCTTTCAGAGTTAATCTCTGATTTCCCTTTATATTTGAGAGTTTTCTTCATGCTACTGAATGGAAACTAGCTTCAAAAAATTGACTTTTCACATAGAAATGTTGACATCTGATTATATGAAGCTTGATTTTACTCTAAAATGGTAAGGCAGTAAAAGTCACCTTACAATTTATTTTTCTGTACAAAGCAAAGCATGAATTAAACCTTCTTGAATGTATTTCATATTTGTTTTATGAACACATTTGTCTCGTGTTGGATTTAGAAGGAAAATCTCAAGAGAAAATTATCCAGAAAATATGTTTAAGATCCTCCCAGGAACCTTAATAACTTCTGAGCAAATATTGCTTTTACCTGGCAAGATTTTGTTAATGGCGAGCCTACAGAAGTGGCTTCTGTGAGAAGCTTCCCCCAGGTCCAATAGCACCAATGCCAGCCAGTTCCCAGACAGACCTGATGCTGGTCAGAGTCAAGCCCATCAGTGAGGGTGGCTGCACCTCTGGGACAATATATTTAAGAAGAGGGAATAATAAAAAAAATTAAGAAAACACAACACATCAAAAAACCTGCAGTAAAACAACACTCAGGACAGAGGAGTGAGAATATGTGAGAGGAAATTCTGCTGACACCAAGGGCAGCAGAGAAGAAGAGGAAAATGCTTCAGGCACCAGAGCAGAGAGTGTCCTTTAGCCCATGATGAAGACCATTTTGAAGCAGGTCAACTCTGCAGGCCATGGAGGTACACTTTAGAGCAAATAGCCACCTGTAGCCTAAGAAGGATCCCATGCCACAGCAAGTGGATGTGCACTGAAACCTGTTGTGACCCCGTGGGGAACCTGAGCTGGAGCAGGCTCTTGGCAGGACCTGTGCTCCTGTGGAGAGAAGCCCACACAGGAGCAGGTTTTTCTGGCAAGATCTGCAGTGCCACAAGAGGCCCCACGTTACAGAAGGCTGTTCCTGAAGGACTGCACCCTGTGGAAAGTTCTGTTGTGGTTTGGACAGGTGTGTACAAAGAAAGGCAGGAGCCTCCCTTGGAATGAGAAATGTAAACCCCCCTTCCCTCCAAATTAGTAATATTTTGAATTAAGGGGCTCTCAGGCAAAGATAGGGAATAGGAATAACAGATCTTTACTAAGTATTTATATGAGGTAAACAGGCAACAACTGTACACCAAAAGACACCAAAGCAGACCCAGAGAACCCACTGGCAGCTGCTCTCAGGTGTCAGGCACCTTCCCCTCGGTGCAGTTCCGGTCCCGGCCGGCAGGGGCGCTGTGGCTCCGCTGGGCAGGGCAGGTGCGATGGTTCCCCCGCGGCTGCAGGGGGCGCTGTGGGGCAGCTCGGGGAGCAGACGCCAATGGCGGCTCAACCGCAGCGATCCCGGGGTGGTGGCTGAGATGTGCTGGGAACCCCGCGGCTCTCTGGAAACCCGGGACACCTCAGCAAGCGGGGTGGGGGGGCGAGGCTGGTGCAGCCGGAACTCGGAGTGGTGCCGAAGAAGTGGCGGGGCCGGGACGGTGGTGACGCCAGGAATTGGAGCGGGGAGAGGCAGGCTCAGGATCTCGGGGTCCCAAGGTGAAAAGAATTCCTCTCTCAGCGAGGTATTAACAGGGCACCAACCTCAGTGGCCGTGGCAGGAGAAACAGGCTGGGCTGGACCGCGGTGGCAACAGCAAGTTCCTTTCCCCCAGCTGCAGCTGCACGCGTCCTCCTCCCGAAACAGAGGGCCAAGAGGGCTGGGCTCTGGAAGCAGAGAGCCAGAGAGCGAGACCGCAGCTGCCCCTGTCCCGGCTCCTCCCAGCCCCAACCCTCGCGGTATCTCCACCCCTTCCCGAGAAAACCCCAGACAGGGAGGTGCTGCACCCAGATGCTTTCCGGGCTTAGCCACTTCTATTGCTCTCCTTAAGTACCAGTATTAGCATTTCTTAGGAGTCTCTTTTTAAAAAAAAAAAAAATAGGAAAAAATTCCTAAAACCTAAAGCTCTGGACAAGTGCCCACACTAGAGCAATTTACGAAGAACTGTAGCCTAGGAGTAGGACTCACATTGGAGAAGTTCATAAAGTAATGTATTCCATTTGTGGAACCTGATACTGGAACAGGGGAGCAGAATGAGGAGGAAGGAACAGCTGAGATAGCAATTAACTGACCATAACTCCCATCCTCTGTATCTCCATGTCTATTGGGAGAAATTGGGAATGAAGTCGAGCCCAGGAAGGAGGGAGGGGTGTGGAGGGGTTTTAGAATTTTTTTTATTGCTCATTATCCTACTGTGGTTTGATTGACAGTAAATTAAACTGATTTTTCCCCAAGTTGAGCTTGTTTTGCCAGGGTGTTAATCTGTGAGTGATCTCTCTCCCTGTCCTTATCTTGCCTCAGGAACCTTTCGTCATATTTTCTACCCCCTGTGCAGCTGAGGAAGGGGAGTGGCAGAGCAGCTTGGTGAGAACCTGTCAGCCAGCCAAAGTTAACCCACCACAGCAAACCAAGCTGTGTTTAGGCAACATGTTGAATGGTCCTGTTTTACCACAGAATTTAAAGTGGTTTGTCCTCTATAGAAATTATCTCTGGAAACCTCAAACAGCATTATTCTTTTAAAAATTCAGATGGAGTCCAGCTGAAAAGCCCAATTCATTGACCAGATGAATGAATAACATTTTAAATGTTTTTCACAAAATAGTATATTAAAAAAAAAAGAATTTTTCAGCAGACATGAATCTGTTTCATCTATGCTTTTAGCACATAAAATTTAATCTACTCACAGTTCCAGTAGATGAGAAGATGCTCAGTAAGTGGATCATAACCACAACCTTGAGTCAGTGGCACTGAAGGTAAAATAATTCATCCTGTAAATGTAGATTATAAATTGTTTTAAATCCTGAAAAGCCAAACTAAGCAAACTTACCTTAAAATTTTAGGGGGTTAACCTCTTTCATTCATTTTTTTTCTGCTACACAGCAGGAAGTCTTCTGTACCAGGACTGATGTTAAATGAGTTCACCACTTCTTTTACTTTTCCTGAAAGGGGCAAAATAAGAGCTTGGAGCTACTAAAATGTAATGAAAACTGTAAGCATGTGTTTATAGTACATACATCATTCTCCAGATCCTATGGATTGTAATACTGTGCACAGCTTTTCATTAAAAAAAAAATGGAGAACTGAATGAGGCATACTGTTAAGTATTTAAGGTCAAGTTCTAGGCTGATTATTAACAAGACATTGAAAACTTAATTTCAGTTCTGTTCATTGCAATACATTCCTAAGAAAACTAGTTGAATATTTATGTTATGGATAATGAATAGCCCTGTGAACAGAATCCTGTGGGATAAAAGATAGTATAGAAACTGTGGATATACTAGTTGTTCTATAATTCATATATTTAAACATGTATTTATCTATGCATCCTATTGCCATTCAAATGCCAAAAAGTATTATTTTTTCCCCCAGATAGCATTACCATTTTAAGAAATTTAATTTGATTATGGAAACCCATGAAAATATTTTTCATAGACAGACAGATTTGGATCATCTTTATGATTTGAAAATTATAGTCAGCCATGCAATCAGCAGATAAAAGGCCTCTAGTTATCTCTTGGAAGTTCTGTACAACCCTAATCCTAGCTGACATTTGACAGATTCTCTGTCAGATTTCCATGTTTTATCTTTCCCCTCTGAGGTTATTTTTAAAGTGTGGCTATGAAAACTCTGCACTGTATAGAAAGCTTATTTGTAACTGGCATGATGCCACAACAACATATGGAGGTGCTGAACATATTGCAGAATTCCACAAATGTGAATCATATATTAGAAGGAATCTTATTACACATATGACTTAGCAATGCTCTTCTTTTCACAATGTAAGGGGCTAATTTAAGTCTATATAGAAATATCATAAGCTATTAATCATCTAATTACTTCATGAATATTAGAATGTATTACAAGCTTGAACAGAATGTCTATTGAGATCTCCATGGATATAATATATGTATATAGATAAATTTACCCAAATCCCATCTATTCCTTTGTGTACCAGGTAGAAATAGTCTGTCTGCCTCCATACACTGTGTTACCTTGAGGACATTAAAATTAATTAAATAACTTTCTGTTTAGAGTGAAAGTTTCCCAGGCATGCATAGAAATCTTATTCTAAGGTGATAAACATACTTTTTCTATTTAGTACTGGATTATATTTAAGATTTTGGGTGGATAAGCTTAGGCAATTTGTCAGAGTGGCACCAAATCAGAATATTCATCTGAACTTCAAGGTACAAGCTGTTAAACTTTGCAAATATCTGCTGCATAGAGGGTCCCCAGCTATCATACACCACAGCATTCTCCACCTTGCTGCTATCGTAGAAGGCATTGCAGAGTCTGGTGTGCTGGGAGCCAAGTGAGCACTCACTGCCTGCACACAAACAGCAGTGTGGCAGCCCAGGTGCCCAGGTGTTGGCAGAGGTGGGGCTCAGGGGTCTCCTCTGTAAGGGGAAACCCCATTCCAGACACAGATGCTTCCAGCAGAGGGTGGACCCACCTCAGGGCAAGGCTGAGCCCAGCAGACAAGATGGCACACTGGTTAAAAAGTATTCAAGACAGGGCAAGTGCTGCAGGAGAGTGAGGAGGGCACTGCTGGGGATATGGCAGCTTAAAGGATTTGGAAATGAAGGAGTGAAGCTGGTCTTGAGAAAAGGTGGGGATGAAGGTGTTTTAATCTTTTGTCTTTGTTTCTCACGATTCAAATCTATTTTAATTTTCAGTAAATTAAATTAAATTTCCTCCAATCAGGTCTGTTTTGCCTGTGATGGTAACTTGTGAGTGATATCCCTGTTATTACCTCAAGCCACAAGGTTTTTCTTATTTCTTCCTCTGTTCTTGCCCTGCAGACAAGTGGGTTAACCCTCCATGATCAGCGGAACAGATGTCTACACTTAAAGTAGCAATTTTATCCTCCCTTCATTCTGAGAGGAGACAATGAGGCACATACAAAGCGTTGATATGTTTCACCTTATTTTAGTTACAGACTCTCCTAAGAAAAACATGAGACTGCTGCTCCATGGATTCATGAATAGCTCCCATATTCTATTGTGTATCAAAGCCCTGTTACATGGTTTGCATCAAGGCCATGTGGCCACAAGTGCTGTTGGGCACATAAGTAAGCAAGAGCAGCCAAAGCTGACACCTCTAGGCTATCACTGGTTTCAGCTGAGTATCAAGTCCCAGGACCCAGTACCCAGAGTCAGAGCCTTGGGCTCTGGACTGGGAGCTCAGCTGCTAGGGCTCAAGCCAGCACTGATCTAGTGCTGCTGTGCAGCCTGGAATCAGACTGCCATGAGGAAAGCTTTGTGGGAAAATGTGAGAAGTAAGAAATTTGCTCCTCTCAGCTTCCTTCGAGTTCAGGCCCTACCTTTGGCCATGCTTTGTCACAGATGTGCCTGTGTCTGTCTATGTGTCGGTCCCCATCCTGCTCTTGACCCAATGACCTGATTTCCTGCTTTCATCTTCAAATCTGTTTCATTGCTCTGGACTTTAATGGCCATCTGGCCTTTTGTTTGGTTGAGTTTGGAGTGGCCAGATTTGCTCAGTGACTCTTGCTAGGGGTCTGTGGGACTGCATTAATTGGAGAGGGTACTGTCCTGCACACCTTGGGACACCTTTGGCTCATCTGCTCTCAGAGAGCAGCCCACACCTTTTGCTCCCTGCCCCTAGGAGCAAAGTGTTTTGATGCATATGCTGTGATCTGTGTATTTTGGAATGCAGTTTATATATGAATTCACAATACCTGTCCTCATGAATTAACAGGGTTAGGAACAAATCTCCAACTAAGAGATCTAAAGGCACCTCAGGCTGGAGTCTGTACTGCGTGGTGGCTGCGCCTTGTATTGCAGATTTTTTGGACAAAATTAAGTAAAACAGAGTCACAGAAAAAAGTAGCAATTAAATTATGGGAATAATCAAGAATACAAAGGGTTTTTTGCAAGTCCTCTTACATTTAGCAGCAGAGGTTTATACATGCCTGAAACAAGGTAGATTGAAGTGCAAATGAATGGAGGTTTCTAACACATTCTGTCCATTTTCAGAACCCTTAGGAGAGGAGATCTCTCCTTAATTGCAGCTGTCTGGATTACACCCTGGAGGTATAAAAATAGTAAGATTTATTTCGACTGTTGTTAGCCATTATATATGTATTGATTGTATTCAGCCAAATTAATTTCCTCTTCACTAGTGTCATGCATGCAAATTAAATATCTTGCTTTGGCAGGCACTTGGTTTAGAAGCTGAAGTTTCACTGCCATGTTATAGCAATTCTGACAGAAAGAGATCTCAGTGTGATACCAAAGTTTTTGGTTTATATTTCAAATTGCATAAATGGTCAGACTCAATAAATATCAAGAAACTATTTTACTATTTTGTATTTCATTGTAATAAACTCAGCATTGTAGAATGCTTTTAATATTGAATAAGTAGGCTTGAATTTGGGAATAACAGTAAATAAATAGTCAATAGTAAAATATTGTTAGAATATTGAAGGAAAAAGATAATTAAATAATCATTCAGCATATGTTTTTCATACAAGAAAAATATACATTAGGATTATTTTTTTTTTCCAAGCCAGAAGCACTGGAATTTAGTATAATCTTGGAAAAATATAATCTGAGTTAGGCAGCAACAGTTTGATGATTTTGTTTTCAATTTATAGAATCACAGAATTTTTTAGGTTGGAAAGACCTCTAAGATGAACAAGTCCAACCATTGACCTAGCTCTGTCAAGCTACACCACTAATCCACATCCCTAAGTGTCATATCTTGTAAATACCTCCAGGAATGGTGAGTCCACTCCTTCCCTGGGCAACCTGTTCCAGTGCTTGATAACATTTTTGGTGAAGAAGTTTTCCGTAATTTTCTGTCTCTGTGGTCAGCTGTGGTATGTCTAATAAGTTCCCTTTGTCACATTCCTTAGAAGATATTCCTTCTTTTAGAAGATATTCCTGCTAGATGAATTAGAAACATTTATTCTATGAACATAAAAGTCATGTAAGAATTACAGTGATCAGGGCCGACTTATTTGAGATATAATATGTATCTCACTTGTTTATTACATTATTTAAAAATCTAAGAGAGTCCTGCATTGATCTTTAAATAATAAATTACCTACAAAATAATTTAATTACATATTTATAGGTTACAAATTTCATCCTCTTGGCTGTTCTTTTTGATTATTTTCTGTTAAAATCATTGTTTGACTGAAAATGCCATTTTCTCAATAATTTTAACATTGTATCAGCTTCAACAAAATTTTAACAATTCTTGAGGTGGAAATTCTGGTCAAAATCAGAGTCAACTATATTATTTGTGTAGCAAACACTCTATCAGCTTAGGCATCACATCCTGAAAATTACAGAAATATATTAAACTTGTATATTTTATAATTCAAAAGCAGATCACATCCTTAGCTCCTTCATACTACATTCAAGCAACACAGTCACAACATTTCTCATTATTTTTTGATGTCGGCATCCCCCTGACATTTTTATTTTCTTTTGGCCTCCTAAAATGAAAGAAAATAGGACAGAGAGAGTAAAAATCCTGAGGCTTTCTCTGTAATTAGCAAAGGATGAGAAGATATTCTATATACAGAGCACTTAAATTAGATGCCTGCTCCAAGTAGCTCTTTGGAGGAATCAATCTTTCTGCATTGCCTATATGAGAATCAATGCAGACTAGCCTTCTAATTTAGGTACATATATTTGGGGTTTATCTGCCCTACTTTAGATATCTAAAAGACATACAAGTATTAATTAGTACTCTGGCCTCACTTTGTAATAACCTCCAAGGACAATTCACTGCATAAGAAAGGGCAATGAATTATCTCTGGGAGAGATATCAGTATGTTTTTGCAAGCTGTGAGAGTTTTGGGTTATCAAACCATTCATTATAACCTTAAATCTGTTGCTCATGTAAAGGTATTTATCACTGAAGAGCTCTAGGACATCTGGGGCATCTGTAGAGTTAATAAAGACTGTAGAGGAAACCCATTCTCTTCCAGGCAACCAAACATGACTGGCAGAATAATAATCTGCTAAGCATGTAATGGCACTAAAAACGTGTCTCATGGTCTAGATGAGCTTTAAAAGTCTCTTCCAACTAAATTGTTCTATGACTCTATGATTCTGTGTCCAGAATCTTATCATTACAATTGAATGCTATTCCAGATTTAGACAATTTAATTAACATGCCAGCATATGTTTTCTGCTCAGGAAGTGCTGGTTCATTTGAAATGTCAATAAGAAATTAAGAAGTATTCAAGGCTGATCACACATTTATTGCATAAAGGATGCAAAGTATAGAAGAGTTGATAGCAACTTCTGATGTGAGGAACCCCAGGTGTTACAGCAGCTGATGAACCCACCTTCATTGAACACACAGTGTGTTACACAGAATTCCTGTCTATGGTGAGGTTCACCAGCACAAAGTTCTGTTTCTCAATACAGATTCATCATTCACTGGTAGCATTAGATCTAAAGAATGTCTTAGACAACATATTCTAACATCCTAATCTCATTAATGAATTTATAGCCCCTGAAAAGTTACAATATTTCCAGTGGACAAGAAAATGCAGTATCCATATACATTTACAGTTAAATGCACACTGAAAACAGGGATGTTGATAACATATTGATTATGTGTATTTTGACTAATTATACTATTATTTAGATATACCTTAATTAAACAGCATGGTAACTGTCATATGTTTTCATATTCCTGAATGATCCTGGGTGATGTCTACATGTGAATTATGTGTACAAATTTCCAGTATAGGCAGTAGATTTCTGCGACTTAATTCACTTGTCCAATGAAATATGGCAAGTGCCATTAGAGTCCTAGACTGTGTTCACTGACTTCCAGCTCCATTTTCATGGAGGCATGGATCTCCCATCTGTTTTCCCAGATAATCTAAAGCAACTTCAAATAACACTGGAGGCAATTTCTAGGCAGTACTTACAGCCCTACAGTCTGCGCAGCAAAAAAAAAAAACATCACAACCAGACACTGTGGTTTAGGTTTGTTTGTCTATACATCAGTGCAGTATTTGGTTTTGCCCTAAAATATCTGAAAGATACTCACTTGAGGGATACAGATCCTACAAGATACTTGGAGTGATGTTCTGGAGCAGCTCGAAACTTGTAAAGATAACTAGGATATCTCAAGGATCCCCCTTTTTAGGCAAATTAATCAAACATTGTATGTTTACTTTAGAATCATCAGAATTACTCTTTAGACTCCACTAATGGATGCTTATTCACTTTATTGAGAGTTTACATACCTAAATCATGTGAAAACATACCTGTATGGAGATATTCCAGTTTATTAATGGGAACAGAATTCTTTCTGACACTTTAAAACAGAGTGTATTTGGTCTGGCTGAGATGGAGTTAAACTTCCTCACAGCAGCCCTCACAGTGCTGTGCTTTGCATTGGTAGCTGGAAAGGTTTTGGTAACACACCAGGTTTTTGGCTACTGCTGTGCAGCACTGGCACAGCATCATCACTGCCTCTACAACATTGCCCATTTTCCTACACTGGCAGTGGAGATCTTGGGAGGAGACAGAGCTGGGACAGCTGACTCAAGCTGACAAAAGGGATATTCTGTACCATATGGTGTCTGCTCAATGATCAAAGCTAAGAATAAGGAGGAAAGTGGGGGGGAGGTGGGAGGAGGCATTCACTATTACAGTACTTTTCTGGAGCAATTCCTGTGCATTTTGAAGCCCTGCTTCCTGGGAAGTGTCTGTACATAACCTGCTCATGAGAAGTAGAAAACAAAACCTTGTGCTTTCCTTTGCTTCCACATGTGGCCTTTGGGTTTGCTTTTCCTTTATTAAATTGCCTTACCTCCATCCCTGAGGTTTCTTCCGCATTATTTTCTCCCCTCCCTGACCTGCCGAGGACAATAGTGATAAACAACTTGGTGCATATCTGGGATCCAGATAAGGTCATCTCACCAGAGGAGTCCCATCCAAAGTCAGATGTGCATGTTAGACAATGTGAATATCTCACACTGATTTTAGATCTCTCATCTTTGACATGTTCTATTTTATATAGAAAATTCTATAGTCACAACCCTAGGAACCTGAACCTGATTAAATTATATTCCAAATATCTGGTCTCCAGAGTTGCTAATTAATTATTTCAAAGTTTGAGGGTGGAGACAGACATTCAAGTTTTTATTTCTCATGGTAGAGAAAGGAAAATAAAAAAATAAACTAAAAATTTCACTAATTATCGCTGATCTAATTCTAATCAAAATATTTATTAATTATAATAAAACCAAAGGATTGTCAGTTATTTATATAATTTCCTCTCTGCACATCCAAAACATTTGGCAAAATCTTTCTGCCCTATAATTTCTTCTCTAGTTTCCAATGTAGGTTATGTTCTCTGTGACAGACTTCAGAAAAGAACAGCCATCAACAGCTAAAATTTCTGTGTAAAATCTACCATCTTAGTGTCAAATTGTCATTGGAATTAAGTTCATATAAAGGATTTATGCCACACATAACCATTCACTGAAAGCTCTTCCTTTTAGTTGGCTCTGTCTGCAGGGTGAATGGTGCACTATGGCAGAATGACAGAGCGGAAAATTGGGCGTTATACCTTCGTGCATCTTCTCCCCAGCAAGACTTTTCTGAACTCAGTGTCATGCTTTAATACAATATTTATATACTTAGTTAATGTCAAATCACAGCAGATTATTTGAGACCTTAGACTTTATTCAAAGTATCTGTCTGCTTGTTTGATTTCTTTTTCCCCAAAGCAAGCGTCAGACAAGTTTGACTGACAGGGCAGCAAAATATCCTTATTGTCATTATCTGGATTTTCTTCAGCATCAGAAACAAAAATTAAAATAACAAGAACGTTGGCTTTTTCAGTGAAGCCCAAGACAGAAACCTTGGTATCCCTGTAGGCTGAAACACTGTGGCCAGGAATACAGGTCAGAGGACTACCGACAAAGAAGGTAAAAGACAGCTTTAACTCTGTATGATTAAGTATCTTAAGTGGAAAAATAAGGTTGGTTTTCCCACTTATATTTTGATTTTACTAATACTTTCATTTTTGTAAGACATAGGTAATAATGTAAAATTCTAAAACACTCCTAGAAACAGACTAGCATCTAGCCTCCTGTTTTACAGTATAGAAGAACATCTAAGTCACTATAAAGTAGCATTGTGCTCTTTCTGACTCATTCTCCTTATAGAAGAGAAAGGCAATTTTCTCTTTTAGTATACTGGAAATATACAATAATGCCAATGAGAATATTTTTTATTAAAATTATGATACAGACTATTAGTCGATATTTATTTTATTTTATAAGGGGACAATTATCATAATTCACTCTTGAAACGTGATTTTATTGATTTGTAGTGTACTGAGATAATTTCCTAAATTTTGGAGCATTTATTTGCAAATAAAGATAAATGCTGTTTAATTTCATATGAAAACTTATAATCAAAGCCAGTTTTTAGAAATCACTTATACTTTTGTGTGCTATTTACATCTGTTAATAAAATATTTTAGTAGTGCTTTCTAATTTTCATCTTAATAAATGAACTAGGGTTAGAAAGTATCATATTTATATTCATGTTTTGAGAGGAATTTATTGCCGAAGAAAATCTTCTAGATATAAAACCCAGGCTTTAGAAGAACAAAATTTAGATCTGTCTATTTATCCCCAAAAACACCTCAAAGATCATACAGAATGAAATTTTATGTCTATAGAGATGCACACACACATATTTTCTGTACATATATTACAGTCCATCAAATTTTAGCACTGTTTCTTTGGTAGCAAACATCTGTTCCAAACATTATGGACCTATGTAAGACAAATTGTTTATGTGCTGAGATTGTCAAGTATTCATCTGGTCATTATCTTTCAGCCTTATAAAACATCACCAGTAATTAACCTGTAGCAAAATAACATGATTACCATCACATTTTTGTTCTCTTAAAACAGCTGAAACTGTTTTTTCAGTGTGATTTTATATTTATTTTTTACTTATTTGAATTTGTAACTCTCAGTCTACCAGTTTCTTTTTTTTTTTTTTTTTTTTTTTTTTTTTT
>VZRX01003922.1:198462-225637 GCA_013398075.1 Notiomystis cincta
AGGCCAGTTTAAAATTGTCTCTCTTTTCCTTTCTGAAAAGTTCTGTGTACTGGCTGTGGTAGATGTATTGATATTTGGAACCTAAGGCACACTGTTAAAAAGCAGATCCACTCCATTATTCCCCTCTGTCAAATCTTCCTTTTCTGTTTTTGCCTACTCAGAACCAACAGCTGCAGGACAATGATTCTAAACTGATTTCACCTTTCCAACATACATAGCAATGTAACCCATTTCACTCTACTCATCTGATGGGATATCTTATGGAACTGTACAAATTGTTAAAGAACCAGGATGAACTTATGCTAATACCTGTCCATTTTATTGCACACCTTAACAAAGAAACAGTTTGCTGACCAGTTACCTTATATATGAAATTTACTCTCGGTCAGGCTGTGCATGAAATGTTGTCATAAATGACAGAGAAAAGGGTTCACTATCAAAATACATTTGAAAGGAAACAATGAGAAATAAGACAAAATTGTCTCTCCTCATGTACAAATTACTTGCTTGTGTTTGCAGTGTGCTGCTTATTTTCTGTGAAATGTATACTATACATATACTTTATTTCTTTTTTATTTTCATATTCATTCCCTGTTAAACATTAAGATAAGTATAATCATTTTAGAATGGTTTTCTACTCTTACAAGTACTGAAAACCAAGATTCTATTACATATTCTTGATGATATCAAATACAGATGGATAAAGAAAAAAATCAAATCAGTAGGAGTTAAAAAATGAGACTTCAGTAAAAAATCTAATTCAACATTGTGGCTTCTGACATCAGATGTGATGATATTGATATTGAACATTTTAAAAATGAGATATGATCATTCAACATATATCTTAGTGCTGAGAGAAGTAATGTTCAGCATTATGATGAAAACTGATATGGCAACACTATGTTACTGTAAGGAAGAATCTTCAGAATACTTATTTTATTTTAAGTCTTTTCTGAAAAGTTTTCATTCTGCCATTGGTAGTAAAGAAATCAGTAAACTAAACATTTAAGAAATATTTTGGGTAAAATTAAAGAGAAAGTTTTCTTAAGAACTCAATAAAGCAATCATTACAAATAGGATTGCAGTGAAGAAATAATTCATTGTTTTGCTGAGTGATATCTGCTGTTGAGCCTACGGCAGATTTCAGCCATGGGACAGCTTGACACATGTGACAGCATGCCATTTAGAAGTACTGCCTGCATGTTATCCCTGGGGAAGGCTTTGTTTGGCTCTAGTGGTGTAAGGAAATGCTGAGAAATGCAGGTTACAAACTGAGCAATCCCCAGCTGTGTTATATACATTTGTGTCTGAGCCTATTACAACTCCCCCATTTATGTATGATAAAGCTGTGTCTGCTGTCATTCTGCTGAAGTCATTAAATATTCTCAGTATTGTGCAGTGATTTTGCTAATTGAGAAAAACACCATTAAATAAATTTTATTTTCATTTCAGTAGATCACAGTGACAATTACAGTGGAGCTAGAGTTCATGCCTCTGGCACATAATTACAATTTCTCCAACTTCCAAGCTTGCTGTCATTTGATATGCTCAATTCTGTATCATCATGATCTTAGACATTGCCCATAGGAACTAAAATTATGAGAAAACTCTAGACACCTCCTTCTATCACCATGAATCTTGACAATGAGATGACTGTAATTAGAAAATTTCAGAAGACATGTTTAAAGCACCACAAACAACATTCAGCTCTTAATCTGTTCTAAATACAGATACTGTTATACAGTGACAAGAACTGTCTAAAGGCACTGGCTTTGTCAAGACTTGTGGGATGGAGAAAAAATATTTAAAACTACTCCTCTGAAAAAAATATAAGCACACTTAAATCACAGAAGAGGAACTTCCCTTCCTAAAATCAGTAAAATATAATAAAGAAGGTTAAAGTTTTTTCCTTCTTCTTATGTGGCAAAACCTGGGAACATAACATATATTTCTCAGTTCCTATCCTTGTATCATAATCATTCTTATGTAGTGATGTAGGATACTGTGCACACAGTCTATGGATTCTAAATGTCTGCTATAGCCTTTCAGCAATACTACTATCTAATAGTTTAGATATTTAAAGAGAAAATTCGCTAAAATCTCACCTTTTACTTTCAGTTATTTACAGACAAGACAGCTATCTGACATCCCTACTTCTGTAGGAAGTGAAGGTTCCTACTACCTCCTGTGTTTTGCCACCAGTAAGATATTTACTGAAGGCATGTTTGTGAGTTTGGAGTGAAAATCAAATCAATGTCCATTCTAGTGTTAAGACTGCGTTTAAGTTTATTTCATACTATAGGTATAGGCTGAGCGTTAGATACATATGTTGAGCTGAGTAAAAGACAGAAGTAAGAGTAAGAACAAAGTTATTGAAAACTGAAGCAGACTGAGTCTTACAAAACCCAGAAAAGCAGGACACTTGGAAGTTCGTATGTAACAAGATCTTTCAGGTTCCAAGAGTCAAGAGGCTACTAAATATTTTTTAACAAAGGAAGGGACTCAGCTCCATCAACAGTTTGCTAGGTTGAAACCTTGCTGATCTGGGCAGTAAGGAGTGCAACACTTCTCATCTGAGGGACAGTGGGACCAGGAAGGAAAAGAGTGTGCTTATATGCCAGTGCAGTATTTACAGAACTGTTTTCCTTCAAGGTTTTAATTACCATTTCACTGTGTTCAAAAAGTCCTTTTCTAAAAAGACCTCAACAGGAGCTAGAGAAGCCAGCAGATAGCACATATCTGAATGGTAACTAGTCCAGAATTAGGGAAAGTTAGTAGCATCTATTTTCTTTCGTTCTTAAAGCAAAAACATTAGCAGCATGCAAGTGGTTTTGGATGGATTAACTTGATATTTATGTTTTAATTCAGAGTCACAGCTGAGGAAACAAGCATTGTATGTTATATGCATTATATAGGTTATGCATTAATCACCTAACCATGAAATCAGAATCAAACATAAGTATTCTGATTTATTAAATATAAAGAATCTCCCCATTGTAATTAGGGCCCATTAGTTATGCAGTTCTTAATGAATACTTATGCTGCAGAATTTGAATCTTCTACATCTATCTCAGTAAACATATTTTACATAATAAATTAAATTTCTGTTACCTTACATTTATATTTATCTGCCATTTTTGAAACCAAGAATTGGGACATTCTTCTTTAAAATTTATTTTGCACAAAAATGGATCTCTCTCTCTCTCTCTCTCTNATTTCATTACAGAGAGAATTCTAAATGACAAAATAAAACTTTAATATTTTATTTTCATTTACAAAAATAGACATTGTAGTAGACTTTTTTAATGAAATGTTTGTTTCCAATTTTGTATTGACCTAATCTCCAATATTTTTTACAATTTTCATCTTACTGTTAGAGCACTCTAGATTGCTCATATTTTAAAAATAATCTCAAAGTAAAATACTGTTTTTCAAAAACTAAAGATACATTCTCAAAAATTCAATTGGATTAATTTTTAAAAAGTATTTTGTTCTGATTCGCAGCAAAACTTCTTCCATGTTTATTGTACCAAATGTCAAATTATTGTGTATCAAATATTACCTAGTATGTAATTGATTATTAGTCACAATATTCAATGACCAAAAAATGAAATGGTAGTAGATTAAAATCATCAACACTGAAGATAGTATTTTTAATAATTAAGTAAATTAAAATTACTTTAAAGTTAGTGCCAAGAGTTTGATGATGTCGGGGTTGGGGTGCAAGGACAAGCTCCATGAGGAGAGGGCAGGTCTGCCCTGAGCTGGGCTCAGCCCGTCCAGTCAGCTCCAACAGCTCCACCGCAGGACACGGCTCAGCCCCGCACTCAGGGGCTCAGGCACCTCTGGGGAAATGCACTCGAGAAAAATCAAAATGCTGCCTGGTAAGGGAAGGAGAAAGAGTGTGAGAAACAAGCCTGCAGACACCACGGTCAGTGAAGAACGAGGGGAAGGAGGTGCTCCAGGTACCCGAGCAGGGAGTGCCCTGCAGCTCCTGGAAGACAGCCACGGAGGGATTGGTGTTTTCATGCTGCCCGTGGAGGGGAACACACCAAGGCAAGTATTCACACTGCAGCCTGTGGAGGACTCTGTGTAGGAGCAGGTGGATATTCCTGAGGGAAGTGCAGCCTGTGGAGAGGATAAGGGCAATATTCATGAATGTGTTACAATGGTTCCATGCTACCGAGGCTGATGGGGAGTGGGATGTATTTTCAGTGGCTAAAGGGAAGTGTTACTTGGTAATGAATTTTATTTGCACACCTTCGTTTTGTGTTTCAGCAACTTAACACTAGTAGCCAATTAGGATATATTTATATGGTTACTTGCATATCAGTAAATCCATGACAGCAGACTATGGATCCTGAACAACTAATACTTTAGACAGATAACCTACATAGTGCAACATAACAGTGTATTTTCTCTACACAACATCTCTGTGCCTTGACAGTTGTGACACATCACTGCCACACATCTTTTTCACTGCGCGATAATTCTGACATCTGTGTTACAAAAGATGTTCAGCAAAAAGGAAAAAAATCACCAAAAACAACAAGGCAGAGAATTTTCAGTCAGATAAAGCTACCAGAAAAACAGGCAGGGTTTTAACTGCTGCCTGTGAAACCAAGCAAGACCAAACAATATGTAACGCTGTAGTGAATTGTGACAGTCTGGGGTTGCACTGTGAGAAATGCAAGCTTCCAATGTTCAGAAAACTATAAATATCTATTGAGATGGAAAAATCCTTATAAACAATCTTTTAGATTTTTAAAATTTTTTAAAAATTATTTTCCCCCCTCACTTTTCATAAAATGGCAGCCCTAAATACACTCTCTGCACTGGTGGGTATGTGGGAAATGAGCTAAAAAGGCCTGCATAAGCTCTTGCTCTGACTACTCCATCTCTTTCAATATTTTCTACTACACTACCAAGAATTCTACATGGAAAAGTTGTTGCATCGAGAATCTTAATTTAAATTAATAAAACCAACTGTCATAAAAATAACCAAACAGAAAGATATTCTCATATTTAGTATAAGGAAAAAAAAAAAGATGTTTCCATTAGATCACCAAAAGCATTCTCCCATAAAGCAAACCCTTATTATCCATTATTTCACTACATCTTTAAATTTACATAGTTTTAAAATAAAGATTGCCAGGAATAAGTACACAGACTATGGGGCAGTTGCTTTTCTTTCAGTTGTCTTGCAGCCCTTAAATGGATTATTGTTCACATAAAAACCAGAAAAATATTTGTGCAGCTTATTCCTGATACATTTTATCATCAAACTGAAAGGATGAGAAAATTGTGGATAACTGAAATGATGATTTAGAATAGGAGGAGTTACATAAACACAAATGTTAGCACTACTATTTCTGTATCAGTAATAAAGGCAGTACTAGTGGAAAGGCAACCTGAAGCCAAGGTATGGAACCCTGAGTGTCATTTCATTAGATTCATACAAGGCATTTTTAAGCTCATGGTGACCTCACAATGATAAAAATGTGCAGTGAAGTAGGTGATGTAAAAGAAAAAAATCACAGATTCAAATGTTAAATTTTCATTAATATAAAATTTCTTTAAATGAACAGATCTGCAAATTAGTTTCCCAGCACATAAAAGTTTCAAACTTTAAAGAGAACATATTTTCATTGTATTACCTCTAGAAAATACATAAAATTTTAGTGCACTCTTTAAATTTCTGTTTTTCTGTTGCTTCCTAAGCATCTTGAAAAGTTTCCAGCAGGAAATTAGATCATGTGATGTCTGCTAACAAATTCTCATTTTTATATGCTATGATTAAAAATATTTGGAGATTAATAGTGCATATACTTGGAAATTCTTTCTATAAACAGTGTAAACTTTATTTGTCTCAGCCTTGTGTGCAAAATGGCAGCACTAGTTCAGGCCCTGAAAGTTGAAAGGAAAGAAAACTGTCACAGGGGAGTGTGTAGGGGGTGGTGGGTTGTGGTGTAATTTGTCCTTTTGTTGGTGGTGGTTCAGGGGGGAAAGGGGTTTGGTTTTCATTTGTTTTGGGTTTTTTTGCAGTTTTTTTTTCCAATTAAAAGAATCTTTCTGATGTTTTTTTAAAGACTAAAGGATTAAGGTTGAGTAAAGTAAATTTTGTTCAATGGCACATGCATAAAATTCCTGATAGTTGAGGTACCAGAGGGAGTCATTGTTCTTGATTGCTTTCTCATTAGTACCTCACTTACCTAAATAATTTCCTTGTCATCTATTGAGTTTTAACAGTGGAATTTTAGCAAGCAAAAACCTTGAATCTGCTCTCTCTGGGCTCAATTAACTCTATCAACTTAACAGAGCAAGGAACAGCACTTTACAACGACAGGACTGTCTGAAATGGACTGTGCTCTAGGGTCACAAGTCATCTCCTGTTCAATTCTTGTTCTATGAAGATGTCTTTTCAACTTTTCATACAGCTGCTTATGCATTGCTGTTGTGTGTTCACTTTGTGATAGGGACCAGGAATCAAATGAAGAGAAGCCAGGTCTCTCATACTCTTCTTTATCTGGTTCTTGCACACATGCTAGTAGGCTATGATTAAAAGAGACTCTCCAGGTTCCCTCCCATAATAGCATTCACAGTTCAATGAAGTACTAGCAGGGGACTTACATGTGTGGTCAAACTTATGCATAAAATTATCCTATTACTTCTTTTATTTGATGCTATGCTATGAGAAACTGCAAACCTTTCTCAACTAATTTTGTTCGTATCATTCAGTTTTATAAAAATCTACCATTTCCTTCCTCAAATATATTCTCTCCAAGCTCAAAATTTATTAAAAATTTCCTCACATGACAGTTGTTCTATAGTTTTGGATGATCATCCTTTCTGCACTAGCCCATATCCTGTAGGATCTACAATTTTGTGGGTTTTTTCCCTCTCTTTTTTTCTTCTTTTTCCCTTTTTTTTTCCAGTGTATAGCAGAACAGAAACTTGGATTTAGAATGATGGGATTTTTTTTCCCTTTTGATCTCAGTTTCTTTCCTACTAATTAGCTGGTACTTAAGTATTTTTCTGCGGAAAAAACGAAATATATAGTATTTTCATTTCTATAGGTGTGACTCTTATTTGAAACAGCAGAAGACAAATAATTGTCAGCAAAAGAGATTTCTGAAGCTGTAAGTTTCAGAATTATTTTATGTATTATCAGAAAAGTAGATCATCCAACTTCAAAAATTTTGAAAATAATTGATTAAAGAGCAGTTGTCTCCTTAAAGAGGTAATAGTAATTTTATTTAAAATTTATTTGATAATGAAATCTTTTCTGTTCTTAATTATAGACCTATAAATAAATAATTATCAGGTACTATTGATATATTTCTTATGTATTGATAACAAATGATATCAGAATTCTAATTTATGGAAAAATATATTTGGAAAGGAAATACTTCTTGATCCAGATATTCAATACCGAGTACAAGAGCCATGGGAATTTTGCCTTTGGTTTCTGCAGGGACAGGATTTTCCCCATAAGCTTTTATTGTATAGTTCTGCATGAGGGCATGGAATTGTTTTATAAACACATATTTCTGTAGATTGGTTCTATTCTTCAGATCACTTTATGCAGAGTGCTTAACAGTTCAGTATGATTCTTTTCTTATCACATGCCCTGAATTAGCTGTTCTCGTTTCATAGAAGTTAATGACATAAAATTAAAGTGGTAAGAAATTGGTTACCATTATTAATAATGTTGCACAGTAACTGTTAATAGAATATTGATACAGATACCAGACATTTCAGTGCTAGCTATTTGAGCCAATATTTTTCAGTGAACAACCGAAATTCTTTATGCTTTTGGTGATTATCTAAAAAAGGGCAGAAGGAATATTAGAAGTGATAAAGTACAGCTCTCTAAAATTCCAAGTCTCCTGAGGATTTGTGACCTTGAAAGGATTAAACAAAACCTGAAGCAGGCATCTGTACAAAAGAAAAACACTCTCATAAGACTGACAGTTGCTGGCGTATTTCCATGTGTGCTTCATATAGAAATGCAGAGGGATCAACATTAGCTTAAATATTTGCTGCACAAAATAAATACATGAATTAAAAATGGTTTTTAACATGTTTTTGGAAGTCTTTGAATTATTTTATAAATATTTGGTATTCTCTGTACTCTTTGATAAGAACACTAGATCTTTGGAATTTGATTCAGGATACTTGATTTCTATTTTTAGCTGAGCTGATCCAAGACTGACCTTGGGCAACTCATCTCACACCTCTTAAGATTAATTATTTGCTTTTAACTCTTTATCTTCCTAGTCTTTTTAGATAATAAGCAATTGTTTCAGGACAGAAACTGTACCTTACTGGAAGTAAAATACCTGGAGCTACAGGTATTCAGAGTGTTTAGAATGTGTAGGCTATTATACCCCTGACTATAGCACTGTATTGCTTTCTTTAAATTTATTTCTTTACATGACATTTGATGCTTTAGAATCACAAACTTTCTTTTTGGGAGATAAAGACTTTTCATTAAACAACTGAAATGGCTAAAATTGTTTATCCATAAGAAAGCTATCAAATCTGTCTCTCATTTAATATTTAGGTGTGTTTCATATTTCCAGTATCAATTCAAAATGGAAAGGTGTCAAAATTTGGCTAATCCCCACTCAAATGCAATATGGAGGAGTTATCACTCTTTGTTCTTCAGATGACACTGTGATATAAATATCACACTGCAAATCCTAAGAAACTGAGATAATGGTGAACTAAGAAACCTATCAGAAAATGTTTGGCATGTTCTATGACGCAAAGGTGAAAGTTCTTGAGAGGTATTTGGTCAGAAAGATCTCAAACACCTAAAAAAAATACCCAGAAAATGTCTGTTGCAACAGTGTGATCTTTAATAGATTGACTTACCACTTAAAAATCAAGAAGTAGATGAGATTTCATAACAGCTCCAAGTAGATGGGGTAGGATGAAGTGTTTAAGCTTCTTATTCAAGAGTTGTAGACTTGTGGCTGGAAGCATGGCCCATAAATAACTGTGGTAACAAATAATAGCAAATAACATCTGTGGTTACACTAACTCAGGGAAAAAAAATTTACAAGGGCCATCAATCTTCATGCTTTAGGGCATGAGCTGATCACCAGCTGACATCCACAAGCAATCTCTCTCATGGTGTTTTATTACACAGTAAAGTAGATTACGAGCTTTTGTGACTTTGGAGAAGGAGCAAACATTGGGCACGGCTACTGATAAAGTACAGGACTACAAAGACCATTGCACCAATCCAAGATTACAATACTTGTAAGAAAATGTTGCAACCTGCTTAAGAATTTAGGATTGATCAAATGTTAGGTTACCCAGCAATTAATTAACTAATCACTCTGTGAGGAAAATATGTTTTTTTTTTAAATGGAAATTCAAGGAGAATATCTATATATATATTTAGCAATTTAAATTTAAATAATACAGGAGACATTCAGGCAGCTAGGATAATATCAGATAATTAAATAGGTCATTAAAAAACATTCTTTCTTTGATAACAATCCCAGAAAAATAAGAGTAGTATTTTTTCCTTGAGAAGAATTTAAGTTATGTATGTTCTCTGAGTTAAATTAGAAATTTCAATTCACATAAAAAACCAGAATGTGTGAGTTTTCTTTATGTGATAGAAATTGGAACTTTTTATCCTATCCACCACATCATCTGGGAGAAAGTAAGACAAAAAGAGAAAGGTTATGTATTGTTTGGGGTTTTTTTTAATTGGTTTTATGTTATTGTTTTTTTAAGACTTGCTTTTATAGCTTAAAACTTCTTATAACTTCAATGTATTTTTTACACGGGTAAACAACAATGTATTTCCAGAGGTCAAGCTTTATTACTACAGATGGAAAGAGATACGGGTTCCTAAAAGTTTGAGTAGAAAAAGGCAAAGATCTGCATAATGGTAGATTGCTTTTCACAACAGTATTTTGAACATGATTATCTATTGTGACTTTCACAGAAGTTAAAATTTTGAGTTTACTTTGAGAAGGAGAAAAAACATCAGTGTAACAGAGCAGAAGTTAGAGATTACACGAGACTGAATGTGAAGTCTCTGGCATCACCCTAATAGGCAATTGATAAAGCAAAAGTAAACATACGCATGTAATGTGGTTAGAAAAGCATGCGGAAAAAACTCCAAAACAATGTAATGATTAAAATATAAGATTAAGTACTACATAAAATATACATTATGAATCTCTGCAGATGCCTAATGCCTTAAAACACCTAAAGGAGGACAACAAGACAGCTCGAGAGGGAATTTTTACAAGCACATGTACTGATAGGACAAGGGGTAATGGTTTTAAACTGAAAGAGGTTAGATAATACAAAGAAATTCTTTACTTTGAGAGTGGTGAAACCTTGGCAGAGGTTCCCCAAAGAATGTGTAGATGCCCCATCCCTGGAAGTATTCAAGGCCAGGCTGAAACTAGATGTTCTTTAAGGTCTCTTACGACTCAAAAGTATTCTATGCTTCCATGAATTTAATTGTGAATAATTTGGATTTAAAGTCCTTTAATTTATTAGGTATCTCTGATAGATGAAATTTGTAGTGTAACTCTCCCGTGGTTAATTTGATTTATACTGATGTAAGATTCACATAGTTAAGGACTCAATGAGACCATGTTATATACAGATAAGAGGAGCACAGGTAAACTTTTCCAACAAAAAAGGAGATTGGCATAGGAAATGTCCCAAATGTCTGACATTCGAAGTGAAACATTGAATGTCATAAAAGAGAAGCTGTAAATTATTTTAGAAGACAACTGATTAATGGCATCAAGTACTCTTAAAACCCTAGACTTAGATTTCTTTTTTCATCTCTAAAAAATAGATCTGATAAAGTTGATGGCCTGCTTATTTTAGCTACTTGTATTTCTTTTTCCATCTAATTCAATACTCATGGGTTCAGAGGAAGAGAATAAACAGAAAAAAAAATATATGCTATGCCCCAGTGAGAATAAATATCTGCAGAAGGCTGGAAAAGATTCTCTGTTCTTCTTTTTTATTATTACTTTTTATCATTAGGATAAAGAACATTGTGACTATTGGGAAAATACTTAATAAAGAAAACTTCTTTGATATTGTTATAGACTAATAAACTACATATGCTCATGAATACATCTGGGCACTGGGGCCAGGTGGCAACAAGCAGTGAGAATCAATCATAGCAAATAAGTCTTCAGAGCTGGGTGTCTTTATGCAGAATTCCTCTTGGAATGGTTCCTAGAAAATTCTACTGCCTAAGGAGTGTCCAGACTCTTGTGTGAGACTGCTAGTTGGCACATGCCAAAATCACCCTGGGGAATTTTCTAGCACTTTGCAAGTATAAAATATTGTGTTCTGATGCTTGAGAATGTTCCCAAATACTGTTTAATTTACCTTTATGGGAATAGTTTCTAGGAAGAAATTCTCCCATGAATGTCTTCTGTATTAGGAGCTCCATATTCAAATTATCTCTTGCTCATTCAATTCCATGCATTTTTGGCCCCATTAGCTTTAAAGTTTTGTTGCTACACAGTAAGAGTAAGAGTTAGTGGGAAGAGAACTTCCTGTAAACTGTTAAGTGTCTTGTTACTTAACTTCCAGTGAGTCGGGCACTGGATCAGCTTTTGCAAGAATGTTGTGGATGCTCCTTCCCTGGAGGTTTTCAAGGCCAGGTTGGATGGACCTCTGAGCAACTTGGTCTAGATGATGATGTTCCTGCCCAAAGCAGGGAGGGTTCGAACTGGATGATCTTCAAGGTCCCCTTCCCACCCAAACTATTCTGTGATTCTGTGAACTTCCTTTTCTTTGCAAGACAAAATTCCCTCAGGATAAGGTAGATCTAAAGTACACACTTCCCCCATCTGGGATGAATACAATAAAAAGAAGTTTATGGAAGTTCCTTTTGCTTTTACAGCCATTGTCACTGGAAAATCAGGCATTCTGAGTCCTTAAGTGCAAAGAAGAGATTCACCATATGCCTCTGAATCAGCCACCTCTTAATAAAGCTATTTATTTAATGTTATCTCTTGGGTAGCTACTGGCCACTTCCAAGCTGCTCACATTTATCACCTGAGGTCATTGGTTTATTCTAAGCTAGTTCCCTGTGCAGTCAAAAGAAAAAGGATATTTTTATTTAGCTGGTTTGAAAAATCCTGTGGAGACCTCTGCTTCTCTCCTTTGGCTGTAGCCAGTGTTCTTTACTTAGGATGTTTGGATCCTCTGGATATTACATAAAGGATAAGTGAAGTGTTTAAAGCACAGATACTGAAGCTTATCTTCTACTTTATCTCTTGGAAGCAGAGAATTCCACTGAGAAAGGAAATACATTTTATGGTGTATGATGCAGGGTAAAGGTTCATCCTGCTTCAGAAATGTTACTGTATTGTTCTTCTGCCCTAAGAAAAAGAAGCCCTTTAGGGTGTCTTATCTGTTTCACAAATACTAATTTTCAAGCAGATGAACCAGTTGAATAGACAAAGTCCTCTGAAGCCTTTAGCTCTTTATCTTTGCATAAAATGTATTTGTATATGTAATACAATACTAATTCCAATACTGGTTTTTACTAATTACAATTACTAACTACTAATTACAATTACTAACTACAAGAAATTAAGGAGGAAGGGGAGAGCTTTTCTTAAATGTACAGCAATAGAAGCAATGCTTCTTTTACAGAACCCAGCTGTCACCAAGCCAATTTTTATTAAAAAAGATCTGTAGGAGATTTTACTAGCCTCTAAAGCATGTGGGTTAACAGCTTTGTAAAAAAACATGCAGTCATTATGCAATGCATGAAGCTAGAAGAAAACCATCATGCCCAAATAACCAAGAAATAACCCCTTTCTAATATGTAACTCTAAAGGGTGCCATTTACTATTAAAAGCAGCAAAATACAGAATAGAAGTTAAACAAAACATATTCCCAAGAGAGAAATATTTCATGCTTCAGAATGCAGCAATTGCAGCCTAAGAGATTTAAAGCATTTCAAAACAGATTTATGTTCATTCTTAGAAGCAAATGCTTTCAGAATGGCAATGATTACTGATGCAAATGATTTTCATACTGAGTATTGCAGCCTGAGACATGCAATTCTGGTAGCTTGGATATCTTTCTAACCTAGTCTGGAAAAACACTGGCAGAACACATTGCAAAAGTTATAGTCTTGGGGGTTTTTTAACGCAAAAAATGGTCCAATCTTTCAATTCTTCCTTAAGTTATTACTTATTTAAAGTTTTATTTGAATGCAAAAGACTAGAACCATGGCTAAATCAATTCCTATGGACATTGCTGAGATCCAAATAATTCAGATATTTAAATGGGTGGTTTGCTTTAGCAGTGGATAAGAAATTAAATCTAGTAAAATGAATTATGCTGTTCGAAACAGATCTGCTTAAAAAACCTCTCCCATTTCTGTATGTAATCTCAATAACATGGCTTGGTCATATTTATACTTCAGTATACATGCAGAAATACCAATAGCTTTTTGTATCTACTAATAAATATAACTTCCAGTTCTTAGTGCTGCCATACCCAGATGCTCTCAGGCAGCCCTGCCTGTTTCCTTTTCACAAGGAAGTGCTCAGATATAAAAAAATAGACATTTATATACAATAAAAATTTACAAATATATAATCATGTGGAGTTTTGCACATAAAACAACTAGTTTTACTATATATGCTTCTAAATGGGTATATAGATTAATATCTTATATGTGTATATATATACATCTATAAAGTTTTAGAAATGGAGTAAAAATAGCCATAAATACAGGTATAAAGTAGACAAAACATTATGTAATAGGGACTGAGTAAATAATTAAAATGTAATTGTGAAGAGACATTAATTAAAAAAAAAAAGTGAAAGGCAGACTTACATTCTTCCACTTTACCAGGTAGTAGTCAAAGCCCTGAAATGCCTGAAGTGGTGAGTGGATGCTTCAAGAGGAAGCATCTGGTATACCAAATATATACCTACCAAAAAGTAGGTATATTCCCAAGGGTTATAGCACCCTTGTAGGAAGGAAACCCACAAAGAAACCCTGGTGTAAATCTCATCATGTATAAGGAATAATCTTGTCCTTTGAGCTAGATTTGGAAGCCCCTGCATCCATCCCAACAGAGTGCTCATGCAGTATAACTGGGGCAGACTTTTGTTTGCATGGCAACACACAAGTAACACTTTAAAAAATGGAAAACCAGAACAAAATGCCAGCTTCAGAAAAAGTGTGAGCAGCAAGAATCATGAAAAGACCCAAATGGGATCCCAAAAAATACTGCATCAACCAGAAGAATCAGTCAAGGGGTTCATGAACCATAAACCAGATTTTGAGGTGTGTGTCACAGAGAGAAGTTGGGTAGTACTGGAAGGACTTCATTTCCCCAATGTCGAGGGGAATTTTACAGCTGCCTGAAGGATCACAGTGGGGAGCAGGCTGGTGCTGTAGGTATTTCCTTGGCCTTAGGCTGATGCTACAAATAAGAGCCAGCTGTCATTTCAGACTGTCCTGTCCATGGCAAAAGCAGCAAGAGCCAGGCTTTGGGACACAGACTGCTCTTCCATTCTTTTGAAGACCATAGCTACTGCAGAAATCATAAGTAGAAAACAAAAAATCACTGTGTGTGTAGCAGAGCTGAAAGAACGTGATTGTTGACTGGTAGAGAGGAGCAGCTGGCAGTATGCCAGTACTAAAAGGGCTACCTGTATATCCAGTAGCACCTGTACTACTGTCCTGTAATAGCTGAGCACTGGAACACTGTTTGGAGTAGAGTTGGCATGTTTTTATAGGACTGTTTTTATAGGATTTCAAAAAGAAAATACTTAACAGACATAATAGGGCTATTTAATAGTAGTCCATGGAATCATAGAGTCATAGAATGACTTGACTTGGAAGAGATTGTAACGATCATCTAGTTCCAGTCCCCTGGAGTAATTTTGGATTCTTTTCCTTAAGGCAGAAAAGTGATGAACATGAGATATGACAAAAGCCTGTAAGGTCATGAAGAGCAGTGTTGTTTTCCCACATAAATAAATGTGAAACATCAAATAAAGATGTCAGTTTCAAAACAAAAGGAGATAAGTCTCTGTGGGATCTTTAAACCTGTAGAACTCCATGGCACAGGTTATTAAGTATTTTAAAAACACTGAGACTCAGCAGAACATTAGAAAGCCCTACAGAAGATAAATGCTTAAAAATCTTTTAATGGTGAAGTCATGTCTTTGAACTTAAAAAGTATCAAACTGACACAGTCACATAGGTTGAGACAATATGCTGGACAACTGACACTGCATTACTACCAAAATATCTATAAAAATAAAACTCCTTAACACTAATGTAGTATTAAGAAGCAAGCATTCTTTATTTGGCTGGATGCATGAGGGGATATCTCCTCCAAAATATCATGCATGCTGATTACAGAAAAAACTCCTGTTTATATACTGTATTTTACATACATATTCATTGATTTTCCTGTAATATACATATGATAATAATTTCCCAAAAATCATTATCACACATTTCCTCTCCTTTGTGCATGCATTCTGCTGTCCTAAGGGTCTTTTTGGTGGTTCTTGGTGGTCACCAACCCTCAAACTCATACTTAACCACGAGGTGAACTGATAAAAAGTTTGCATACCTGGGCTGCTTAGTCTCTAGTTCTTCTTGGTCAATGAGTTTAATTTCAAACTGGTGTTAAACCACCACAAAATCAAACAAACAAACAAAAAATACTCCAACCCTGCCTTTAATTAGGCAATAAGGATAATTTTATTTTCAAAGCTTATCATGAAAGAACTGAAGGTAATGAAAAGTTAGCAGCCCTTGACCCTGTCCTTCATTCCAACCAGACAGCTTAGCAACATCTGTACAACATTCTTAGATTGAAATTTTTCTCTCTACTGCCCCTGAGCCTGTCACACAACTCCATTATCCTCTTGCCAATGCCTTAGTCTCAATATAACTCTAAATTCCTGGGGATATCTCTCAAAATATCTAATTTATTGCAGTCTCTTAGAAAAACCAACTTTCTTGTAGAAAGTTCAATACATGCTGCTTGAAAAGAATGTTCCATACGATCTGATCACTTCAATTGTTAATAAATTGATAATGAAAAAAACCAACAACTCCAAGCAATGAAAACAGCTGAAGGAAAAAAGTAATTAAAGCAAATATTTTAGTGCTTTTGGGTTTGTTTGCTTTTTGGGGTTTTTTTGGGTTTTTTTGTTGTGTTTTGTTTTTTTTTTTAACACTGACATTTCCTACAGAATAATATTGTTGAATAGTTAACCTTCCTAAATTTTTTTTGTCTCCCCTCACCAGTCCTTACTCAGAAATTCTTAAATAAAAATTAGTACTTGGATAAACGAAAGAAGGGAAGAAACTCTACAAAGAAAATTATCAGTAGAACTAAACACTACTGCCTTTTAATAGCATTTAGAAGATTTCAATTAATTTTTGCTATCATAAACTAGATATATTGAAAGTCTGGAGTTATCTAATAATACCCAAATGAAAAGGAATAAAACAAACAAAGCAAAGCAAAAGTATTTCTTTTCCTAACCATATAACACACAAAAGGGAAAATTATTTCATGACAGGATAGAATATGATACTGATGAGACATTAAAATAATAGAAGGCTGTTATGGCATTTTTGTAAAATGGTTTAAACTTCAAAGACTTTAGTAAATGTGGGAAGACACATTTTGTAAGTCTCCTAGATTTTGCAGCAAGGACAAGAAAGCATCTGCACCTACACAGTAATGATGAGGCTGGAAAGGGAATACTGTGATTTAAGAGACACTCTGAATAGACCTTTTCTAAGTGAGATTTGTTTGTAATTTAAAAAACAGATACATCCAGAAAAGGTTATTATCAGGTGTTCAGGTAATGTTTAAAAGAGCTGTAACTGATTCACATTAAATGATCATTACCTCAAAAGACATACTGAATATACAGTGTCAGTTCCTTACAACTGAGGCAAAATTTGTTATTTTAAAATAAAATAAACCTAGAAAAGGAAATAGAGTCCCAGTATTCAATGAATTGAAGACTGTCTGTATTAGGCAGCTAGTTCAAGAGGGAAAGAGGTAGGTAGAATCCAAATCATATGTTAAGTTGAGCCATAAAGTTCAGTTATATTTCAGAATCAAACTAAGTCAAAGGAAAAAAAGAAATCAGGAAAAATGAGATTTATTATTCTGATACAGAACTGAGGAAATTATGTTTTGTCCCAGATACACCTTTTGTAGGAGACAGACAGAAGAATTGCTTTCTGGTAATTGTCCTTCAACAAAAATGATTCACCTCCAACTACCATCTTACGATGGTCTTCATCCACAATGCAAGGTCTCTTAGATGCCAAAATACAATGCAATTAAAACTCCCTTTGAGGGACCTCAGACACTCCAAAAAGAGTAAATTCCCAATGTCAGATTGCTGATGAAGTACATACAAATATTCTGAGCACTAGGTGAAAGACACAAAATGATCTCCAGAACTGTATGGACCTTATGTATCCATAATGTTTCACTGTTAGGTCATCTCCTGGATGTTTTCTAGTCTCCTCAAAGCTTTTGCAAAAAATGATAGAGCAGGACATCCCAGAACTAGCTGTGACAGGTGATCTCATGAGGAGAGATCATTTTCTGCCCTTCTCTACTTTGAAAGCACAGACACAGAGAAGGGAGTAAGTTCCATGACACAGAAATATGGATTTTCCTGGTAACCTTCCTTTGAATACCCACCCCATCACAGCATTTCCATCCATGTCTTTGGTTTGCTGATTTAGTCTGGTTGTTAGCATCATCTTTGCCTTGTAAGACATAAGTTATTTTATTACAACTATTGAATGCAACCTTGAACTGTTTTGGGTTTTTTTTTCATTAACACACATTGTTAATGTGTGTTAATTTCTTTTTCATTAGTAATTTAATTTGCAAACAGAAGCTTAAGAAGAGATAGGAAAGAAGATGTGAATGTGGCTATGTTCAAGGTTCTTCTGAGGTAAGTTTACTTTGCATCTCTGCTTCTTTACATGAAGGAATTTTTACCTTCATCTTCCATTTTTTCCCTTGTGTTTGTGATAGTAGCATTTGATACTATTAGGTTTTCAGTTGTTGCAAAACAAATTTGCAGCTCAGTCTGAGTGAAGACATCCAAAGCATGACATGCCCTCTTCAAAGCTAAACAGATTACTGTGGCTACAGTCTTATCTATCAGGTACACTGATGCTACTTTTGCTACAGCAGTTAATTTTGTATGCTGTGCTAATTTTATATTATATCTAAGCTATTTGGGTTCTGGCTGAATAGAGGAATTCTTGATTACAGAGCTATTGATAGTGGTGACTTTTAGACAGGAAAACTTAGCTACATACATAGACAGGGTTCAGCTCTCACAGTGAAATGTGCTATCTCCTCCAGGGCTAATCTCTCTGGAGAGTGTTAATTACCTTCTCACATATTTCACCCTGCAGTCATTCATTGGTTGGTCTTCCTACTTAGAACATGGAAAGTGGAGAGACAAAGGTTCCTATGGAAGGCATAATTCAAAGAGTGGCAAAATAATATTGACCTTCTTTATTCCTGCAGAAGCAGCAGACCCATATCTGATTTTTATTTTATTTTCCAGACATCATTTTAAGAGGATGTGGGAATTCACTTCCTAACTTTTCTCAGTTTCTTACTTTAACGTTCTCTTTCACATTCAGTCTCTTTTTTTGGCAACTTTTAGCATGTGCCAAGATATTATAGAAATAGATTATACATTATTTGAGAGTACAAAACAATCATTTATTGGCTACTATACACAGCATATTGGTAAGATTAACAGACTACTACAGTGATCAATAGTATCTTCATCATGCAGCTGCATAGGGAAAAGTGAGATTCTGTTGCATTTTGTAGTGGAATGACCCTCAATATTGCTGAGTTTGTGTTTTCTAATTGATCTGTGCTGGGGAGGGAGAGCTGGAAATGATCTTGATGTCAATATTTTTACCCTTGAATCTTTTTTGAGCTGCTAACTCTCACCATTTTACCAGGTACCCCTTTGTCTGTGCTTTAAATTTTCTAAATTTTTATGGTGTTAAAGCACTGACTTTTTCACATCTTAGCAAGTTTTCTCAGTAAAATTTTCCAAGGTCACACTATGTTTTGAATGAAACTAGGCTTAAATTACAGACAGCTGAATTGGGTTGAGTATGGGGCTACTTCAAAATGAACTGAGTTTGCTTTTCAGACGAGAGCACTGAGTCTCCAAACTACTGCAATGATTCATTTGCCCAAAGATGAGAGTCTAATTTTCTGTGAGATGTCCTGGCATATCCACCTGATTTCTTGAAAATCTTCAACTAACAAATATAATATAGAAAAAGAGATATGACTTGATTTTTTCCTAATTAATTATTTAGAGTACTGTAGTGCAAACTTTTTTTCATGTTAAGCAGAGATATATATCATTAAAGTGTTTCCAAAAGAGTTAGTTCAGTCTCATTGATTTGTTTAGGTCTGCTGACCCAAATTTTGCAGCAGTCATTACATTCTGAAGTAATTTTAACTTTTCCCAAATTCTGCCAGAAGTTTTATTTGAATGTTATAAAAATTACTGTCAATTCCTTATGCTGTGAGTGGATGTCACATCCTTTTAATATCTTGTTTACTGGAAGTATGAAACACAGTGACAGCTTCTGGAGATGAGCTAGAAAAGTACTGCATCTGAAGGATAACACTCACTGAAACAAACATTTTCAATCTGAAAAAAAACCACCTGTACCTGTTACTTTCCATGTCAAATGCATGAGCTGCAAAAACCTATCTTTTGTCTGCTCAGTCATGGAAAAGGAAATGACAACTGCAGCATTTTACAGTTCATAACAGTGTCAGAGGCAAAGTCAATAAAGAAGAAAATACAGAGGGGAAAAAATCCCTCACAATATGCACTTCACTGAAGAGAAATAAGAAATAACAAGAAAACATCTCTACAGTGACAGTGAATACATGAAAATATCAACAGAAGAAAATATAAATATGTAAAGCTAAACCAGAAAATGATTCATAAAAGAACATGGTTACACTGAATGACAAATGTACTCAGAAAAACATACAGACACCTAGCAAAAGAAATGCTTCTGGGAGCCAGGGAAAAGTTCAGGAAATATTAAAGTTAGTGGAAGTTTAGAAGAAGAGCTAGACAGAGGTGGGGGAAGGGATATATTCTAAAATCCTTCAGTCTTTAGCTCAGTGAAAACAAAAGAAAATTAAACAGCATTCACATATTATTCTGGATGTCAATTCCTCTGGCTATGGATTATCTAGGTTTAAACAACATTTTCTGTGTTGCATTAAAATCATCTTAAAGAAGTTTCTTTTATTTCTGTGCTTTTGCAGGAACTCTTGTGCCTAAAACAAAAGCAACTGATCCAGTCATTCAGGACCAATAGAGGCATTTCTGTTCACTTTAACAGGCTTTGAACCCCTCATAAATTAAAATCTCTGCACGGGTATATAGGTACATAGATGATAAAATATTTTTTAAAAAATAATAAGTAGCCATTTAAAAAGTGGTTATTTGAAAGAAGATTTCTTTCAAAGTGTTGAAAGTTCTTTGGTAAAGTTTCTTTTTGAAACAATATCGGCAATTCAGTCTCTGATCATTTTATCAAAAAAAAAAATCTTTAGCACAATATGACCTTTGCTGTTATTTTATAAATATAGTTTCAACCTGTATTAGATTTCAGAATTGGTTCTGGAAATGTGGTTCACTTAATATATTATGCTTATCAGTGACAACTTTTATAGGCCTGGAATCTCTAGCCTCTAGATAAGTATAAGGATTTGAAGCTGATCTGAAACGGTATAAAATGTAGTGATTAAAGAGATAGGGCAATAGATAACATGAAGAAATGTGTTTCTGCATATTAAGCCAGTAAAGATAAAAAATTATTTTAAAAATTGCCCTTGACATCTTATCTTTCAGGAAGCTAGTGCTTGGGAATTTCTATTCTGCTGCAGAATAACATGTATTTTCAGATTTATCAAAAGAAGAGAAACATCAGGGAACCTGGTTAGTGATTATTAATAAAGATAATGAGAATTATTTCATTTGATTTGCTGAGAATTTTAATAATCAGATCTATGTAAAAGCAAAATATAATGGCAGCTACATGCAAGAGCAAACTTATCTTCTCTGAATATTGAGTGCTATTTTGCCACATTAATACTCTGACTAATGAGAACCAACATTTATTATATAAAAAATAATTCCCTCTCTCTCTCAAAAAAAGGTAAATATTCCAGTAATATTCAGAAACATGAAAATGAGGCTGCTCTTCCAGAAGAGGGTATATGTATTTGAGTTTCTTCATATATTCTGAAATATTCAAATAATGTTACTCAAATTTGCTTGCAATAAGAAATTCTTCTAGGAAAAAATAAAAAGGATAAATTTATGTTAATAAAAATGGAATGAGTAAGTTCTTATGACTTCTGTTATTTAAAAACTTTGAAAGGGTAGAAGAGAAAGAGCATTTTGAATTTCTGGTATTTAATAATAAATCTGCTTCTAGCAAGCAAGTTATCTTGCAAATAGAAACCCTGAAATTTATAGAAGTGTTATTTTTTAACTTAGGGATTATAATGAAATCATAAAATGAAAAAGAAAAATAACTACTACATTCTGTCTTTTATATGGAAGAAGATATGTTTCTTCATTATTTAATGAAAAAAAAATGTTAAAAAATAACATTGCTGTGGATTAAATGTGTAGTTTTTTGCTGAGTGTTCTTTACATAGGCTCAAGAAATGAAAAGCAATCTGATGGAAATTAGAAAAAAACCCTGTTGTTCTTGTAATACAATTTTGCTCCTTTCTGTTGGGAGGCAGTGACTATGTTGAGCATGAGATTGCAGATAAAGCATGATTTAAATTAAAACTGGGCTCTGGGGTGTGACGTACTTAGATTACAATAAGGTATTGTTAGATTTGTATGTCTCTTGTATGGGTTCTGAGTGGAAGCCAAGAAATGTGCCACTGGCTGTGTGACCAGAAAAGGGAGCTTGTAGGCCTCATTCCATGATGATTAATACAGAATTAATTTCAGGGTTTGCCTTGAACTGAGTCTGAACAACCTCCTTTCAATGAAAGGGGGAGGAGGGGAAAGACAGACAGACCAGGAAAGTGAAATGAATTAATTTCTGGCTCTAATGCTGTTAGGTCAATTGAAATTTCCATCTGACTTAGTTAATTTATGGTTCAACCTTTAACAGGAGACCCAAAGAATTCTCGAGCTCATTCATCTGAGCTGCGTATGTATTAACTAATAGGTTTTTTGTATGTATAATCAAATTTGAGTGTTCTCTATTGCTCCATTGTTACTGTTTTCACCCAAAGGCATGATGACAAGCTAGACTGCACTGTTTTTTACTGACATACTGAAATAAGAATGTTATTTTTTATATTAGTTTTATTTATTAAGGTTACTTTTTTTTTCAAAAGTCTTTCCTTGAATATATTAGGAATGGGGGAAAGTTCACAAATGACATCAGGAAACAGATGGGAAGGGAAGAACACAACATATTGCTATTGTTCTATTATATGAGATGGGTTAGGAGGGATTATGTCAGCTGTTAGTTCATTTAAGGAAATTATGAAGAATTTAATTCTCAAGTGCTTCTGAGAAAAACTGCAGTCTCGGGAATCAGCCACCCACAGCATGTGCTTAACACAGTGGTAAGCATGTATTATGTATCTCTCTTTTGTGCCCAATGGCAGAGGATATGAGTCTTTTCTAATCCTTAGCTATAGACCTAGTCCTTTCACTGAAACTGTAGAGAATTATGACACTAGGAGCAGTGGAAGTCCCTAGATCACATTAAGCCAGTAGCTGTTGCACATATGCTCACATAAAAAGAAAGAGCACTGCACAACATCAAAAAAACTATCTAGTTCCAAAGCAGAAACAATATCAGACATTGGGCTTTGAAAAAATGAAAGCTGTAAAAACAAAGCCTTCCTTAGTCCTCAAGCCATTAAGTATTTTAAACTGTCGTAAACAACGAGAGAGTATGAAAAAATAGTGGCTGGTGTGCAACAAATCCATAAGAACATTTGACATGTGGGATCACTACCAGAAAGGTATAGCCTTTTTAAAACTGCAGAAGCCACAATTTGGAAAATGAAGATATTTAAGTGTGAAAGGCAATGGAAATTAGGTTCCTAAAAGATTAGGTCAGTTATTGAAGAAGACGTTAAACATCATTCATATGGAATGTTCAGAATTACCCTGAGAAAAGCAAATCAGAGACAGCTTGCTGTCAAACTCCAATTTCTGACTTGCAGCTTCCATGGGAAGGCTGCTGCAACATGATAGAAGAGAGGAGGGAGGGTTCAGTAATGTCTCACTCTCAGAATGAAAGCAGAACTCTGAAATTTGGAAGCTGAAACATATTACTGGGAATTCAGAGTCATGTTTCATACAGTGGTGTTTAACACGCCAGCACTCAGCAAGCTGGCTGTTTTGAATACTAATTTGAGTTCCTCTATTTGGTGCATTGTTATATATAAGCACCTAGACCAGTACTGCATATTGAGTTTTGAGTACTTACTTTTTGGATGTTGAATCTCCAACTGAATCATTTTTCAAAATGAGACTTGAGACTAGAAAGAAATAGGAGATTAGGTATAGAAAGGACTACTAGATTATGTAAATCACATATTGATAAATCTGTGATTAACTATGCCTATCTCTAATGTATGTAAAATATGTTAAATCAAACATCAGAATGCTTTATATATATTACAGATCTTCTACACGTGCTTAGATCTTGTTTAAACATCCAGGATCTGCTTTATAAAAAGCCATCTTCAAATTGTGTCATCATATTGAAAATACCAGCAAGAGCAGGACTCTTATATTTTTTCATTGCTTGTTTTTGCAGTAGAAACACATTTGAAAATATTATAATTGCCATAACCTACTTTTCCCTCTCACCTGTGACCTGATGCTTAAAGAATTTTTCTAGGAAACACAAAATGTATCTTGTCAGCACAAGAGGATTTTTAATGTTACTTTCTTACTTGCAGCAGGCAGTATTCAGTTACTGGGCTTGTTTATAAATATATCTCCTAAAAAAATACCAACCCTATTATTATTATTTCCAGATGAAAAGTAAGTATAAGTACATAATTCTCCATTACAAAGTATTTTGAAGGGACTAGAGGATTTTAAAGGACAGCTTATTGTAACTGCTTTAGACTGTTACAAATACTTCTATTAAGACCTTTAAATGTAAATAGTTTTATCCATATGCATTATTTTGGTCTAAAGACTTTTTTTTTGGAGTTTCAAGCCACATAACTATTTAGAATGAAGTATAATTACCCTAAAATAAGAGAAAAATCAAAACTACACTGTTCCCATAGTTTTGCAATGAACCATATAGATGATGTGACTCTGTCAAACACTGCAGTGGTAGAGGTAATTCAAAATGCTAGTAGTTGAAATCCAGAGCAAGATCTCCAGGGGTCTGCTTGTGGAAAAATTAGTGCTTGCAGAGGTGACTGTGCTTCCTTAAATAGAAAAAGATCATTTATTTTGTTAAAAGTACAAGTCAAGAGGAGAGTCTCAACATTTTTTTTTTCTTGTTATAAACAGTTTCACAAATGACCTGGAGCTTACAGGAACACTTTCAAGAACTTCTTATTAAAAATGGACAAAATCACTATATTGAGCTATTTCTTCCTGGCTGTTTGGTTTTACAGTGTTTTCAGTATGATATTGCAAAATACTGTGATGCAGCTGTCATGTTATACACGTGTTCCTGCAGAATCCAAATACATATACTACTATTGCAAACAGTAACAAGAGCATGTAGAGCAATTGAGCAAGAAACATCTATTATGTAGAGTGTAGGCAATGCATTTTTAGTAGCTAACTGCTGCTTATCTACTTAGCAATAATTTTGACTGTTAAATAAAAGATTTTCATTAAACAAGATACTGCCTGGTAATCCAGACTTTTTAATTGTCAGGTCACTTTCTGGACTTCTTGTGGATAGCCTTCTCTTGACAATCCTCTAGAAAGCCTGCTGGTAGTTAAACCAAGGGATGACTTCCATAGATAATAGTCAAAAAAAGTGTTCAAAGATTGGCTCCCTTTACTCCACATATGTCTCCAACTTTCACACAAAGAGCTTTGTACCCTGTGCTACCACTACGCATCCTCCTGACACAAAAGAAAATATGAAATGTGCTCAGTTTCACACCAGGAAAGACATAATCAGCTGAGCTTTTCCAGTTTTTAAAGCATTTTGACTGGGAAAGAAAAAAAAAAAGAGAAAAGGAAATAAAAAGACTGCTGTGAAAATAATTCTGTCTTAAAACCTGCAATCTGCTCTACTGGGAGCTGGGCTTAACGGGGAATACTGATCTATTTATCAATGCACATAACTTCAGAGATATCATGAGCTTTCCTTTCATCTGGTTAACAATGAAATTTCCTGATAATCATTCTTACCCATGATGCAACCATAAAATTTGTGCTTTCAGCAGAAAGAAATAAATAGAATACAACTAAAGCAGTCATCTGTTTGTTTTGCTTTATTTCGTTTTTTCCTGTAATTTCACCAAACACACTCCAGTGTGCTATGGTACATATTATACTGTCTGAGCTGTAATTCTTCCTTTTCCTGGAAGGTTATTTTGTTTATTTAGACTTTTTCCTAGGTGTATATAAAGACAGTATTAGACTGAAAAAAATACAGTGAAAATGAATTTTCTGTTTAAAAGGGTTTTTCTTTTGTTAGCTTTTTAAATGTTACTGTCTACTGCTCTTGTAAAGATCATTCCTTGCTGCAATCATATTTAATTCTTTTCAGTGTGATAGGTTGACTTATCTTTCTGTAATAAAGAAGGTATCTGCATTACTAAATTCAACCTTTATGTCTGCAGTGGCTGTAGGTTAGTTAGAAATGCATACACTTGACTATAGAACAACAGTTCATCAATTCAGGCATCTTGGTGCTTGAACTAAAGACAACTTGAAGACATACAAAGTGGAAAAGGAGAAGGAATTGCAATATATGGCTTAAATTTGCTAAGCAGTGCAAGGCTTACAAGAAAATAATAAATCAGAAGAAGAGGCAAAGCTGTTCTTAGACAGTCAATATTTTCTCCAGCATTGGTTTCTCCTGTCTATAGCTCTGTACTTTTGCCTCTAGTCTTTTAAAATATGCACTAAGGGGAAGAAAAACAAAAGCCAGTTTGACATCTAGGAGAAATAAAAGAGGAAAGATGAAGAAAAAAAGAAGGGAGGGAGACAAGGGAGGAAGAAAAAGAGACACACACATGTATGTATCTATTCAGGTTTTTTGAAAAATACACTAAAGTTTTAAGACAAATATTTCCTTGTAAGCTGAAGTTTATAGCTCCTTTAATAAAGTTAATTTGCCCTTTTAATTAAAGTAGTGGAAATTGGAAAGTAGAGTGCATTTGATATAGAATGATATGGGCATAGCCTAATAAACTGAGGAAAAATTTTAAAAGAATATGAATATACCTCCTATGAAGTAACTTACACAATACAAATCATAAAATGCAAAGACCATATTATCACCAAGACACCATAAAAAATCTGTGGTAAGACGCAGTTTTCATCAACATTCAAATAACTGCAATAAATTTCAGCTATAATTATTTTTACATTCTGATATCAATTAATAACCCTGTAATAGATTGTGGTCATTCGATACTAAGGTATAATTTACTATCCAGATCTACAATTACCTTAATAATGAATTCTGTACAATATTTTTTAATTTTCTTCCCCTTGACTCTTAGAAGTGGTGAGGTGGCATACAGCAGTCAGTCCAGATATGGATTGGCATACTCAAAATTTGTGTTCTCACTCAACTCACAGGAATGAGTGAACCCATGTCAGTGTGAAGAGTACACAGGAGAAAAGAAATTAGCATGTTCTGAAAGTCTGAAAAGAAAGAACATTTACTTCCTGCACACTGATTATCAGTGCTAATACAGAACACTAACCCTACAGCAGATTTGAACTCTTAGTGCATGATGCATGGGAAAAATTGAGGGCTGAACATACCATAATATTAAACTAAGAAAATGTAACCCGTTCCAACTAGACCACAGAAACAAGACTACTTTTTTTTTTTTTTTTTTTTTTA
>VZRX01003922.1:225744-253962 GCA_013398075.1 Notiomystis cincta
TTTTTTTATTCAATTCAATTTAGGCTTCCACCTTAGGAAAAAAAAAATAGACCACGTCTATTTTCCTCTTCTCTAAAACATACAACATTCTATGTTTTTTTCAGTGGCAGTGATGACACTGAAATCCATCTAATTACATAACAGGTAGCTCTATGGCAATTCTGTTGCAATGGATATGTATCACTTGCTTTAAAATTGCAGAAATATTCCTTAACTTGCCTTGAATTCCTTACAAGACTCAAAGTCACTTAGATTTAGGTATCCATGCTTATGTTTTGGAACTCTGGGAATATACGCACTCCTACTGAAGCCCCCAGTCTTAATGGAACACACTGGATGAACATAAAATGAAGGAAGGGGTGGTGTCCTGAAAGGCAATGTCTCCTATTCATGCTGAACACATATTACAACTTCTCTTAGTAACTGAGTTAATAAAGTTTTGCATTAGCTCCTTCTGTTTGGAGAGAAGCTGCCTGGCTTCACTTTAGAAATTACTCTTTAATATTACCTCCAGAGGCTTTTTACTGCCATTGCCATTCTCCTTAATTTACCTATCCCTTGCTTTTGCTGTTTTTCCACTGCCTGTCTCTTCACACTAGAATCTGAAAATTCAGGGGTTATCCTTTCTCAGTAGATTGATCCTTCAAGTCTCTAATTGCAAGGAGAAGTATGTTTCTTAGTTCTGTTTTACTGTCATGTAAATCCACTGCACATCACTGAGGAAACTGAGGGCTTGCTGTTCTCACAAATTCCCTTGACATTAAATCCTGCTGGGCCAGTAATACACTTTCTTGTATCTTGCACTGTCCTTAGTATCACAGAATGCTTTTAAAGATAAAAGTGTATTTCACATAAGAGGGTACATAAGTGAAGAAGGATTTTATGTAAATTAAGTTTAAAAGTCTACTTACTTATTTACTTGAAGTGATTTCTTACAAGGAAAGTGTAAGAGAATTGGAATTGTTCAGCCTGGAGAAGAAAAGGCTTTGGGGAGACATAATTTCAGCTGTCCAGTACCTGATAGGAGCCTGCAAAAAAAGATGAAGAAAGACTTTTACAAGGGGATACAACAAGGGGAAACAACAAGGGGAAATGGATTCAAACTGAAAGAGAACAGGTTTAGATTAGATGTGAGAAGAAATTCTTTACTGTGACAGTGGTGAGGCACTGGCACATGTTGCCCAGAATAGCTGGGCAGGTTCTATGGGACATGGAGCAACATGGCCTAGAAGAAGGTGTCTCTGCCCAGGATGGGGAAGGTTTGAACTAGATCATCTCTAAGGTGCCATCCCAACCAGGTCAGTCTATGATTCTATGACTTTATGATTATGAAAGCTGATGGTGTGTAATATGCATGAAGACATTTCTCCTGCCTCTTGACAATTGAATTTTGATTAGCTAGGATTACTGTAGTGCTGTGCATGTCAGCTAGGAATAAAATGATTGTTAGCACTAGAGAATCATCTGCTACTAAGAAAGACTTAATGTGCAATAACCTGTGTGGTATGGATGCAAATTTTGGATGTTTTAATATGTAAAATGGGCTTAAGGGCTTTGCAGTATGTCTGTATAGACATACTCCTCCATCCAGTGTTGGAGCTTAGCATCAGTAATGCAGTACGTTCAGCAGTTGACTCTTTTTACCATTTTCTGTGAATGTTCAGCCACACAGTACTATTAACATTTTATGACACTACATTCATATAATTTCGTTCTGTAACTTGACCTTGGGAATGTTTATATTTTGAGTAATGTATTTGAAAGATACACAATATGTGGAAATACAATAATACAAGGATTTAAAGTAGTTCCCTTTGGCCATGGCACCCAGAAGAATTTGAAACCACTGTCTTGATTAAAACCAAAGTCTGTTGTTGCACAGCTGTTTTGTAAGATGCTGCTTTTCACCTTAGCTTAATAAATTTGGAAATCTCTTGTGTCTCAGCACCACCTAAGTGCTTTCATTTTTAACTGCAGAGAAAATTTTTCCCACCTGGCACTCTATACTTAAAAACAAGTGTCCATGACAGTATTTTTAAAATAAATATCCTAAGAAGAATAAACCGGCTGTATTTGTTTTTATGGTGTAAAAGAAATGCTGGATTCACATCTACATGTAAAATCTCTTCCATCTCAGGAAGAAGACAGATTTTGAGGTATGATTCAGCTGAAAACGTGACTAAGAGAACCAATTGCTAAGAGACTGGAATCTCTTTGTTTGTTTTACTTACCTAGATTAACAGCACTGAAATCAACCAGTAATTCACACACAAATTTAATTCATTCAAAAATTACAGACTAATGAAAAATAGGTTTTGTTTCTTCTTCCTCACATACTGCTGATTTTTGTTCACTGAACCCACATTTTGGTACTTAAGAAAGTGCTATAGGTTTTTTCAAGGATCTTTCCCAGTACAAGGACAAGTGGGATCTGCGGTCCTTGTCAGACCTTGCAGTCCTCATCTGTGCTGTCTGTAGTGTGGGTAGTGACAGCACAAACATCATGTCACCAACGCCACTCCTGCGCAGGGCACTGATGACTAAACACCTCAGCAGTTTTATTCTTACATCTGCATTTACTCAAACTTTCAGAGCTATGAGTACACAAGGCAAGCATAGTTGAGTTCCAGGAGGCATAAATAGTTTGGTTAAACACACAATGAAATCCCACCTCTAAAACATGAAATTAAATAGGTGTTTGAAAGCTTAAAGTTCAAAGGTACAGTATCAGCAGGCTGCAAAAACCTAACTACCTAACAGTTCCAAAATTTTTTATTCATCACAGCAAAACAGTAGATATATATGATTTTAATGAGATACAATTACCTTTTCAGGTCCATGTTCAGTGGTTAATTATCTATTGAGCAGAGACAACAGATGTCCATCTCACTCTTTCTGGACATATTTTGTTTCATTTTAAATTATTAACTGTGTCAAAGCATCTTGCTCTGGAAATCTGCAGACTGGTGACTTGCTTTGGTTTTGTAATGTCAAATGTACTATAGACTAAGTCTTGTACCACTTCTTAACTGTGCTAGGGCATAAAAATGGTATCAAAAATCATAACCTTTCATTGTGCAGACCTCTTATGGAAGGCAGGAACAGGTTTTGCTTCCCATCTACTCTTGACTTGATTTTCACTCTGTTTTTTAGAGAACAGCAGCGTGACTCTTCCTATTTCTTTGCAGATCTCATCTTTTGGGGACAATATTTTGAATGTGCAGATACATTTCTGCTGACTGCACATAAAACAAAGCCAAAAGCATCATCTATCCCTGAATTCAACAGTGTCCATACTGCTTTCTAGTTTATTTTTAGGATTTTGGCTAAATGCCTTGACTACTGCAGGACAAGTAAGGAAAAGCAAGTTCAAGAAAGGCAAGGCAAGACAAAACCATACAAACTCAAAAGTATTCATTTGACTACAAATAATGAATTTTTGGTTAGTTGGGGTTTTTTGTGTCCTTCCTTCCTTGTTCCTTCTTTCTCTCTTTTCTTCTAATTTTTTTTTTTTTATTGGTGTCAAGGAAACTCGGAAGAATTAGAAGAATTTGGAAGTATGTAAGAAATCAAATTTCTTTTCTCAAAAATACCAAAGCTTGAGAGAATGGATTTAAATCTTGACTGAGAATTAGATGTTCTTGGAGACTGTAGGAACAGTTGGTATTTCCTTGTAATGGGCAGGCTTAGAGGAGAATGACTATAGCTAGGAGAGGAAAATGCAGAAATGTGTCTGTTAAATAAGCAGAAGTTTGGACTCCTAGTACAGTCACCCTCAAATAATTTTGTCATGACGAATACACTATGAAGACTGACTTTTTAATAGATGCAAGATTCTCATTTCTTTGGAGAATAAATACCAACAAAATAGTAAACAAAGATAACTTCTTACTGTCATATATTCAGCTATCCTAATTCGCAAACATTAGGCTTTGTCTGTGTTTTGTTTTTATTTTACAAAAATTTGAGAAAAAAAGTAGTGTTTTACCTGAGTATAGACTTGTTTTTGTAATGATATATAAGTGTTTGGCTTGTATTTTGTAAATGATTTGTCTTAAATAATTCAAGGAAGTATTTAGGAAACTATTTTCATTTCCAAGCTCATTTTTTAATTTCTGTTGCTTACTGATGAGAGCAATATGCATGCATGAAAATAAAAAAACAAGCTTTTTGTATTGTCAAACCTCATTGTTGATATTTTTATGGGTAAAAAAAAAGTATAATTCTGTAACTCTAGAGTTTAATAGTCATAGTGTAAAGAAGATGAGTCAGAAACCTAGCTTCCATCTCTGAAGGATTAATACTGTATCTTTGTGTTGTGTTCATGAATGCACTCCAAAACAACTCTTCAAAATTAAAACAAAATGAAATTCACTTGATTTCACTTGAGTCAAAAAGATGCATTCATTTTCCTGAAGCAAAGACTTGTCATACATTCATATGTTCCCTTCCTTCCCCTAGAGAACACATATGTCACCTCCATGCTGTCTCAGTCCACTGAGGGAATAATAATTTTTAATAAGACTGCCATAAAAAGACAGTTAATTTGCATGTGAAATGTTCTGTTATGAGAGTAATTACAAAGAACAACCATGATTACAGATATCAAAGCAAACAACTCTGAAAACAATTTTATTGTCTGGACAACACCATCAGAGCCCTACCAGGTAAACACAGTATATCAGTTGTTTACTGATGAGAGAGAACCCAATCAAAACCAATAACTACAGTAGTGGAAACACTATAGAACAAATGTTCTTTGGAGAAAATAAAACTGACATATTTTGAGAGAAATAAATTGTACTTGTATTTTTATACTTTTCTTTAGACACTGAAATTCTCTTTTTGCTCTAGAAAATATTGCTATGTCAGATATGGCTGATTATATCCCACTTGTGAAATCAGAAGTTGACTATATAGATTTTTTTCTGTGCTCAGAACTGGATGGTGTGTGTTTATTTCATTATGTTCTCAGCCAAAAGAAAGGGCACAATGGCAAAATATTGCTTTTACTGGTGGTGGATGAACACGATTTTATATTTTGGATTATTGGCACTTATCACCCCAGAGTTAAATGCAGCAACCTCTGTCTAGAAGGAAACAGTTGGAAATAAAGGAGAACATCATAAATTATGCTTGACTGTCAGACACATATAGCAATGCCTGTCAATAGAAAATGAGAGTCTGTTAAAAGAATGGCATTTTAATTGAATTGTGTGGATTCAGAACACTATTAATTACATACTTCTCCATAAAAGGTATAATTAGGACTTACTGAGATATTATCTATTTGGAAGGGCATTCACTAGATACGGTTATACCTACTGAAAAACCATTTAGATAGGAAGATTTTGACTGAGACACTTTCAAAGGCACTGACCTTTTCCCACTGAGGAAATGTAGGCTTATTTCAAAATAAACAGCCTACTAAATGCACATAATCTAGGCTCATTAGGAGTCTTTAATTTGTATCCTACAAAGTGCTGCTAACACCTTCCAGAACTTTTTCTAAAAGAAGCAATGCACATTCTAAATCAAAGGTCTCTGTCACCAGAGTACTTGTCTAAATCCTAGCAGATGTTTTTTATTAATTCAGTAGCTAAAATGCATAGGCATTTATCTTAAGATAGATATGCTAAAGATTATAATAACACATAATCTTAAATGAAATTGCCTCAATTCTGCAGAAGAGCTGTGCAGAAACTTCACAAAGAAGCGAGGTGCCATTTATCGGTCAGAAGTGCACTTCTCACACTGTAAATCTCACACTGGATATTTGGTGACATGAACCTGTACTTCTCCCTGGTAAGATTTTTCCAGACATCTATTTCTTGTAGTCATTTTGAAAACTATTCCTTTAAGACTGTGTGAGACACTGCTATTCTACCAGTTCTTATTCTCATGAAGGAGAATCTTTCTTCACCTGGAATAAAAATAATCTTTACCACACAAATGAATATTCCTGGGTATTTCCCTTTAAAATGACCCTTTTCAAAAGCATTTTGAATAATTTCTCACTTTCTTACTCAGATGAAAACATTTTCCTAGAAATGGTAATATATCCCTTGATATATAGAAAATTTTACCAGTCCTTGAAATTCCTTCCTAACAAATGCTAATCAAATGACAGCCACCTTAGCTGACATGTATTTCTCAGGGAAGTACACGTAATTTTGCTTGTGTTCTTACCAACTGTAGCAAAATACTTGCAGACAACTATCTTTCAAAATGTGAAATCCTTCTTTTTGCAAGGCATTTTAATATTTCAGAGTCTATAAAAGTGAAGAGATTTATTTCGTGTATAATTTCTAATACTGTTTCACATAATGACTAATTTACAAAATGCCTGCCTTTGCTGTATGTTCTACTGCACATTAAGATTATTTTTTTGTTCCCTAGACTTGAAAGTGTTTGTATTAGGAACCTTTAATTGGTGGGTTTTGAGTTATTCAAGAAAGTCCACATATTATTTAATTCTCACAGTAATTCATAAACCTGTTTAATGAGAGCTGTGCCCTAATATATTTTAACCCTCTTTTGCAACTGAAAGTTTATTAAAATGCAATTCCATTCATACATTTTATTTCAAAAAATCTCTGTCAACCTTGAATTTCATAAAATTATTAATTCTTGTATGTTTGGTTTTCTTTAATGTAGCCGTCCTTTTAGTACGTAGGCTTGTTCCACTTACAAGTAGTATATGTGTCTGTATTTTCAAGCTTATAAATAAGTCCTTTATTCAGTGTTATAAATACCTCATTTGGGCTAAAACTTTGTAGAGATCTACTGTGCAAATTCTTCTTGTTCTTGCAAATGCTTAGGAAGCCCATTGTAATTCTTTTCCGAAACACTGGATGTGTTTTGTCTAACATTCCACATGGCCTTTGTTTTGTCTTGCTATTTGTCTGTGCAACTTGAACTCTGAACTCAGAAAACACCTTTCTGATTCCCTTTTCCTTTAGGTATTTCGGAATTATCATTATTACTACAGGACCAGAGATCATAAACAGAGTATCATAAACACTACATACGCCTCAGTCCAGACATCATGATTTTTTGCTTGGCAAATTCAATTTGAAGGGGTAATTCTGGGTCTCTCACATGACTTTAAGTGTTTTGTTGCATTATAATCTGATCTGCCATTTAAACTCCCAAATTCAATGAGACTCATACCTCAGTCTTATGTCTGGGACAGATTGCTTTATGATTCATTTCTGTATCCTTCTTGAAAAAGCATGAATCAATCACAGTGATTGCTGTAGTTCTGTAGCACTCAGATTCTAGCAATATCTCTTGTGCCTGAATTAAATTAAAATTTTGAAGGAAAAAAAGTATAAATCAATAATAAACTACGGCAATAATAACATTAACTGGTTTGTCTTATTCCTGGTGCCACTGCTTGAAAATGTAGAAAAAAATAGTCTGAGCTTCCACTGGCTGTCCTCTCCATACTTGGAAGTTATTCAAAAGTTTGTTTGGGATTTAACTGGTTCATTAACTGAGATTTAGCTAAACTCATGGAACTAAAAGTTCTAGTGGCTCCTTGTGAATTTACCCTTAGAGTTCCTCAGTTTCTGGCTGGTACTGCTTGTTTATTTCTTATACACCCCAAGGATATTAATTAACCTACCTGCTCCCCAGCTCCAAGAATGTTGTCACAGTCATAGAATTTTCAGGCCCATCACTGTTTCAATTCGAACATCTATTGTCAAACTTTTGGAAATACCATGAATTAATGCAGGTGAGAATTCTCCCACTGATCTCCTTGTCCTTGGCATCCATGGATGTCTTTACAGACAAAATCAAATGTTAATTAAAGATGAGGAAGGAATAAAAGGAAATAGTTCTGATAAGAAGGACTTACACAAGGTACATAACTGCTTACTTTTAGTCTGGCAGAATTCATGATAATGTGAAACAAAAATGTCATGTGACTTTCTTGCATGCACTGTCACAGCTCTTCAAAAGAATTTTCTTACTCCTCTCGCAAGAAAAATTGAATTCCTCTTAAGAAGGAATATCTATCTGCTGAAAGCTGTATATATCTTGTTCCTTTAAGTTTTCAAACATTAGCTTGACTGTGCTAGAAAATTCTGTGATACATAAAGTTTTTTTTAACAGGTGTGTTGTTTGCTAAGGCTTATTTATTATCTAGTTTATGTCTCTAGAACAGATTGGGAAAAGACTGAGAAATGGAAATATGAAAACTTGGTTTAGGAAATTAAAAGCCTTTGGATTAGCTCTGCATGAATTCCACTAGATATCATCACTTATGTTCAAATGATAATAAACATCACCATTTAACTACCAGGTTAATGAGCAGTTTAGTGGGGACTCTGCAGTGTTGGTGAACACCTGACTAATTTTCTAGTGATTCAAATATATCTGCAGGACATGGTCAGGAGGAGCAAAGGACAGGAAACTGCTAAGCAGATGCTCTAGCTGTGAGAAGTACAAAAACCATGTTGGTGCAAATTGGTTAGCTGCTGCTTTGCTTCTACTTTTATTGGGTTTGCATGGCAAGGTTTTGATAACAGGAAGGCAACACAGCTGGCTTCTCTGAGAATTTGCCAGAAGCTTCTCTTAACTCCAATGGAGGCAATGCAGCTCCAAGGCAGACCCACAGATGCCGAAGGACAAGGTCATCAGAGACAGGGATCTGTGACAATGTATTTAACAAGGGGAAAGGGTTACTGAAATACAGCATTTTCAGCTGGAGAGAGGAGAAAGAATATGTGGGAGAAACAGCTCTGCAAACCCCATGGTCCGTGACAAAGGAGGGAAGGAGGTGCTTCAGGTGCTGGAAATTCCCCTGCAGCCCATGGTGCAGACCATGGGGAAACAGCTGTGCCCCTGCAGCCCATGGAGGTCCTTGGTAGAGCAGAGATCCACCTCAGCCTGTGAAGGACCTGATGCTAGAGCAAAGGGATGCCCACAGGAGGCTGTGATTCCTTGAGATGCCCACACCAGAAGGGATTCCTAGCACAGCCTGTGGATTTATGGCAAGAGGAGGCTACATTGGAGCAGGTTTGCTAGCAGGACTTGTGACCCCACAGGGGAACCACATGGGAGCAGGAAGGGACCTGTGCTGGAGCAGTTCATGAGGAACTGCAGCCCATGGGAAGGACTCTATTGGAGAAGTTCATAAAGAGCTGTTTGCCATGGAAGAGCCCCCACACTGGAGCTGGGGAGGAGTATGAGGAGTCTTCCAGCTGAGGAGTAAGCAATAGCAGACATAACGTGTGATGAAATGACCTCTGTTCCCATTCCACATCCCCCTGCACCACTCTGGAGTGATAATGTAGAGAAATTGAGAAAGAAGTTGAGTCCAGGAAGAAAGCGGGGGTTAGGGGAAAGTGGTTTTAAGGTTTGGGTTTAGTTCACATTACCCTACTCTGATTTGATTGGTAATAAATTCAACTAATTTCCCAAAGTCTGTTTTGCCCATGATGGTTACTGGAAAGTGATGTCTCCCTGTCCTTACCTTGTCACATGAGCCTTTTGTAATATTCTCCTTCCCTGGCCCAGCTTAAGAAGGGGAGTAATAGAGAGTCTTGATAGGCAGCTGGCATCCAGCCAGGGTCAACCCTCCAAACTACTGCAGTCACTCATAAGCCTCTAGGAGAAACCAGGTCACGCTTGGATGCCATGAAATTTTAAATGTCCAGGTTGTACGATTCCAAGCAGGTAAGTCACTTAAATGTGCAATTAACATAGTAAAGGAAAAAGGCAACAGATAAAAAAAGCAAGTTCCATGACTGAATTAACAATAATCTGCATGTTTGAAAAAGTGTCAAATTAACATAATCTCTTAGCTGAACCATTTTTTTTAATAGTGTTTTCTGCTAGTCTTAGAATGCAATGAGGCTTCCATCTAAAGTGATGTTTACAGAGAAATCCTAATTTAGAATGTGAATTCTAGGTTCTCTTATTTCTGAAGGTATTGAAGCATGCTTGACTGTTATGTATGCTATTGCTTAGACCTTTTAGGAGTCAAAATTGCTGAGGTGGCCCTCAAAACTCTGTATAATGAGAGACATTGCAGCAAAAAAAGGAGTTTTATCAGTATTGCTTTTTTTTTTTCTTTGCTTCTACTGCTGAAGTCTCTGCTAGAGGTGACAAGATGCTGTTATGAGAAAGGTTGTAGTTCTGAAGCCCAGCTGCTGCTGGAGTACATAAGCAGATATTGAGAGGATGCATAAGATGAAAACATTTAGCAAACTGAAAAAAAAAGTCAAGATATAAACTGACCTTAAAAAAAAAAAAGGAAGATAAAGCTAGCTTGACATTTACAATATTTCTTGTAATACAGCAGGGACCAAGGAGTAACAAGCTAAATTACCTAATTGTCTGATAACTGAGTCATGATTCTATGAAATTTGGAACAATTCAAACAAGAAAAAGATCTATAATGATGAAGAAATTGTACAAAAGCTTATTTCTGTTTCACAGTAAGCTAAATTTAATATTTTTATTTTAATAATTGGAGGTGTGAGCAAGAGAAAAAAAAGACCCTTCAAAAATTAATGGATATCAAGTTGGATAAGGGTTTTTATTCCTTAAAAAGGCTATAGAGTTGATTTCATCCCGTAGAAAACCTTCAATGAACATAGACATTGGAAGATAAAGACAGGGTGTTTTTTTCCACTTACCATGTAGTAGGAAAGGGTGATCTTCTGTGTCATAACACCATTATTTCTCCACACTGTGTTATATCATATCTCTGAGCCTAGACATCTTATACCAACACGAAGTATGATTCTCATAGTTTACGGCTTCTTTACTAGATATCTTGCTTTTAGGGCACAATGCCCCATAATTTACAATTGCAAGTAAAATAATGGAATGCAGGGAGAGCTCTGTCACATTAAGTGACTTAGTCTCTGGAATCACTTTCAAGTTTTACACACTTAACTGTAAAGGACAGAAAAGGTGCTTTCTTGGAAATTTAAAAAAATTCCACTCACATATTCAAACTTAAATTCCTGAATAAAGACGTTAGGTTCCGAGCCAATCTGGTACCCAATTCAGTCTCTGGGGGGCTTTACACTCTCTGCAGATGGGACTTTAAGCTTGAAAGCTTTCTTCTTTCAACATCTTTCTCCAGTCTTAGGCTGCAGGTCAGGCCTACCTTTCCCATAATGTGCTTTGTGATGTCCTAATCAGTCAATGACCTTAGACTGAAGAGGCTCACTCTGCTTTCCCTACTGCGCAGTCAAGCCGTGAATCTCGGACAGTAAGAAGCATGGCAATTTGAAACCTCTCACCTAAATGTCTTCAAGACCTTATTAGAGGTTATAGTTTTAACAGTGACTAAGACCAAAAGAAAATGTTTTCTTAGTTTCAACAAATCAAAGAATATGTATGTTTTCTAACACAGAAGTGATGCTAATTTTGTGGAAGCTGCACTTTTATGTAACCGTTACTTCAACAGAAACCACTCCAATTCCACTCTGCATTCTCTAAGGTACTAATCATCACCATAAGACTGATACTAACCTGACTTAGGCATTTAGTGTGAGGTATTTTCCCATCACACACCTCACCAAGTATAAGGGAAACAAAGCCCACTTTTATAGTTCTAAGCAGAGAAGACAATGGGTAGTCTCTGAGAGAGAACATTTTTTTTCACAGCAGTATTCTAGAAAACTGCATCTTATTTCGAAACAATGCAGAGCCTCCTAAGAAGCAAGTAATACATAATATGAACATGACTATTTTTTTGCATTTTCATAATGTTTTAATAGTATAGTACAGCATAATGCCACAAAAGAAATCCTTTCATTATTCTACATACTATGAGACTAGACAATATTTACTAGTATAATTTCAGACAAAAAATATTAGGATGGAGAAAAAAAAAAGTCTGCATTCAGATATATATAAAGGGACCAGAAATACCTACATATTCCATGAGTCAAATTTTGAGTCCTTAACAGAGGCACAGATCAGAAGTTGACTGTTTTATTGGTTTTAACTTGGCCACTGATGTGTCATGAATTTTAGAATTTCATTCTTCAATCATTTATTTTTAATTTAATTTGACATTTAAGACATTTTCTGAAAATAATGAAGAAAGGGGAAAAAAAGGAATGCAATAGAAATAGCAATATGAATAATAACAGCATTAAAAAACAGACACCATTTTGATGACTAACAAAAAGCAGCATTTTCCTTCTAATAGGTGTTAAACATGTATTTAAAACTAGGCTGAAAAAACAATTTGAGGTATTCTACTACCAGATAGGATCACTGTGATTAATATTTGACTCTGTATAATAATGCAGCCCAAAGAACTTCCTTGAATAAAATGCTTTGCAAAATGTTTTACAGAGTGAGAGAACAAACCCCCAAATCCTCAGAACATGAAACTTATCATATTTCATTCAGTGGCACTCTTGCAAAGAGACAACAAGGTTCTTAGGGCTTAAATCCACAGAAACAAAGAAATAGAGAATGGCTTGGGTTGAAAGAGACATTAAAGATCATCCAGTTCCAATCCTCCCTGACATAGGCAGGGATGCCACCTCTTAGATAAGGTTGTTCAGGGCCACACACAGTCCAGCTTTTAACCATACCCCCGGGATGGGGCACCCACAGATTCACTGTTCCAGTGCCTCACTACCCTCTGAGTAAACATTTCTTCCTAATATAAATCTCTTGTGTCTTATTTTAAAACTATTCCCCCTTGTCCTATCACTATCTCCCCTTGTAAAAAGTCACTCTGCCTCTTTTTTAAAAGCCCTATTGGGTACTGAATGGCTAAATGGTCCATGAACTCTTAGGATATCAAAAGGGCAGAGTTTAGGCTTCACTATTAGAAAGTTAACATACTGAAAATATTGATTATCACTGACAAATCCTGGAAACGCTGGGATTCTATGAAGAAGATACTTTCTCTTTTTTTAGCATCTAAGCACAACACTGCATCTTCACAGAGCTGCATCAGCATTAATGCCTTGGCATAATGCTGGAAATAGAACATAGGAAGTCTGCACAGTGCAGATCTTATTGCTTCATGTGTCTGTGAGCATATGCAGAACAGCTGGTAAAGGATAGTGGGAACACAGAAATCATCTCCTTTGCTGGCTCAGGAAATCAAATTAGGAAATCTGGATTAGCTTCCTCCTGGATCTGATCAAAATCCAGAAATGAACCATTAAGCCTCCTTTCACCCTTCATCACTAGCTGTAGGCTGATCACAACGTGCCTGTCTGCTTCTATAGAGCAATGAGGATCAAGTGACAAGACCTTACTAAGACATGGTAACACATACTGACAGAATCAGGCTTTATATGTAATGTAGCATTAGTTGACATTTCTTTTAAAAAATATGGTGAGTATCAATCTCTATTTTGAGGAATAATTTAGGACTTAAAACAATGACTAAGGATATAGACAACAAAGTATCAATTTGTACTCAGGATGTCTATAGTTAGGCAAGAGGAATCTGACTCTGGTGACTTTTGTAAAATTTGGATACTCCTCAAGTAACAGGGAACATTTTGCTGTCTCGTTTATCTGGTAAATCTTGAGGTAATTTCTACACAGTGGACTTGCTTTCACAAGTACTAGAACTTGATCCAGAAGCTATCCTTAAATTAGCGGGTGATCATTGCTTGACAAGAGAGGTAGGTAGCAGTAGGTGCTGGATTTTGATCTTCCATGCAGGATGTTTCCTCAACTCCCTAAAAAAGAATACTTGACAGTATGTTAAAGGATAAATTTAATTCATTTCTTAAGGAGAAGAGACACTTGTGGCTGGAGTGAAACTCTAGTCTGTGCAGTAAATGTCTTGGTCTAGATATGAGAATCCATATCAGCATCAAATTACTTGGGTTCAAAGGCAGCTCATATCTTTTCAAGTCTTTTCATATCTACTCATATCTTTTTGGTTGTATAGAGATCCTGGGCAACAGTTGTAGTTTAACTCCAGCCAGCAGCCAAGCCCCACTCAGCCCTAGATAACTCACTCCCCTACCAGCAGGATCATGGAGAGAATCAGAAGGGTAAAAGCAGAAAATTTGTGGGCTGAGATAAAGAGATTTTATTAGGGAAAGTAAAAGTCACTCACACAAGCAAACAAAGAATTAAATCACTGTTTCCCATGGGCAGGCAGCTGTCCAGCTGCTCCAGGAGAGCAGGGTCCCATTGTGAGTAACTGGCTTGGAAAGGCAAACACCATCACGCCAAATGTCACCCTCTTTCTCCTTCTTCCACTTGATATTCTGAGCATGTGGTCATATTTTCTGGAATGTGCCTTTGGTCAGATTGGGTCTCCTGACCTGGCTGTGCCTCCTACCTCCTCCCATGCACCTCCAATTCCTTTCCATCATGTCAGTACAAAAAGCAGAACAGGTTTTGACTCTGTATAAGCCCTGCTCAGCAGCAACTAAAACATCTCTGCATTATCAACCCTGTGTTCAGCACAGATCCAAAACACAGCCCCATAGAGTCACTGTGAAGAAAATAACTCTACGCCAGCTGAAACCAGCAAAGCAACTAATACCCCTTTATCATGACCCCTATTTCAAATCACATTTTGATACCTAATACTTGGTTAGTTTTTAAAATATTGAATAACAATCATGTCACCAGTGTCTTTCTCAAAGGGCATGGAGCATGCACACTAGAGTGCAAGGGTAATCCTTCGGCCCTAGAAGCAATATAATTTAGATTTTAGTTTTTATTGAAGTAGCCAATCAGTTTGAAATAATTTTTAATGAACCTGTCTTAATCATTAATAAAAAGTAAATAAATTATGTCAGACATCATCAGCTACATTATTATTCTTGGAACCAGTATTAGGATAAATGGTCTATAATTGTTCAGGTCATCTCACTTGCCTTTTATATAGAATTTACTTGGTCCTTGGAAAAGTGTTTTAAAACTTTATTTGAAATCTATTAATATCTGATAATTTTCAGAAGTCTAATTTTAATAGTCAGTATTTATATCCTTCTGGCTAATGTGAGTATGAAACATATGCTGTCAACATAAAAAATATATTTTCAAAGGTTTTCCTCCAAATGCAGATAGAAATAACAGCACACTTCTACCCATACTTGATTATCGGTGTCCATGTTTATTATTAGTGATTATTAGTTCTATAGGTGTCATATTTCTATAAAAAGAGAAGACAAATAGTATAGTTAAAATAAATATACACTTTGGACACTAGTAATTTTTCTCATATCCAGTAGATGAAAAGCCAAATAGAACAGGAAACAGGAACTAATCTATAGCACTGTATTTAAAACAAACAAACAAAACAAACAAACCCAAAAAACTCCCACCTTCCTTAATTGCCCCTATTTTAGTTTAAAGAGGAAGACAGGACACTATTCCTTTATTCTGCTTAGTAATGTAATGAATCCTAGAAGGTAAAAAAAGCCTTCTCTATTTGAGGGTAAACACCTCCCTCTTCTGGGACTTTTTATGAAGTGCCTGGCAATTAAGATTCTGGACACTGCATGAGGCACTGTTTAGTCCTCCATGCACATATCATATAGGAAAGCTGGTCATTAATTCTTTTAAATCTAGTGTGTCACTAGCTCAAGGAAGTATAGAAACAGGCTTTTTTCTGCTTATTCTCCTTGATATTTTGTTGACCCAAGGACCTAATTTTCTTTGTTACAGGAGCTAATCAGAAACTGCAAAAGCAAAGCAAAAAGAACATATGTTTTTAGGATTCTTCAGTTATTAGTGGCACATTATTAGCATAAGGCAAAATCCTATCCCATTTGTTTTAAATTATTAAATAGTCTAGGACAAAATTAAAAGGCACTATCTGCATATCAGACAGTTGCATGTACTTTATTAAATGGTTGGCCAATTTTCATGAATTATTAATAAACACAGAAATTTAGCCGAAAGAGAGTTCATTAATGTCCAAAGGATTAATAATTACAGTCTGCCCCTCACTATGAAGCAAGTATTCTGAAATTGTCCCTATTGACAGCAGGTACATTTTTCAAATTATATGTGCATATTTCTAGCAGAGTGCTCATCAAATATAAACTGTTTCTAAAACTTATCAGCAAGTGCCACAGACAACACTATGCTATTATAGATGTTGTTGCCAACCAAATGATCACAGGTTTATGCAATGGCACCACATTATCAGAAACCACTTGTGACTATGTTAATAGTCACAAGTTATGCTAATTAATAAAAACTGCTGCTAAAAGGAAAAGCGGTGCAGACTTTATCTAGACTGTTAGTACAGACTATCATAATTTATGGGAGTAATATTTTATAGCTTGTAGGATTCTGAGATTTATGAAAAAAGTCATTGTGAACAGTTGTCATGTATATTTTGTAGTCATTTTTGTACAAAACTGTAGAATCTGTCATGAATACAAGAAGTGCAATTATAGCTAACTCTAAATATTCTTATTTATGTGTAAGTACACAAACGTTCATATTTATGCACAGAAACACAAGTATCTTTTGTATGCACATAAAAATTATCATTGTCATGGAAAAAGTTTAATTCAGAAAGATGATGTATGTGAATACATAGCATGTGCACACAGGCTATTTACTGAACTCATACATACTGGATTAATCTTTTGAAGAAAGTAGTTTCTGGTCTGTCTACCATGTAAGTACTTACATTATTTTGCTTCAGTCTCTCAATGGAGGATAATGAATTTTTTATCAAAACTATGAATTATATTAAAGATGCTTTCAATCTCCTTTTTCTCATTAACTAATTTATAAAGAATATAATGAAGAATATGGTAAAATTTTGACATTTTCACAAATATTTCTGCTCATGATTATAGTTTATTATTTATAAAAATTAGGGACAATGTACACTACAAATCAGAGATTTGGGCAGGGTACTTTTCTAGGTTATCACCTCATACCAAGAGAAAGACCAGTATTTCCAAGCCACAGCCAAGCTATAGTGATTTATCAGTGCCACAAGACTGTACTAGTGCTGAATGGAGGGGAAGGATGACTTTCTTTGACCTAACTGGCAACAATCCTCCTAATACAGCCTAAGACACCATTAATACTTTTTGTTCCAAGGTCACATATCTGGCTCATGTTCAGATTGGTATCCACAAGAACTCCCAGGTTCTCTGCAAAGCTGTTGGCCAATTAGCCAGAATATCAATGCATGAGTTTTTCCTCTCTAGTAGAGTGCTTTGTACACCCCACCATCCACTCTAAAATGAGGATGGTCTCATCACTGCCACCTTGTCATTTCCACAGCAGAAATGGCAACACCTCTACTGAAGGCAGTGATGAAAGAGCCCCTGGTTTGGGCCTGTGTCAGAACCAACCTGCTTCCTCCAGACCTGTGAGGAAAATGACTTTTCCTTCATTTTACTTGAAGCAGTATTGACCCCATATTAGTATAGTTTATCCTAATATGAGGCATGAAATTACGTTATTTTTGCAGTATGATTTATGACAATGTAGTAAGACATGTTTTTCCAATGTGGTTCAATGCTTTATAAGAAAAAAAAAATAAAAATGAGACTATTACTTCCATTCACAATAAACAAGCAGCAATGACTCATCCCCAGGAGTTTAAATAGTTTGCTTATTATGGATCAAGGCTCTATTTTGAAGTCTTATTTTGTTTTCATTTCCAATGTGAACTTTGTTCCAGTTTAACAGGTGATATTTAAGCAGTCTTTGTGCGACCCCTGGTGGAGAATTTTCTCAGCAAAACATTATTTGCATGAAAATATTAACAATTAGCAATAATAATACCCACCTGTGTTCAGCTGTTGCACTTTTTTTTTGCTTTTTCCCATTGTAAATATTGATGGTCAGATACACACATATATTCATTTTTTTCTGTAGAGTAAGTAAAGAAAAGTGACATAAGTGTGTTGGCGCATTGTGCACCATACATGAATTAAATTCTGCTTATACAATTCTGGTGGAAATTCCTTTGAAGGCTGTAAAATTAGAGGACATAATAAAATGCACAACAGAGCACAAATTGCAGGTACTAATTTTTCCAACTTTAACTTCACTTGCAAAAAATTGAAGCTTTTAAGATTTTTTTTTTCAGGCTCATGGAAAGGACTTGACCAACATCACCATGGGTCTAAGTCCAGTCCACTAAAGCATTTCAGCCTAACAAAGAAGCAAAATCCTAGACTGTATTTGATATGAGGGTGGTGGGACATTGGAACAGGTTACCCAGAGATGTTGTGGATGCCCCAACCTTGGCAGTGTCCAGGCCAGGTTTGATGGGACCTTGATCAACCTGGACTAGAAAAACGTTCCTAACTATGGCAAAGGAATTGGAACCAGATGTTCTTTAAGGCCCTTTCCAACCCAAACCATAATTCTATGATTCTGTGTATTTATTTGTACATGTTTGGGTTTTTTTTATAATTAAGACACAGATATTCAAAAGAGTTTTTTTCGTATATCATAGGTCAACAAAAAGAGAGAGATGATGCAGAGATTTTAGTTCTAAGTCCAAAATGTATCTTCCCAAAATTACTGTTCAACTTTATAAGATCAGAGTTATTTAATTGTTGAGTTTATTAAATATAGATTTCCTTGTTCCCTACATCAATACTATGAGCAGTCAGGCAGTGAAATTGGTAAGTTTAGTATACTTTTTTTATTATCCATCTTGACATAAAACCTGTGGATATTTTACCTTTTTTCAATGTAATTACCCTTTCCCTCTTACCTTGCTCTCTTTTCCCTAAGAAAAAAGTAAAAGAACCTTACAGTATCTCCCAGTTCATCACTACTTGAAGCACTTACTAAACCCTGGGAAAACAGAATCAAGACATTATTTTTGTTCCATGTAGAATAAAGTCGTGAACCCATATGTTCCACTTCTTCACAAATACTCGGTTGAGTGTCTGTACTAGGAATGTACGTGGAGCCAGGAAAAAATATGAAGAGCTGCTACACGACTGCTAGAATGCATCCTGAAATAGTTTGGCCAGTGCCAGGTGGTACTTGCTAACACAGTGTTGAAACATGAGTCCCAGAATGCTACATGACAGAAAGTATTCTTAAAAGAAATAGAGAGGAGGCTGCCCTATTTTTTGAGAGAAAAAAATGTTTTCAGGCAGGAACACACAAGAGGTACTGTACTGTTTATCCTCACAGACAAGTCTGGTTTTATAGGAGCAGATAAACATCTTTTGATATTTTAAATGTTCTTGATTAAGTTTCCTTTGTTGACGTTATTGTTCTTTGGAATCTGGACATGAATTTTCCATTACACCATGGAATCCCTATTATTATTTCCAAGACATAATGAATATTAAAATAAAACAGGGACATAACTTCAACTGCATTAATTCAGTGTATTCTAAAGAAACACTGTAATAACCCATATATACGGTTCCAGTAGATTATTGTTTTAATAAGTGTCTTCTGCATTCCAGGCATCCAATCTGATTAGTCAAGCAGATGGAAGAGCACTTTGTTCGCTCCAAGAATAGGCTTCAATCTATTTCTGAATTGGTTGACTTAGTTTTGGCATTTTGTTCTGGCTGGTTGTTACAGTTCCCCATCACAGTACAGGTTTAGTCTTCTCAGCCTGTAAATGTTTGACTCAACTGGCTTACCATAACTTTCTGAAGTTGAAAACCTTAGAGACTGATCTCCTGTTAGTGCTAGGCTGGTTTTCAAATACTGACGATGGAGTGACAGCACCAATGAAAAAGGAGTTTTTCACTGATGCAGCCACTCTCTAGGAAAATAAAGCAGACTCTATTTTCACAGGCCTAAGAATTGGTCTGGCTAACAAAGGGTTAAAACAGAGACTGAGGAAAATGTATGCAATTTAATATTACTTCTTCATTTCATTCTTTGATATTTAAAAAACCCCAATCTTTTTCTATTCTTTCTGATCTAAGTAGGCATAGATAAATAGAGGAGAAACCACAATGGTTCTTGAATTTATGAAACAGGAGCTTCTTTTAGCCACCAGAGATTGGAGATAGGCTTTTGTTGGCAAGCAAGCATCTACTTTAAGATTCTCTACTTTGTTACAGATACTTTTTTCCCCTGAGGTGACGTGAAAGGACAAATAATATACCATAAAAAGCTCAATACAGAGGCTCAGATCTGAGTGCTCTATAATAGTAACTAAATGCAGTATTACTCACTTCAAGTATTCCCTAGAGCTTTTAAGGCCAATAGTTTTCCAATTGCCATGATACAATAAAGTATGACTTTTTCTATTAATTATTTCCAAAAAAAACCCTTGCTTTGCCATTATCTGTATAGCTGAGGTCTGTGTGTTTTGTAATGTTGAATAGCTGCATTTTTCAGTCTTCTCTGTTTGTCTTTTAACTTGTATGTGCATTGTGATAAAGGAACCCTTTAAATACCTAGATTATACATTTTCCCATGTTTCTTAATCAAATTTTTTTCACTGTCCAATATTTTGTGCAATAAATGGGAAAGATACTAGTGAATGGAGTTTTAAAGTACTAAAACGTGATTGTTTTTACTCTACATTCACATTAATGTGTAGGACAAAGAAAGGACTTCACAGCAGTTATGGCTGTCATTTGCAGTAAAGACTAACCTTTTGTAACACAGTAAGTGCCATTATCTTTAGGACAAAACTTAATTTTTCTTAATACAAGGTTGACATTGTAAGTTTTATACGGAAAATAAAATGAAAGAAAATCAATAACAGAATTACATTATTGGAGAAGCATAGGGAGGAAATGATGCATTTTCTTTCAGAAATATGAAAACTGAGGAGTGTTCTGTGTCAATGTAAACTATATTCTGACCAGCCATATGCACCTAAACGTCTACTTCCTTCTAACAGCTTAAGTTTAAAAATTCTGTGTATGCACAATTTCACAGGACCCATATATACACTCAAAATACATTCCCTTTATCCCTCATTTTCATTCTGTATTTAGAGACTATTCCCATGCCTTCACATATAAGATGCTTTCAACATAAATCTGCATCACCTTTTGAAAGCAGAACCTGCCCGTGTTCTGAGTTAAGGGAACTTAATACCCACTGCATTAGCATGGTACTAACTTGAACCATCAATCAGAAAGATTTATTAGTTTGGACTTAATGCTGTGCTGTTGCTAAAATCTTAGTCAGCTTCATCATAGGCAAAAATCACTTACAACTTTTTGCAAAATTTTATGCAGACACACTCTTTCACTTTTACACTACTGCTAAATTACATTCAGTTGTATTTTATTTTGAATGATATATTCATAGTTATAATTTATTCATGTAACCAGAATCTCAGCTGACCTTCTGAATCATGTTGAAATTGCATTTAAATTGCCATGATCTGTTACTTCTAGGTGTTCCTTTCAGGAAAGCTGGGTAATACAAAATTATAAGAAACCGGTTTGCACCTTGTTTCACCCTGAGATGGAGCTGTGGTTTAGGCTGGGACAAATACTCTACTTAGTAACTCACCAACACGCAGAGGTTTATAAACATAAACATAAAAACATAAACATAAACATAAACACAGTGACATTATCTCTTTGCTGATCACACGAATGAGGGAGTTTTAATACCTTATACATGGATCGAATTATGATAATACTTAAATTATTTTGAAAATATAACACTGATTCATGCTTTTGCTTTCAAATCCTGTGGTGGCTGAGTTTAATTTTGGAAATAACCCTTATTTCTTTGACTAATATGATAGATCTATATCCTTCCATGTACAAATGTTTGAATCAACAAATATTTCTGTATTTATACTCCTTATTGCCTCTACATTTAATTATATGAAAAATAAAGATGCATTGTTTAGTTTCAGAATGTCCTATGAACACATAACGATATATTTTTAGATGTTAGTTAAATAATTAATAAAACATGACATTTTTTCACACACATCTTTTCTAAGAAGCTGAGAAATGTGGACTTTCTATTGTAGACAAATGCAAGAAGACCGCATTTTTTGTTCTAGCTATTCTATAACAAAAATTAGTATTGCTAGCACCAGCAATCCTGACAATATTAATACTAACAGAACTATTCCCAGCTGCTGCCACATACAAATTTTAAAACTTCAGTTTGTCTCTTTCTTGGATACAGTTCCTATAGGTCTCTTGCTTTTGTTTTACAACCTGAATAATTCATGAGCGACAAGTCTAGGTCCTCAGGAGAGAGCTATGTTTAGAATGCTAAGGGAGTAAGAATTTTCCTCAACAGTTTTGTTGTAAGAAAATACAAAGTGTTACAGTATATTGAATTTACTTCTATTGTGTGCATTTACTCGTAGCTATCCAATTCTCTTCATCTTTTCCTTTTCTTACAATAAAAATAGATTAAAATGTTGTGTGTTCATTTCCATCCTCAGGAGATTTATTTTAAAAATAAGCAAGAAAATAAAATGCAGATAATTACATATTCTGAAGAATACATTTTTGACTGTTGAAAACAAGTTAAAGAATCATTTGAAACAAAAAAACCCTCAATATTTAGTCATTTTTCTGAGCAGTAGATTATATTTTCCATTAAAAAAGAGCATGAACCTGCACATAATTTACTTTAAATATACAGAAATATTTAAGAAAACATATACCTTGTATACTTTGTACACATCTTCTGTGCTACATCAGGTCAAACTGATGAGATGAAATATAAGAGAGTGCATATTTCAGTTCAGAACAATGTTACAAAGCAACAGCATGGGTGGTATAACAAGAATATCCTGTAAAGTATGGGGTGGTGGGGTGGTGGTGGTCTTTGTTCTTTTCTGAGAGCAATTAAAGATTTTCAAACTTTTCATTTCCCCAGTTATACTGAATTCTAGAAAAAGAAATTGGTTCAAAAGGAGAAAGATGCTTTAAACTTCAGGAGAATATGGAAAACACAGTACAGCATCTCTTTTAACTTACAGGACCAAAAGGTCCCTAAGTTCTGGTTGAGTGCTCTAAAGGAGATCTCTGTAGAATCTCATGGATGCGAGTTTCTCTTTAGGTCTGTATAGAAATGAGATTTATGTTATATCTTTCCAAATACAGATTTTAATGGAAAAACAACTTGTATTGCATTCAATATATTTCCCTAAGTGACAAAACTTCTGGGAAAAGTTATCTGTGACTTTTACTAAAAATGTAATGTTTGGAATGAAAAATCTTCCATCTGAAAATTTCAGGGGAATGAGGAATGTGTATTTATTTGAGAAGATTGAGTCTGATCAAAGTGATATCTTCTTATGGAATACCCACTGGCAAAATATTTGATAAATTCTATTCCAAGTGAAATATTAAAAAAAAAAATTATTTGTGAGTTATCTATGGACATTCTTCTGTTAATTCAGCTATGATTTGATATTTCTGGTTTTTATACACACACACACACGCACTAGTATTTTTTGAAGATTCTTTCAGAGCTAAGACTTAATAACATGTATTGGTTGAATGTTATGTTTCAAATAGCTTGAGTTCACAGGGTGAAAAAACAGGTCAAAGGTAATTTCTGAAGTTCAGTGTGAGGCAGTTAAAAAATAGGTAAGGGGAGAGTTTAATTGTCAAATTATAGGCTTCATAATTAGTAACTCAGATAAATGGTCATTTAGGTCAGTTTTTTAATGCATGTTCTCAACTCTGTAATGAGACATTTATAGGACAGTTTACTGTACTGTAATTCTATACAAAGATTGTATTAAGAGAAAGTTAAACATACACAGTTCAGTGTCAGGAAATAAGCAGTCTAAGTTACATGTGATGAATCATGCTCTTGTTTACAAGTGCACAGTTAAATGCTGTTTCTCAGTGGGAATGAAAGAGAATGCCACACTTATTCAAGTTGCAAGCTAAATCCCTTCCAGAAATAGCTCTACCTTTCAGAAGAAGCAAAAACAAAAGGCAAATTTGCAGTTACGCTTGCTGGGCATGTTTTTAGCCAGTCAAAACTATTGCTTCCATTCAGAGACACCTTTTCTAAAAGCTAATACCATGCACTACTTTAGTTGTAAATGTTTTAACATTTATTTTTTTTCCCTGGTGTGTGTGTGTTTTCAACTGCAGTAACAGAAGATTTGTTTTCTCAATACTTAAAAGCTTGTCTGGTGTTTCAAATGGTCATAAAATAACAAAATACATAATAGATTTTGGTTAATATTTCTTTGAAAATGTAGTTCATACTTGTCATGAACAACTATAAACAAACTAAATTTTCAGAAGAACAGGACAGCAATTTTGACCTTTTGTCCTCTGAAGCTAGGGTGAACAGTTTGCTTGGACCTTTATTGCACTTTGTCAATATTATTTTCAACTTCACCTAGTATTTAATGAGACAGCAGGAACAGGAGCTGTGATTGTCCTCTAATATCAACAATGAATCTCGGAAAATATTAAGAAAATTATGAGATGTGTGTCTCAGAAAACTGGTTGTAATTGATTGTTTCCAGTTCCCTAAGGCATTACAACCTCAAAATATCCCTTGATGTTATCTTACAGGCAGGTCTGGATTGACCAAGGTGTGCAGGAAATTGCTTAAATGTGGGATTGGTCACTTTGTAGGAATAGTAGTCAACTGTATTTTTGGAGAACTGCATTTCTAAATGATGAAAGTATGAGTTACAGCATCATTACTGAGAACAACAGAAAAACCCTGAAAGTGTGGGACCTGTTCTGGCCAATGAGATATATTTTTCATTAAAAAGGGAATGACTTTAAATTTGCATGTCTGTTGTTTTCTATTTATGTAAGAGAATGAAAAAAAATATAGGTCAAGCTGAGAATCTTTTTGTTGTATAAATTAGACTCTCAAAACAACAATGGATACTGACAGATCTAGAGAAATAAAGACATAGCACAGAAGATTTTCCTGCATTAAATTGAATCCTGTTTTGCATAAATTAGATTAGGTTAAACTGTGTCATTGCTTTAAAGTTTTCAGTAATACTTAAGTTCTTAAAGAAATATTCTGAAAATCAGTAATAAACAGAGGTTATTTTTTTGTTTGTTGTTGTTTTGGGGAGTTTTTGTGTTTCCAAGGAAGTTTTCTTCTTACAAAAACGACAGAGATAATTTTTTTATCAGCTCAATTTGTATAACTTTTTTCTTTTTCAGTCATTATTCTTCAGTTTTAGAGAACTGACCATTAGGTCCAATTTCTTTTGAATGCTGATACCATATCACCTACGGTAATTAATGTTTCCGTGATACTTTTCACGAGAACAAGATCAGAGGGGAAGGTGGTCTCATCTTTCTGGTGTGGTAAAAGGATGAAAGGGAATGACTCAAAGCTGTGTCACAGAAAGTCCAGACTGATTTCAGGAAAAAATTCTTCTCTGAGAGGGGGACAAACAGTGCAAAAGGCTCCCTAGGGAAGAGATCATAGTCCCAAACCTGTTGGTGTTCAGGAACCATTTCTACAATGCTCTTGTATATATGTGGTTTAAGTTTCAAACTGCCCTTGTGGAGTCAGATGCGGTACTGGGGTATTCTTGTAGGTCCCTTCTGACTCAGGATATGCAATGATTCTAACAAAGAAAGATTTGCTTATAGATCTCATGTTAGAGCCATTAAGAAACTCAAGCATTTTGAGTCTTTTGCTGTTGTATCAAAACATCAGTGGAAAATTCTAAAAGTTCCTTAATATCTAGTTTCAAAGCTGGTTGCTCAAAGTATCATTATGACTCATTGCTCATGATAAATGGTCAGAGAGAGAAAAATTGCTGAACTTTTAAAAAATCAAAAGATAGAATGTCCCAAAACAAACCAACAGTTCTGTGACATAGTTTGTTTTGAAGGTCTGAATATGCTGTTTCTTGAAACAAGCATTCAAGGAATAACATTAGAAAGGACTTTAGGAAACTATCTAATCCTTTAGAGCCCTAATCGTGAGATCAATAAAGTACACATTTAATACTCTTAGTAGTTTTTCATCTACATGTTCTTTAAGAGCCTAGGCCTCTGATCAAACATCTTCATTTGATCCTGATGTTTTAAAGTTATTAAAACTTTCTAGCATGAACATGCTTTGCTTTAATTTAAACTTATTCCTTTTTTTTTGCATTGTCCAGCAGAGATATGGAAAATAAAATGCTCCTTTCCTTTTTGCAGCAGCTCTTTACAGTCCTCAAAGTTGCTTTAATGTTCATTCCACACTGAATAACAGGGATTCACTCAATCTCTTTTCATTCACATTTCATAAAATCTTTTCTCATCCCTTTCTATTCATCTGTACCTGTCCTGAAGTAGCAAATTTAGACATGATAATCCAGCTCAGGCCTAATGAAGTCAGACTGGGGAGAGGGCTTCATGTCTTTTATACATCATACGTATAATTGCCTTTTTTTCAACAAAGATCATTTAATTAATTTCAACTGACAGCACAGAGTAGCCCCAGATCTTTTCTTTCCCCAGCAGCTACCATGCATTCCCAACATATTTTGTACTTACACAAAAGAAATGCAAAATATTGTCAAGTCAGTCATATACAACACCAACCAACCAACCAACCAATCAATCAACCAACCAACCATCTTCTGAAGCAGTTTGATACTTGCAGTTTTTCTATGATGTTGTAGTTGCATAATATATGTTAATAATTTTTTTTTTTTTACTTTATGAGTTATGAATAAAGAAATCTGTGGGATTAGGTTGCTGTTCTTTCTGGTTTTTCAGTTATTTGAACCCCTTTTCAGAGCTTGATGTATCAATGTAAAATTCCCCAGGATATTGAAAGACCTGGTAAAAAGGATAGCACAGCTCCAATACTGAAGTTTTTGAATTTCTAAAGAGTTGTTAGGCAATTATTTTAAAAAAATTAAAATAATATTTAAAAATATTTATATGCATTTTTAAGGATTTTGTTTTGTTAGTTTGATTTTGGTTTTGATTTTGTTAACTTTTTTTTTTTGTTTGTTTGATAGGGGGTTTTATTTGTGAGTATATTTTTTTCTAAATAAACTGGCATCTTAAGGTAATTAATTTCATCTCTTGGTAACCATGTGTCCTCAATCGGGCTGGGATAGAGTCAATTTTTTTGCTAGTGGTTGTTACAGTGCTGTATTTTGGATTCAGTATGAGAATAATGTTGATAACAAACTGATACTTTAATTTTTGCTGAGTCTTTACCCAAAGTCGAGAACATTTCGGGTTTCAATACTCTGTCAGTGAGTAGGTGCACAAGAAGACAGGAAGGAACACAGTCAGGACATGACCCAAACTGGCCAAAGGGATATTCCATGTAATAGAATTTCATTCCCCATATATAAACTAGGGAAGTTGGCAAAGGGACACCTGTCACTGCTTGGGGAGAAGCAGGAGATGACAAGCAAAGTCAGTGGATGGTGAGCAATAATATTGTTCAGCACTTGTTTCTCTTGTATGTTATTTCTTTCTCTTTCTCTCCTTTAGATTACTCTTACTGCTGTTGTTGTAATTATCATGAGTTGAATTAATATTACTATTTTTTTCCAATTATCATACTGTTCTTATCTCAACCCATAATATTATTTTTTTCCTTTGATTCTCCTCCTGACTGAGGGTGGGGAGTTAGCAACAAGCAGGTTACTTAATTACTTTCATACAGTAGTATGTATCTGTATCAGCTCTCTGGAGATGATTATTTCTTCCCAGGTGGATTAAGTCCATCCCTATACATGGTGACTTTTATATAGAAATTATAGAAATTAAACAGAAAGGATGAGATTCAGTTATAGATTAAAGTATTTCACTTTAAACACCTCTAATACAGTCATTCGTAAGGGAATCACATTTTTGATCCCTTAGTATTCAATGAAGTTTCTTGTGAATAATTTGTGTGGTCAAATACAGGTTTCTATCTTAGTATCATGGGATGAGTAAATGGGAAGAAAAAAGAAAATACATAGGGAATGAAGATTCGCTTGTAGGGAAAAATGACAGAAAGGGAGAAAATTCAACCACATTGCACCCATTATTTCTTGCAAGGCATCTCTGAGATCATGTAATTAGGGAGAGCGGGGTGTAGAAAGATTAAAAAAAAAGGATGAGAAAAGGCAATAGGCATTTCAAGTGTGAAATATGAGTGACCTTAAGAAGTGTACAAGCCAAGTGATGACACTGAAAGGACAAAAAATAGTTATGCAGTTTCTGCTTGATCTTCAAGGATAAACTGCTTAAAACCCAAGATTAGTCAATTCTAAAATGTAAAATTACAGACAAGTGTAGGAGAACTGGAAGGAAGGAGCAAAGGAAATGAGTTAACCCGGATGCAGAAAGGAAGTACAGGAGAGGTTGTACCGGAGATTAGCTGCTCAGG
>VZRX01003922.1:254797-269199 GCA_013398075.1 Notiomystis cincta
TGTGTCCTAGGTGGCCCAAGGAAAGCTGAAATATTGGGGTTTATTCAGTCTGAGGAAGAGAAAACAAGGTGGGGGAGGGGGCACAGATCTTATTCTTTCTACAACTGCTTGATGGAAAGATGTAGTGAGGAGACAGCCAAGGTCTTCTGAGAGATGCCCAGTGATAGGGAGGAGTTTGTGATGTGCTGTGATGTACAGTGTTTGCACTCTGCTAAAATTTAATTTTAAAAATTAAGGTTTCCTTTTTCCTTTGCATTAAGGACAAATGGCTACTTTTTAGTATGCTTCAGGTTATGGATAATATATGGAAATGAAATGTTCCTGCTTAGCCTTCACAGGCCACACTGACAACACTGTGAAATCACTGTTGCACGGTGATACTCGCTTCAATATTGAATTCAGCAGCCATGCAAAAATCCCACTAATCCCAGAAGTCTCAAATGTAGCAGACAATCTGAGAAGGACTGAACAACTGCAATCTACTAGTGATTGTGGGTTACACATACATGTAGATTGCTCATAAAATATAAATTGCTTTATATTTTGTAGGTAGACAGAAAAAGATATATGACAATATGATTGTATTTGCAGCATATCTGTATGTACACATAGCTTTACAAACATAAATCTACCTATTGATATAGTACAGATATTAATTCACCTATAGATATTATATATAATCTTTCTGATTTATATCAATATCTGGTACCGTGTAATCAGCATGAAGCCATCAAAGAAGCATGAAAATAATCAGAAGACATTACTTTCCAAATGATGCCAATGTTAAAACAATTTTCAAGGGATAGATTATATGATTTTCAAATATAGAAAATAAGGGGAGCTCTCACAGTCTGACTTTAACCAAATGAGATTTTCTTCTTCTTGGTAAACCCAGCATTTGACAGACAAATATGTGTTTGTTCAGAACACAGTTCATAGGAAGGTATTCTGCACATTTCCCTCTTCAGCTCTGGATAAACTCATATAATCTTACTTACTATAAACTAGAGATAATGTAGGATGGTGTGTTCACCAGACACATCAGCTGTAACATCTGTAAGTCAGAATTTATAACAAAATGCACACTTACTTGTGGAGGAGCAGTTATAAAAATATATATTTGGAAATGGAGATGGTATATAAGCTATGTGTTAGAACAAAAGGAAGGAGGCATAAAGAAAGACTGAATATTTTCTTTTGAAGAAAAACATCTGCTAGAAAAATATATCTAAACAGTATCTGTTTACTGCAAGAAAATGAAATTTGCAATTTTAATTTTGAGTTACATTTTTGAATCACTATCTATAAATAAATCTACTGTGAAATAATCTAATCCTCTCAAAGTAACTTCAGATAAATATTTTGCAGCATATTTAAAAATCAAGACCTCAGTAGAAGGAATTTTGGTGTAGGTTGCAGAGTCAGGACTGCATACTTTTAACATCAATCAAACTGCCCAAGTTGCCAAAAATCCCCCATATTTTAATGACATTTTGATTAGTACTGAAATTTAATCTTTAAAAAAAAAACAAAACAACAAAACCAAACAACAAATATATTGTCTTAGGTTACAATGTAAAATGTAACCATCACTATGTATTCTATCACCATCTCCATAAGCTGGTAAAAACAGGTGGGGCAGTGCTTTTTCTCTCTTCCAGGACCAGTCCCTCATAACTTGCTCTGGAGAGATATCTTCTGTTAATGGGCCATCAAGCCTCACTGCAGGACTCTTAAAACTATATCATCCCAGTGTAAGATGCTCCACCCAGGGGGAGGAAGCAAGCATTCCTACTTGGATATCATTTGAGGTTTGGAACACCACAAGCAGCCTTTACTACTGAATTCCCAGAGGACAAGACCTTCAGAAGAAGACCAGACCCTTCTCCAGGATCATTGCTTCAGCAGAACCACATCTGTCACTCCAACAGGACTGCAGCCACCATTTAATTGGACTGCTACCACCCCCCCTGACCAACAGGGTGTCAGGTTGTATCATGACCCTGCCAGTTTAAGCGAGTGTTTTCTGCCTTTAATTTTCCTATTAAATTATATTTCTGACTTGGAATCTCTCACTGGTTTGCTTTCAAACTAGTAAACATATATACACTCAAAAGTATTATTTATACATCACTAAATGAGAGCTGTGATCTGTCTAGGGATAGATTAAATATAATAGTAATTCTATTTGAAGTAGGACTATATAATTTGACTTTTAATCACCTGCCATGCAATTTTAGTCAAAGAATAGATACATATACCTTAGGTATATCAATCTCCTAGGTTAACTAGTGTAAGTTAACATGTCTTGTTAAATTCAAAGCAATTGTCTTCCCCTTGATAATTTTTAACAATAACACTTGGCCATTCATCTGCAAGAACTTTAATATAAATATCATTCTACTTGCTAAAGTCAAAGGGTCATTCATAGATTTTGGTAAGAGCAAAATGACATCTTATACAGAATATTTGTTCATATTTAAGTAGAAATATTAAATACTTGTTCATATTAAAAAGAGAGTAAATTTAGATTGGATATTAGAAGAAACTGTGAGGGTGGAGAGGAACTGGAATATGTGGCTCAGAGAAGTTATGGATGTCCCATTCCTACAAGTGTTCAAGGCCATGTTGGATGGCTCTCTGAGCAATCTGGTCTAGTGAAAGGTGTCTCTATGGTATTATTTCTTAATACCACACAAATCTGTAGTTACTCCTGATAATTTAAATATAATAGTTCCAGGAAAAAGATGTCTTTAAATGAATTTTCAATGCATTTTCTTACGTGAAAATTTCTGACTTTTATTTAGAGTATGAATATTATTCATATATTATTAAAAAATCCTCAAGGTGAAATCAACATTTAAAAAAAATCTGTGCCACAAAGGAAAGATAAAATTACTTTTATTAAAATTTCAAAATCTATTGAAGTTTTTTTTAGCCTGGAATATTAAGATACCAGTATATTTTCAGGACACTTCTAAACTACTTTTCTCCCTGTTTTTTGTTTCAATCAACATAATGCTTTCAACGCTAAATGGATGTGTGCATATGAGAATGTGTTTAATAGCAATATCATATATCTGCTAGCCACTACTCTTATTCATCCAAATACTCACTGTATGTGCCCCAAAATCTGAAGTTTGAATGTGGATGTTTAAAACGACTATCTACTTTAAAATGTCAGAAGAAGCATCCCAATTTCCTGAAAGCAACTAAGAGGCAATTATTTATAAAGTTTTACATGTAAGAGTAATTCTGTTGAAGTCAATGGTAATTTTGAGAGGCAACCAATTTCATGGAAGATTCTTCACAGGATGAGGATGTACAAAGCTTTAAAACATATTGAAACAAGGAAAGAAAAGGATCACAATCTTCACTGATTTTAGTTGCACTTAAACAAATGGAGCTACTAGAAATTAGTCTAAGATAACTATTATGATAAATTAAATTAATATCCAAAACATACTTTTTAAAGCATTAGCTGAAGTTGAAATATTACTCTTAACATCACATTTTACTTCTGTCTTAAGTTTCTAAATTTGGATATTTTATAATCCAGTGGAGATATATCCGATCCTTTAGAGAATTGCAAACCACTGTAAATATGGTACAAGATAACCAAGATTCTTTCCTTTTCATAAATTTAGATACACAATGTTTACCTTTGGAGTTCCATGGAAGGGAAGTTTATAATGGAAGTTTTATATATATTTTTGTTCTTTTATTTCTTAATGTTACATTCAATAACTATTGTTTTATTGCAGAGTTATAATTTTTTTACAGGTTATTTACTGTACACTGTAACCACTTTGTGGTGTTGCAGCTGAGTTTTTTGTTTTGCTTGCTTGCTTGGTTTTTTTCCCAAAAGAATCTATCCTGTCACTTAATTATTTTTACTATTATTGATAATTTTTATGATGACTAAAGGTTTTTTTGCCTCATTTCTAAATAATCTTTTTTTAATTACCTGTAAATTAGGAGTAACTTCAAATATTCATTTATATATTACCTAGGAAATGTTTATAGATTTTCATATGCCTCTTGTAGGCATATTTGCTGTTAATAAACACAGTCATCCCTTTTTCAAAGATTATCTTAATACACAGATGAACATTAATGGCTAAATTAAGGAGCTGAATTCTACTGTATTAAATTTAATTATGCTCTTAAAGGATAAGTCTAGGAAAAATCTTTCTTAACATTTCCACTTGGTCTTGGCAGAGAAAGCAAGATGTGCTGATAAAAAATGCTGATTACACAGTCATAGAAAGAGTTTGTCAATAAAAAGGACAGCTGGGAAAAAATACAGAAAAGCATTACTTTGAAGGCTGAAACAACTGAGGTAGGAAGAAATTTACTAATACAAAATTCAGGGTCAACACCTGTAATTAAAGGATCCTGTGGTACAAATGGACATGGATATATGTCCCGGCTGAAGGATGACTTTCAAGTGCCCCTGTGAGGGAGATATGGAGAAAGCAAAACAAACTGAACAAAAAGAAATCAAACAAGTTAGGTATTTCAAAGACAGGAAAATATTCTTAATGGTCTGTGAAGTCATTTGAAACATGACACATACATGCTTAAAGGTAACTCTGGAGTTCATGCAAAGGAAGGCAATTCGTATGATCAGAAATATGGAAAACCTGTTTTATTAATGAATCAGAAAAGTGGAGCAGTTGAACTTACCATTTAAATGCTGAGAGGATGACTGCTGTTCATAAACATGTTGGAGAAATCCAAGGAGTAAACATTTTGGAGGAAAAGTAGAAATTTACCCTAAATACTTTTCTATTCTCAATTACAGATATATTTAGATTGCGCAATAGGTGTGTGTTCCTACTGCCAGAACAGTGTAGTTTCATATCTGTTTTCCAATAGGAGCAAAGGGAACAAAACACCCTGAAAAGGAAATGAGGTGTGGTGGGGAAGTATTCAGATTTTCTACTGCAGGTGTCATCATTATATTTCAGATGATGCAGTATGTATGTCAGAAGATGCACAATGTTGCATCATTAGGTACTAGATAATTTGAGCTGTCCATCATTTTCTTGACACTAGACATGAAAGGAATGAAATCCATCTTAGTCACTTCAGCAGACAGCTAGAAGAAAACAGCTTTATCTATTTTCAAATGTTTATGTAAAGGAATTTGTTGTGGGTTTTGCCATTTCTATGAAATTTGATGTAATGACCTATCTGGTTCATGCATGGCCTACAAATACACTTGTTTCTCTTCCTGCTTTGTGTTTTCCACAAGGGTTCTAAACATTAAATTCCAGACTTACACAGCTGTAGGGTTTTTAGGTGTTGCTCAAGTTAAAGATATATACCGTAAACTAAAACAATTCTAAAAGTGTACCTTGAGAAGAGACCTATGCTATCAACATTTGCATTGCTTTTCATTATGTTCTTATGTTTTTATTGTAAAAATTGCCTGTTTACCATCCCTAAAAGTTATACTGGGAAAAAAAAAAAAACACATGAAGTTTTAATGGGATAAAATTTCACTTTGAAATGCAAAGATTTTTTTTTTCATTTTGTCAGGTTAATATATCTCCACATAAGAAGTAACTAATTTTATACAACAGAGGCTTTGCTAGGAAATTGCTAGATACTGTGTATGATAATAAAGGAGATTAAGAAACATAGTTTTTTTCTGAACATAATGTTTTTCATTTCCTTCTTATAATTTCCAGAAACAAAAAGAAAAATATTTAATGTGTTAACAAGCAGATGGAAGTAAATGACAGACACTGAAATGGAAAATAAAAATAAAATAACTAATAGAACCATTGCATATTTCTGTTACATTAATGCAAGTATCGAAAGTTCTACACTCATAAATACAGCAGAAATGAATGGTTCCAGCAAGTAGCAAAATACAGACATTTTCAGTGGAACTATCTGTCATTCCAGATCAGTGTTCACAAATGTACTACCTAGTACAGGACTTAAATTGGACAGAGATAAATACCTTATGCAATGCTGACAGAATGTCAGATTTTGGCAAGAAATGAAGGGTACACGGAAAAGAAAACGGAAAAATGTACGTGGAAAAGAAATACTCTCATAGGGAGAATAACAATGAAAACAAAGAAAAAAAGCTATTCCAACTGTGAAGTGGGAAAGTAGAAAGAGAATTGGTAAAATATTGTGACATGGTTGGGTTTATGCACTGCAATTTAACACACTGGAATTACATTAAAGTGTCAGTAATTGATATTAGCTCTATGATAGAGAAAGAGAATGCAAAAAGGACATATAGGAGTGATTCAAAGTTCATCAAGGTCAATGGAAAGATTGTCTTTTATTTGAGTAGGTTATCATCTGTATTTTTATAGTCTAAGGCTCTCACAAGACTGTGATCTACAGAACAGTCTGCAGCAGGAAAAAGAATAGAAGAAACAGATTCCATGCTTCAATTTATTTTATTAAACCTTTATTTGATAAGACTTCATTTACTAATCTCAAAATGTCTTTATGGATCATGATAACTGATTTCAGTTCAGATCTTTCAAGAAAACACACAAGAGTACAAGGAAATGCTCAACAAAAATCTTTTAAAGGATCAGGGACTCACAGAATAAAGTATGATGATAGCCTTGCCTTGACTGAAGATTTAATAATAGAAAGAAAAGTTTGAAATTTAAAAACTGTATTTGAAATGCAATAAAAGCATTAAAATCTCAGGTTTATTGTTTAAAGTTTTCTAGGTCTTTCAGTTGAAGACACAATAGAAAATCAAGGAATATCTAACATACACCTGTAGTTATACATCTTAGCACTTGCTGCCATTTTTTGATAGAAAGGGCTTTGATTTTTTTAGATATATAGAAAGTTATCCGAATTTAACATTATAATAAGACAATATAAAAATTAATTGATGTAGCAGAGATTTAAATGAAGGTGAAGTGAAAATTCCATTTTATGGTTTGGCATAAATGATAATCTATTAGGAGAAGTGCTATACCCAACAATATGTGCTTGTGTGCAAGATGTTTGAGTTCTGGGTAAGCATAAAAGCAGCCTGCACTCCTATAGTTGCGGTACTGTGTGACTGTGGCCATCTAGTGCCTATAAAAGCTGGTCCTTCTACTCACCAAGAACATGCTAATGTCCTGGTGGATGAGGTAACCATGAGCCAGCAGTGCTCCCCTGCGGCCAAGAAGGTCAATGGTATCCTGGGGTGCATCTGGAAGTGTGTGGCCAGAGGTCAAGGAAGGTCATCCTGCTCCTCTGCTCAACCCTAGTGAGGCCACATCTGGAGTATTGTGTCCTGTTCTGGGCTCCTCAGCACAAGAGAGACAAGGAGCTCTACGAGGAAGGTCCAGTCAAAGAATCTCTCTTAATGAGGAAAAGCTGAGGGAGCTGGGCCTGCTTAGCCAGGAGAAGAGAAAACAGAGAGGGGAATTTTATCAGTGCATGCAGGAGAGTGTGTCAAGAGCTGGTGCCAGACTATTATCAATGGCACCTAGTGACATGAAAAGGGCCAATAGGCACAAACTAAACCACAGAAAATTCCACTTGAAGAAAACAGCAGCAGCAGGGATGTTCTTCAGCTCCACACAGCCCTTCCTGCCCAGACAGGAGCCTTAGTGAGCTGGACCCACTGATGGGTGCCTGAGAAGGAAACAGAACTTCTTTGGAACAATGAAGAGCAGTTGTTTGAAAGTTTATTTGTGTTTAACAATGCTAACAATGTAAGTGTGATTTATTTGTTGCATTGCTTATATTGATCGTGAATATATAGCTGATTGATTGCTCTTAAGTAATTTTCTCAATAAACCATTTCAGTTCTGATCTGACTTTAGGTCATGTGAACTGGCCTGCTCTCCCCTGTGACAGAAGTTTCTTTAGTCTAACTCAGAAATGCTGACAGGATTTCTGGAATCAGGTAAACAATGTTATAGTTTTCTTGAGACATCCACTTGCCCAACAGTACTTCCCCAAAAAGTACACTTTCTCCATTCATTTTAATATTCCTTTCTCTATTTCTCTTGTCTTTGAATCTTACTTCATTATTCACAGTTATCAAGTTATTTGTCCTGGTGTATTGTTTTTCAGACCTTTTCCATTAACTATGTCATCAACAAAACACAGGACTCTGAGCACTTACTATCAACTTCTGCTCTGTTGTATTTCTGCTCCTGCTGTTGTTGATGTGGTGATGGTGGTGTTTTGTGTGTTGGGTTTTTTTGTTTTTTTTTGTTTTCCATAGAACCAAATATATGTTTTCCAGAACAGTTAATTGCTTCACAGTGAGAGTGTTAAGATGGTGATTGACAGCACAAAGCTTAAAATTTCACATTCCATATTTCTGGGGAGGGAAAGAGCCCTATGTGCAATCTGCTCTGGTTCTCTAAAAATATTTGTAATCAGTATTCCATTTTTGCCACGAAAAAAATTGGAATTTAATGTGAAAGAAAAATTAAAATTTTATTTATAATTCCTTTCCCACTCAGTTCTCTTTTCCATATTGAAATTATATTTTACATATGTATTCAACCCTGATTAATTTTGTATTTTCCACGTTCAACTGATGTGATTAAATTTGAGTTCATCATTACCTCAACAGAAAGCAGAAATTATATTTGCCACTGAAGAAATTAGAATTGTTCTCAGTAGTGCAATGTGTGAATTATATAATGATATACATATTTGAAAATTTTTGTTTTGGTATTCTAATTTGGTTATATGAATATTTATTTTGTAGTTTGAAAACGTTTTGGTTTGCTAAATATTGGAAGATTTGAAAAAAAGATATAGGAAAAAAAAATCTATATGTCTAGCTTATAATGCAGGTTAATCTTCCCCAGAACAAATTTGGGCACTGTCAATGTTTGTTTTGAAGCTACCTTTTAAATCACAAATTATCATGAAATTTGTCATTTTTTGAGTTAATTGGCAAATCTTGTTCATAGTCATTTCCCACTATCCAAAAATTGAAACAGAATAAAGATTTTGGGACATATTTGCAAAGAAATTTTGCCAAGAAGGTAACATTACCCTTTTTACGCAGGTAGATGTGTAGTTGTCACTTTGGAGAGGTTCCTAATAATCCAGCAGGTAATGAGTCTTTTTTTCCTGTAAGAATTATTGAAAGAAAAATCCACTTATTCTCTTAAGGTATAACTGAATCTAAAATTAGGGGGTAAGAAACCCACTTAACAATAATAAGGAAAAAAAAGTAATTTAATACTAATAATTTACACAGAGAATAGTCGAAAATACTTTATAACGTATAATCTTCAAGACTTATAATGCACAAACATTATTCCTGAATTAATTAAGCAATCTGACCTTACTAGTTGTTACTTGGTAAAGAAAAAGTTATTAAGGACTGATCTAATGGCAGCTCAAGAATGAAATACTCTTCTAGCTAGCATCAGTGGTTTTGTGGTCTCCAAATAGCAATAAAACATTAGATTTTTGTTAAATAAAAAGAAATTATAGTTTTGTTTCTCTGCCTAGGTAATGAATAACAATTCATACCTATCAGGAATACATTGTCCATGAAAGAACAGAACTTTTTTTTTCCATTTCTTGTACATTGTGTGTGTTTAAACTTCTCTGAAGCATTATTTTTTTCAGAAAGCGTTAAAAAATGCCACAATGACAAACCTGAATGTGCTGTGGGTGTTCCTATAAAAATAATGACATCTGTATAAATGCAAAGATGTTTGAGAGAGGAAAAGTGGTAACTGTAAAATTCACCAGTGAAAGATTTTTAAGTTATTCTTCATTCAGTGAAAATATGCTACAGAAATAGACACAATCCAGTCTGTTGCTGCTAGTACAGACGTGTGCATTTTTTGTTCATTATTCCTCTACATTTTCCATCTTTCTACTTTCTTTATCTTAGCAACAATATTCCCAGAATGAGATGGCATGGAAATTGATATAATGGCTTCATTTTTAGTAGATGCATAAATGCAAAGCAGGGACAATACCTTCATTTATTTAAGTTATAAAGGTACAAAGCATCCCATTTTGTACTTTTTTGACTTCCTATGTCAATGTTGTCAATGCTGTCAATGCTGTCAATGTATTTTCAATATAGTCAATATATTGGGGAATAGCCCTTAACTTTACAGTAGACATATCACCTTTACACTGTGGCACATATGGTAAGTATTTCCATAGCAAATAAATTCAATAATTCAATACCTTGTCTAAATAGAAGTACAGGAGAAAACACACTGTACTTTGTAGGAAAACATTATGACTGGATTTTTCATCCTTTTGGGTTGTATTCTAACTGTTCTTGTTTGCATTTTTATTTTGCCAAATGTAAAAGTTTCATCTAAAATGGAGGAAAATGTTATTTCCTTAATGTTGTGCTGCACATATTTAATCTAACTGGTACTTACTGGAAAGAACTGCTATTTCCCTCATCATCTTTTCTTTTCCATGAGCAAAAGCAAAGGTTTCTACTTTTCTTTCTTCATTTTTAAAGCTGCAATGCAGGCACTTCTGATAAAATTATGCAGTAATGAAAAAAAGCCTATGTATAAAACAGCCAAACTTTATTTAGGCTATCTCTAACCATAAAGAAGATAAATTTAGCACTCTTAATCTTTACCTGTAATTAAACCAAATATCTAAAAGATGTCAAAGGTAATAACGTAATTGCTATCTAGATTCTCAGAAGGTTTTAAACTGTGCTCTTTGAAAAACATGATAAGGATATGTAAAGTAATACTGCTTCCTCTGGGTGTTTTTTTCAAGATGACAAATGAGATTGTATATCATTTGATTTCAGACTTGAATGCTACAGGCTTTGCAATTTTTCTTTTGTGTTAATATTCCTAAAATATGTCTTTAATTACCTCCTTAGAAGGAAACATGGTAATACAGAATTGATACCTCCAAACCATGCAATTATTTCTATTTACTCTCACTTATTCTAAAATTCTGTTCTGAACCACTTTATAATGATTTTTATTGTTACTGTGAGGTTCTATTAGCATTAATTGTTATTAATATCGTATGTTAATTTGTATCAAAATGTCTTTCAGATATTCATAAAGGCTTCTATGTGTTCACAAGTTAAGATTAGGCCTTGCTGTTTTCTTTTGAATTTTCATGTGGTAAACATCACTACAGCTGGGTAATAATGCTGATATGATGTGTCAACAATCTGATGAAGTGTTTTTTTTCAAAGAAATTTAGAGCAAATAAGAGAAACATAGTTCTTGGAGACCATAAAAAAAAAAAAAAGAAGAATAAAGATTTTTCAGGATGAAGCTTGCACAAAGTTTTTGCAGATGGCTGGAATAAATCCCATGCTGGAGCTACATTCTCCCTCTCCTGCTTAATCCTCAGCAGTGCATGTGCCTGCTTTAAGTAGAGCTCTACTAACTAACTTCTATCAGTTCCACTGATTCAGATCACTTACTAAATTCAACTTTCATTTCAAACTTCTGCTCTCCACTTTCATCCTCCATTCTGGGAATGCTTTTGGACCAATATTCTTAAGTAGCTACTGAACATTCCCCAGGCTTTGAAAAATGAGGCAAAAGGGAAAATAAATGGACAAGTAAGAAATTGTGCTAAGACAATGAAAAACAATTGTCCTTTTGAGCAAACTAACCTGAGCGACAGGGTTAGCAATCACCATAGGGCTTGATGTATTAAATTTTACCTATGTAACTACATCCCAATGACTGACATCATCAAAACATTCAGATGAAAATTTTAGCTACTCAATTTTAGCAGAGTTGGAGCCCAAGGCTGTAACTACACCAGGTTATTATATTATAGCGAGAGAAGTTGAACTAGTTTGGCTTTTTCCTTCTTTTATTTTACTATTTACACAGATCTTTGGAAAATTATTATATTATTGCTTCTGGCTTAACCCAGAAAATCATAAATATATTCTTGTCAGTGAGCTTTATGCATCAAGATGAAAAAAAAATCCCTTCCCAGTGCTTCAGTGTAACTGCATAAAATCATATTAAAAGTGGTTTTGCCTCACCCCTCAAATAATTCTAAATCCTAGAATGATGAAAATTTTAAGCAGTGCAGTATTTTTGCACTAGACAATCCAGAAAACTGCTACTTTTGTAGCTGATTTTAATTTTTTATGAATAAAAATAAAACAATATTTGTTTCACTCAGGTGTGATTTTGTTTTACTGTCATGACCCCGAGTACTCCTTTTTAACTGTCCCATTAAAATAGTGAACTACTGACTTGTGGAGATGGTTTAGACCCTTATTCTTAATCGTTGGCCATTTTCTTCATGATTACTGCTTTCATGGATTTATTATAGGATTTATTATAACATCAGATGCTTTGGAGGAAACAGAAAAGATATACTGAATTAAATTTAAATCTCTGGAACTTAGTCTGATATTATAAACTCTTTTGGCAGTCTGCACAGAGAAATGAAAAGAAAAAAACCAAACATTAAGTAACTAGTATAATCAAAGACAAACATATTCTATCCTGAAAGATGTTTTGGGAAACAATTGGAGGAGTACAGAGCTGTTACCCAAGGAATAGAGTAAATTTTGATGTAAAAATAATGCTTATAGACTGGGTAGGAAATAAAATTTACATAGAAAAATGGAACAATCAAGTTGAAAAACTGTATAGAAGAAATAACAGGAAAACACAATTTAATATAGTATTGGTTTTGAAGAATCACAAGCAAAATAATATAAAAAATCAGTTTCAGGAATGTAAAACACCCTTCATTTTAGCAACAGCTGGAAAAAGGTATTGTTTTATTAACTGATTAAGTATATTTAAACATTTTTATGATGAGTTTTTAAAATATTTCTGGTTTATTTTATATTAAATTCCGTTGAAATTAAATTAAATTGTCTTGGAAATGTTAAATAAGCTCAACAGTTGAAGACTGGCAAAGTTTCATAAAGGCACATACTGGATTTAATTCTATTTATTTTTATAAACTATCATAATAATTATGATATTAATTTACATTCTCTATTTTGATGAGGATTATTCTTCATAGTAGGTATCAATCATAATCCGTGTCCAAATACAAGATTCAAAATAGCCACTATCATCTTAAAACTATTCTATGTAGATATTTTATAATCAGATTTTTGAGGAAAAAAATACCTATTTTGGTGTACAGGCATTAAAAAAAGCTGTTCATAAACTTCATAGAGAAAAAGAGGAAGGAGTCTGGTAAGAGCACATCCTGATTAGGTAAATGCATATGTTCTAGATGCAGCAGTTTAGTCAGTGACAACACAGCATTCTTCATTAGTCTGGGATCAGTGTTTTCATCTCAAATAAAGAAAATCTTCTTCAGTGACTCCAAGGGAAGCAAAGGTCTGTGATAAATGAGCCAGTAAATGGCTAGATATATCTGACAACAGTAATCCATCCCTTTATTTCCTCAGAGAAAGCCAGTAGTTCAGGTACATGCTGCTAACCAACAAACTCGCACTGTCTTTTTTAACAGGCATTTCTAACTTTATTCTTTCAAAGCACATTGCAAGCTGCTTTACCCCAGAAAAGACTTCAGTACTGTATCTTAACTGGATGAAATCAATTAAATAACTTAGATTTCCAGTACATCACTAGATCAGCCATATCTCTGTGGTGAATGCTTTAACATAAACCTGTTGATTTTGAGGGTCCATCTGCAATGTTAAACAAGAGAGACCAGAAAGTGAGCTCTAGCACTACAGCCTCATCATCTATAGCATTATTAATTAAATTTCAATCTCTGTTCAAAAGAAGTGATTCAGTTCTGAGATACCTGCTGACTCTAATGAGAACTCAGAGAGCTCAAACACACGCAGCCAGCTGTCAGCAGTGAGTGTCACACCCCAGGAGTACACAGGAGTTAAACACCATGAGCGTCTCTAGTGTATCCTGCATAGCCTGTGGTACTCTGCCAGCCTGAAGGGCACTGTCACGGTTTGGACAGGTGTTTACCAAGAAAGGCGGGAGCCTCCCTTGGAATGAGAAATGTAAACCCCCCTTCCCTCAGAATTAGTAATATTTTGAAATCAAGAGGCTCTCAGGCAAAGATAGGGAATAGGAATAACAGATCTTTACTAAGTATTTCTATGAGGTAAACAGGCAACAACTGTAACGGTGACACCAAAGCAGACCCAGAGAACCCACTGGCAGCTGCTCTCAGGTGTCAGGCACCTTCCCCTTGGTGCAGTTCCGGTCCCGGCCGGCAGGGGCGCTGTGGCTCCGCTGGGCAGGGCAGGTGCGATGGTTCCCCCGCGGCTGCAGGGGGCGCTGTGGGGCAGCTCGGGGAGCAGACGCCAATGGCGGCTCGACCGCAGCGATCCCGGGGTGGTGGCTGAGATGTGCTGGAAACCCTGCGGCTCTCTGGAAACCCGGGACACCTCAGCAAGCAGGGTGGGGGTGCGGGGCTGGAGCAGCTGGAACTCGGAGCGGTGC
>VZRX01003923.1:0-10741 GCA_013398075.1 Notiomystis cincta
GTTTTCTTGGATGACTTCTCTTGCATCACCTTCTTACTACATTGGTATCTAACTCTGCCACTTGGGCCCCTGTTCTGATACACTCTCCAGGCCACTTCTAGTAATTTATCTATGTCTTGAACCTCGTCCAGCTTTTGCAGCTTTCTTCTTATATCATCTGTAGGTTGGCTCACAAACAAGAGAACTAGATGTGCTTTCCCATCTGGTGAATCAGGATCTAGATTTGTGTATTTGATGGCAGTTTCTCTTAGCTGATAAAAAAAATCACTGGGTGATTCATCATAATTTTGCCTTACTCCATAAAGCTTTGACCGCTTTAGAGCTTTAGGAACACCATGTTTTGACCCATACACTATGAGATTCTGGTATTGTTTTAGCCTTGCCATTTGCTTTGGCACATTAGGGTCCTACCCTGGATCAGTCAATGGGAAAACCTTAGCAGCTGTGTTCTGGATCACTCCACTTGAAATTTGTGCTTCTACTAAAGTTTTAATAGCTTTATTAGCCATTTGGCTCTTAGTGGGATCAAGTAATGTGTCCAACATAGATTTCAAATCAGCCTGGTCAGGGTTTTGTTTCTACTAAATTTGCTACTTTATCTGGATTTTCTTTATATTTTCTCACAGTGGTTTTCCACTGTTCCAGCTCTATAAGAGAGTATGGAACCTTCATATACATTGGCCCCTGGCTGCCGACTGCTTGCCGTAACCGGGCTTGCAGAACCAGTTTTTCTCTTTTTTCCCTTTTTGACCTAGTACCTTTGTCTATTGGACTATGTTCCCTTATGGCTCTTCTGGCTGGCTTTCCTTCCTTCGCCTGTTCAGGGCAGCTGTGATTTCATCTTCCTCTTCGGAAGAGCTCCTTGAGCGAGAGCTGTCTGACTGCTGAACGTGTTGTGTCAGATTTGCCTCGACCAGTCCCGGTACCGGGAATCGCCCCCCAGATTCGCTCCGGTGCAGGGAGCTGGCGGCGGCCTTGCTCGCCTCGATGACGTCATCTCCCGAGCCAGCTCCGCGGCGCGCGGCGTTGCTATGGAAACTCAGGGGCCTGAGCGCGAGAGGCGCTCCGCTCCCGCTGTGGGAGAGCCCCTCACGCTCCGCGCTCCGCCTCCACCTCCGGGGCCGTTGGGTGCCCACTCCGGCTGTCCCCTGCCCCCGCCCGCCCGGGAACGAGACAGGGGACAGGCGGCTGCGGCGGCTGCGGCCAAATGTCTGGAGCCGGCACTGGAGCTGCGACCGCCGAGGGCGGCGGAGAAGCGACTGAAATCACCGCTGGAGAGGGTGGCGAAAGCGCAGGCGGGGACGTTGTCCATGGCTGCGGCCAAAGGGCTGGAGCCGCTGCCAGAGCCGCGGCCGCCGGGGGCGGCGCCCAGCCGGGACTCGACGAAGGTGCCTGCGCCCTCGCCGGCTGGCAAAGCCGGTGCTCTTCTTCTTTGATCGGCAGAGTTTTTGCTAAAACTGTGTCCTCCTCTTTAGCCGCCCCGGCCCATGGTTGTGGCTGTTGCGGCAGTAGAGGAGGGAGAGCCGGAGTCAGCGCTGCCACGAGCGGAAGCGGCTCCGCTTTCACAGGCGCAAACGGGACCGGGGCCGCCGGGGCACCAGGGCCAGGACCGGGACGACTGGGGCTGGAGCCACCGGGACCACCGAGACCGCCGGAGCCGGTACCACTGGGGCCGGGGCCGGGGACACCGGGGCCGCCAGGTCTGACTCCACCTCCTCCCTGGTTTCCCCCACGGGGTTTAATACGGGCTCGTCCTTTTCATTTTTTTTCTCTTTTTTCCTTAAAAGCAGTACATTCTGTTCCTTTTTAGGTCCCTGTAGCTTTTCATCATATCATTAAAACATAAGAAGCCTAGCATACTCAAATTCTCCAAAATACTGCTCTCGACATATGCAAGATACCAGATTTGATATTAATTTCTTATATGAACTGTCGAATTTAGGCCATGTCTCATTGTTATCTAATTCATAAGTGGGCCAAATTAGTTCTGAGAGACTGATCAGTTCAGGTTTTGAAAGCAATGAATTTTTGCCTGTTAATTAATGTTGCCTGTTTTGCCAGTTCTTCAGTATTAACCCTAAAGGGCTATCTTTCAGAATTTCTGATATTTCTTCACATGAAAATACACACCCCATGTCTTAGCACTTAGGAAGAAGAAAGTTCACAGAAATAAAGGACAAGGAGAGAAAGTGAACGAGAACAAGGAAAATGTCCTTCAAAGTGGCAGTGCAAGGGCTAATCCACTGTGCCATTGCTGGCCACAGGCCAGAACTGACCACTGCTGGCTCTAGGCCAACACCCAGGCCTGCACTGGTGAAACTCAGCTCTTTCAGAGGGCATCCCCTCCCTAGGGATGAGGCGGAGAGAAACTGACCCCACCTCGACCCACACGNAGAGAAACTGACCCCACCTGGACCCACTGGGATCCTTCTGCACTAAATAAAACTATAAGAGATCTCTTAACACCTAGTTCAGGTGCTAAAACAAACAAAAATACCACCTTTATGCAATTATTCACGTGCCACTGTGCCAGATCTGAGGATTCTTTGGCTCTGGTACTGTCTGGCCCCCACCCCCCCAGAGATTGCTGGCTGAAGTGGGAGAGGGTGGCTGGGTGTTCCTCTGGTCCAGAGGGTTTTCCAGTCACCTCCTGTCCTGGTGGAGTTGCCAAAAAACTGATGTCTGGAGAGGCTGATCTAGACCAGAGGCTAGACAGTGTTAGAGGATAAAGGGCAGGTATTTATTGGAAGGCCTTCACAGGGTACACCTTGGGCAGTGCAGGAGTCTCACACAGACTACATCCAAGATGGGTGACGGTCACACATTTTTTCAGACAGATATGAGTTTGGTCTATTTGCATATCAGGGGTTAATTGTCCAATTACAGCTTCAGGCAGTGGAATCCCATTCCCTGAGTTTCCCCTCACCGTTTCAACATTGTTTACGTTTTCGGGGACTGTGAAAAACAAGGTGGCCTCGGGTTTCAGGCCTAGAGAGAAATTGTTTTGCCTGAATAAAACAGGAGAACAGTAGCTGACAGGCTATGGAACTTTTAGAGTTACACACTAAAGCAGTACTGATCTGGAAAATAGAAGAGCTAAAACCTAAGGCATCACTGGGTATCTTTCTTTGTCAATAAACAGTTTTACTTTTTTTCACTTTCATCCCCTGGTATCCATTTCTCTCATTGGCAGAAGAAAAGGGAGTTACTGAAGCCCTCTCCCTTTAGAGAAAAACACTCATTTTAGAGCATTTTTCTCCTAGACTTTGTCTCCAAACTGAGACACAAACACAAGTCTGGCTGACAAGGTAGAAGACAGCAGTGCTCAGCCAACACTCTTCATCCAGGATTGGAACAACAGCTTTCAAAAAATGAACAACATGAGAGGAAGGCCATTTGCATTCAAAGAACCAAAGGAAAAGATTTGTTTTGTTGCAAGGCCTTTTTGCAAGCTAGAGATTGTCATCTATTCACTAATCACACTATTAATGCTGCTCTACTAGTTACACTCTCTGACAAGTCCTGTTGTGGTTTACATTGCAGGCAGCAGCATCTGGGACAAAACAATACATAAACCCAATGGAGAATGCAGAAATAAAAATGCAGTTTTCGACTCTCTCTGGGAAGCTCCTTTCAAAATTCCTGCCTCATTTTCAAATCTCATTTGAGATGTGTTGGCCAGGCGCCGCTGGTTTTTCCCTAGCCAGTGACTCAATACTGACAGCTGCAGGCAAGGGGGCATCACTCCATGCCCCCCACCTCAGCCCCCTCGCACTTCTCCCCAGCAGCACATTGGGCACTCTAGGGTGCCACCACCCATCACTTTAGTGGAGTGGGCAGTGGGAACAGCTGTCAGGGAGCAGCAGCCTGGCCTGGCAGAGGGCTTCTGCCAGGCACTCTGCTGTCTCCTGACACTCAGATAGACCCCTGCCCTCACTTATTGGGGACCTCCAGTCTCTCTGCTTCAACACTGAAGCACTTTCTCCTCTATAAAGTCATCATGACTCATCACTATTTCTACCAGACTTTTTTTCCATCTTTCTATCAATCACGTTCTCTGGAATTGCTTCCATATGTTTGCCTGATAGAGATGGTAAACTCAGTGGTTCCTCAAATCCCTTTTGAGAAGTGGAATGGTATTTGCCATGTCCCAGTCCTCTCCTATCAAGGGCATTTTATGCTGTGGTTGCATAAGCAGGTAGATGACTAATGGTTGTTTCGTCTACAACACAGGAGTATGATCTAGTGCAAGTAATTTCTTATGAGCAATTTGTCTCAAGATTTCTTCCACTTACTTCAGTTTGAAACAGATTTTCTGGCTGACTCATTCCCCATAAAGAAAAGTCCAGCCAATGAATAGCCTGAAGCTGATTTGGAGTAAACAGCACTGCAAAGGCTTCATCTGTCTTCTCAAAAAACTTTCAGATTTTTTCTAGGCATGAACCTCAGTGCTGTTGGATAGTGACCAGAGATGGAGGTTTGGAGGTTATCTTGTCTTTGGACCTCAGATTTTTCATCACACCCTTGTCCAGCTCCTGGGATGCTCATCCTGGGGTACACCTCTCCCCCTGCTCATATTTGGCACCCAGCTGGGCAGAGGGCTGGGACCTTCATCTCAACCTTCCTGCCCAGAAAGACACCACTGCCCACAACTGCCTTCTTCAGAGCTGGCTCTGAGCCCTGTGAGAAACAGGACCTTTCCTGCCCATCTGGATCAGGGACAAGATTTGTCACACAGGTCTCCTGCAGAGAAGCAAGTGTTGAGGTGTGACTGAGCTTCAGAAAATTGTATCTAAAGTAGGCCTCTTTTTAATAAGCATTTATTCAGTTTTTTGTTACACCACACTGTGCATTTTCTTAGAGGATGTCTTCTATCATTCATGTTTTAAATTCACTATTTTACAAACATTGAGCATATTTCCAGTTCAAAGCTCCAGCCCAAACTACTCAGTTTCCAGGACTATGTACTGAGTTAAATCTATATCCATTTACATCAGTTGGATATATATTTTACATATAACATATATGCCACATATCATTAATATAGCATAGATAACATATGTATCATCTTAACCATTCACTTACATACTTATAAATTTATATATATAGCTTCAATGTGGATATTTTGGCTGCTTCTTCAGCCTGCAGTTGTGTACCTGACAATACCACAGGTGTCTTGTGCAGATATTCTTCCCCTTTACTGTAATCCTGGTGGCATTGTCCTACTTACAGAATTTTCAGAAAAAGAGATGTGAAAAAATGCATTCCATCAGTTACATTCCCACATTTCCCATCACTTACACTGCACATTTCTAACATGGAGATGTACTTTTAGGCATGCTGAGCTTTCACTGCTTTAGTTTCCATTAATACTTACAAGGAAGTGAACACAGAGAAAGCAACTACTAAAGAAGTAAACACTGATGGAAAGGCATGGATTTGTAATGGAAAAAGGAATGTCTATTTTCTAGGCTGGAAGACAGGGAGCTACTCCTATTTTCACACGCAGAGCCAGTGCTCCCAGCTGCTGTGTCTGGAGCACGGCCTAGCTATCGTGGTTTGAGACAGGTGTCTGCCAAGAAAGGCAGGAGCCTCCCTTGGGATGGAAAATGTAACCCCCTTCCCTCTGGATTATTAGTATTTTGAAATTAAGGGGGTTCTCAGGCAAAGATAGGGAATAGGAACAACAGTTCTTTACTAATATGTATATAAGGCAAAACAACAACTATAATGGTGACAACAAAACCAGAACCAGAGAACCCACTGACAGCCTGCTCTCAGCTGTGGGCACTTTGCAGGCGGGGTGAGGGTGCGGGGCTGGTGCAGCGGCAACTCGGAGCGGGGCCAAAGAAGCGGTGGGGGCTGAGGCGGCACCGGCGTGGGCCGGTCGGGGCTGGGAGAGGAGAGCTCAATATCTCGGGGTCCCCAGGTGAAAAGAGTTCCCCTCTCAGCAAGGTATCAACAGGGCACCAACCTCAGCGGCCGCGGCAGGAGGAACAGGCTGGGCTGGACTGCGGTGGTAACAGCGAGTTCCCTTCCCCTGGCAGCAGCTGCGCGTCCTCCTCCGAAACCGAGAGAAAAGAGAGCCCGCAGCTGCCCCGTCCCGGCTCTTACCAGCCCCAACTCTCACGGTATCTCAGCTCCTTCAGACAGAGAAGTGCGGCCCAGATGCTCTCCAGGCTTGGCCACTTCTGTTATTCTCCTTGAGTAGTACTCATTAGCATTTCTTAGGAATTTTTATGGGAAAAAATTCCCTAACAAAAGGAGACAGCTTAAACTTCAACACTAGCCTAGGCAGAAACAGAGGGTTTTGCTGAAAAGGAAAAGAAGTGCCTTTTGTGTTTGCTGGCTGGGTGTACGGTTCCTTCAAACACGGTCTGTACCCCTCAAACACAAACCAGTCAGCCTACACAGAGTTCTCTGCCTCAGCCTGGCCTTTTTTGCACTGTGAGCTGCACTGCCCCACAGACATCCTCAGTAAGTGGTCAGCATGACAGATGTGCAGTGAAGATACGGAAGGTGTTTTCAACATGCCAATGAAACAAGAATAGTGCTCCTTTCAACACTTCCACTTCCAGCTTTCCACTCTGAAAGCCTCAGAAAGACACAAGTGAACTTTGGGCTGTGATACAAGGGAATGAGGTTTGTGGAGAGCAGCTTTGCCCCCTGCCCTCAAGCGTTACAGTCTCTTGTCTTATGGAGAGGAGCAGCCTTTTGCAGTAGTTCTTCGAGCAGCTGGTGTGAGTCAAGGCACAGGAGGCAGTGAGCTTTCTGGATGGAGTAGTACACTGCTCCATATCCTGGCTGTGACTGAAGGTGAGGAGTCATCACCTGTGTAGTCTGGAGAGATGCTGAACAAATGGAGCCAACAGGAGAGAGCCATCCTGGCAAAGCAGGGCGGCAGGCAGCCCCTGCAGGAGTACAGGCTCCAGCCAGGAGCTTCTGGTGCAGCTTTGCTCTCTGCATGAGACTGTAAAGGCATGAAAAATCAACCTCACTGGCCCAGTAGATCTGAACAAACCCGGTGAGGCCTGGGGATGCAAGAGTGGCATAGTTATGCTTGTACACCACTGTTCCCATAACTACTGCAACAGAAGGCAGAGGCATCTGCTCGGACTAGCCCCAGGTTCTTCATCTGATCACCTGATCCCTACGGCCCTTTCTGGTGCTCGGTTAAAACAAGCCATCCATCAACTGGGATGGCCCTCAACAATCAACAATCAAATGAGTCTCCTGTGGGAAAATGAATGGAATAGGCTCTTGTCACCTTGCACTGAAGCAGCATATATGCTGCATGCTTCTTTCTATGCTGTCACAAGAACTGTCAGAGAGGAGGATGTTAGATTTTAAACTCCTTGCAGAATCAGACCAATACCAGCAGCCTTCCAGCCCAGTTAGATGCTTTGATGTGGACTCAGTTTTGTCAAAGCTGTATCTCTGGCAGATACTCTCTCCTCAGGGAGGGCTGAAGGCAAATATGCAGAGATGTTCCAACATCTCTGATTGCAACAAAAACCAATAGTATTTTTGAAAATCTAACTTGGATTAGTTAGAAGAGAGGATGGCAGACACAGTCTGAATTCTAGCTGTTATTTTCCAAATCCAACTTTTCTCTGAATGCAAACACTCCATTTAGCTGCTCTAAACATTGTACAAGTGATGGATGAGGGTTATATTGGCTTTAGACAGTTTTATCACTTTGTAGTGAACAATTAATCTTTCTATAAATCTTGAAAAATAATTAATAAAATTAAAATACAATATTGTTTCAATACCATCTTAGTATTTTGAACTACAGACCTGAATGGAGGAAATAGTTGCTTCATTGCTACTAATCTCCTAGATTGACTTATGTAAACTGTAGATTTTGACAAGAAAGAATGTTCAGCCAAAGCTTTGTGAAGGATTTAGGCTGACATGAGAACTTTTACAACTATATCTTGCTTGTTCAGAAATTAACAGGAACCTGTGCTCTCCTGATGTTGTTAAGGACAGTAGAACAGAACAGCACTTACTCTTATCAAGGACAGTGGAACACAACAGCACAGCTTTGGAGAAACAAATAAAGGATGTAAATCATACAAACAGAAGTCAAGCAGGCAACAAAATGCAAGCAGGATGCCAGCTCAGGTCTGCAAGGCTGACAAAGCAGAAGTTATACAAAACAATAATATTGTGCTTACTCAAAAGCAGGGGTCAAGGAACAGCCACCTAAAATGAACACCAGGCGTTGAAGATGGACCCCAAAGAACCATGTAAGGACTTCTGATAAGGGGTGCCACTATGTAAAACAAAGCCAAGGAAGTAGGGATAAAAGAATCCCTGTTTGACCAGCACTCTTTGAACTTGAAAGGAAGAAGGATCCTGTAAGTGACGAGCGCTCTACAATAAAGAATGCCTGCTTCTAATACTCAAAACTGTGTGTGGTAGTTCTATATGAGTTGATTTTTGATGAAAAGAAACCAGGCACCAGAAGTAAGTTTTCTATGAAGAAGTGCCCAGCAGAACCAATCACTGGCTGGCTCTGAGAACAGACATGTTATTAAACCAATTTGAAAAGCTAGAAATGTCTCTGTGATTACATATTTAAGGAAGGGAAAGACTGCGGGAAGCTTTCTTTCTCCCTTGCCTCTGAAGGAGGGGTGAGGGGCCCAGCTGAGCCCTTTCCCGGCAGGGCCAGGCCCATTCCAGGAGGGGCTGAGGCCCTTGCTGGCACAGCTGCTGGGGCCATCCCAGCACCGCAAGCAGCCCTGTGGCCAAGCCCCTTCTCAGTGCGGTGCTGGGGCCGTGCTGCCGGACACCATCCTGGTGTTGTGAGCAGCCCTGCAGCCGAGCCCTGTGGCTGGGGCTGAGGATGGCCAAGCCTCTTTTCGGCGCAGTGCTGGGGCCGTACCACCGGGACCCATCCCAGTGCCGCGAGCAGCCGCGCGGTCAGGACCACACGGCCAGGCAGCACCATGTGGTCATCGCCATTTTGGCATGGCTCGCAGTGAACTTTATATGCTTAGCCACCTTTAGCCAGCCAGNAGCCCTTTCCCGGCAGGGCCAGGCCCATTCCAGGAGGGGCTGAGGCCCTTGCTGGCACAGCTGCTGGGGCCATCCCAGCACCGCAAGCAGCCCTGTGGCCAAGCCCCTTCTCAGTGCGGTGCTGGGGCCGTGCTGCCGGACACCATCCTGGTGTTGTGAGCAGCCCTGCAGCCGAGCCCTGTGGCTGGGGCTGAGGATGGCCAAGCCTCTTTTCGGCGCAGTGCTGGGGCCGTACCACCGGGACCCATCCCAGTGCCGCGAGCAGCCGCGCGGTCAGGACCACACGGCCAGGCAGCACCATGTGGTCATCGCCATTTTGGCATGGCTCGCAGTGAACTTTATATGCTTAGCCACCTTTAGCCAGCCAGGCTGCGAACTGANTTCGTGAGACAGACGTGCTCACGCTGGAGCACGTGGATACTGAGAAGCTGTAATTTGGTAAAAAAGCTTGAGCAGAGAGAGAGAACCTTGCTTTTCAGTAATAGAGAAGAAGACCCTTGCTTTTATTCTAGAGCGATGGAGAGCACTGCTCTTCAAAAATAGAAAAGGAAGACTATTGCTGTTATTTTTAAACAGTTCATTCTTAAAAATTGCACCCCATGAACTCACAGCCCACAAGAAAAGCAGTTGTGGGAAGAGAGCTTTGCTCGTGGGAGGGTCTCACGTGCAGCAGGTTCTGGGCAGGCTGCTCTCGTGAAGATTAGAGAAAGCCCCATAACATAGCAAAAGTAACTCCTCTCCTTAAGTGAACCGAAAAGGGATGTTAAAAGTAGCTAAGAATCCCATGTTTTGTCTCCTTGCACTGTCAGTAAGAAAGAAAGAAAGAAAAACTGGGGGAGGGGGGTGGTTGTTCTAAAGTTTGTATTAATTCTCATTATCCTCTTTTAATTCTGTTAATAAAATTTTCCTGTTATACTTCATTAAAGTTTTGAACCTGTTTTGCCCTCAAAGTATTTTTTCTCTTAATCTTTATCTCAACCCATGCGTTTTCAATCCTTCTCTCCCCTCCTCTGCTCAATTGTAGCAGAGGAAAATAAGTGAGTGGTTTCTTTGTGAGTGCACTGGCTTTTAGTCAGTGTCCAACCCACGACGCTGTGTTACCAAGTTTCTATCCAGCCGATTTCAGTATCAGTGTGACATCAACTGGCCCATCCCAGGCCTCAGCAGCCCCATCCACTTGGAGCCTTGGCCCAGAGCTGCGCTGAGGATGCCTGGCACAACTGAACGACCCCAAAAGCATTGAGGAACCCTCGCCCTGACTTCCTATACAGCCAGAGAGCCGTCTGCTTTCCAGCCTTCACCTATGCCCACATGGTGGTTATTGCTACATTGGATGCTCAACAGCTCAATGTAGAGTTCTGCACGTCATTGCCAGCATCACTGCTTTCCTTCAGTGTCTTCCCTAGGAAAAATAGAAACTAACACTTTCTGGGAGAACTGCAAAAAAAAGAGACACAGGTCAATCAAAATCACATGGAGAGGAGGTGGTGTTAGGGCAAATGCTGCTGCCTTTTGTAGGGTCCTGGACTGCTGTTCTGCAGCACCAGCACAAATGAAATAATCATGGAATTATCATAGAATCACTAAGGTTGGAAAAGCCCTCTGACACTATCAAGTCCAGTTGTTAACTTAGCACTGCCTGGGCCACCACTGAACCATGTCCCCCTTTTGAGGAATCCATTAAGTGCAGCAGCTGGTGGTGCAGACTGAGCTC
>VZRX01003924.1:10041-22240 GCA_013398075.1 Notiomystis cincta
GGCGGGGAACGGCATCGCGCACCGGAGCGCGGAACGCGCCTCGCCAGCACCGACAGCGCCTCTCCCAAAAGGAAACGGGCACCCCAAAGAGTAACGTGCAACACAGACGGAAAACAGGGAGGACCGCATTGAAAGACGCTTCTGGGTCAGTGCGGTGCCGCTTCCCCGGTCCAACAGCACCATCTCCTGGGTGGCCTCGGCCGCTCGCCCGGCCGCCGGCAGCTCATCCCAGGGCATCTCCCTGGGCAGACCCTGCGCCGCCTTCCTCTGCCATCAGCGAAAGAGTCCCGTTTATTTGCTTTCCTTTCAGGCGCCATCAGTATTTTTGCAATTGTTTCCTTTCACACACTACTGCTTATCTCTCGTGAAGTATCACAGATGGATGAATAAAGTACTGAAGTACTAAAGAATTCTAGAATCTGTATATTTTTAAAATCAGTAGTACAAGACATTCTTGAATACTAACCCTAAATCTGATCTCTTCCTGAGCTGTGAAGGTTTAAAAATGTACCCAGTCTTCATGGAACACATCTTCTTTGAAGTAATCAAAAAGTGCTGCTTCTTAGATAATACCTGTATTTTCTTCAAGGAAAAAAAATCTACTTGAAGAGTTATTTAAAGTTTAGACAAGTGAAATGATGAGAAAGGGCAGAAATGGTAGATTTCATAGGGAAATTTCTCCATGAGGGAGTCCTGTCTGACAAGTAGTCCTTCAAAGATACCCCTTATAGTGTGTATTTGAGTGCTTGTTGAGATACCCCCTGTAAAAGCATGTGGTTTTCACTCACTAGATCATAAGTTTAAGAGTAAAGGCTCCAAAACTTTATTCTCTCTACAGCTATTACCATACAAGTAACAAATCACTTCTGTATTTCAGTTTTCATTAGTCTGCAAAGTGAAGATCTGTTTCACTGTTTTGAGACTAAATTGTACATAAAATCCTTCATGCTTTGAAGGCTGTGCTTATATAACAAGCAAAAAAAGTTTGAGTCAATGATTTTTTTCTAATTCAGCATTCCTCCAAAGCCCCTTTTAACTTAATTTACTGTTAAATGCCTGGCAAAATATTATGGAAGCTCATTTTTAAAGGATGCTAAGTAGGTCCCTCATGCAAGGTTTAAGTTAGGAGGGACAACATGTTACATGTTTCTTGGCCTTTGGATTTTTCTTAGGTAATTATAAACAATCACCACCTGCACATACTTAAGGTGAACAAGGTCCTATAGAGATTTCAACATGTATTTTTCTACAGCTAGAAAAACGTTTCTAGTGACTCCATCTTTAAGAATGTTTACTTTGTTCTTAAAACATTAATGTCTTTTGAGAAAAAAGTCACCGTTAAAGGGGTTTTTTTTTCTTGAAAGGGAGTATAAGCCAGCAGCCTGCTGCTCTGCCTGCATTTCTGTGGTCCAGTTAAGATGTGCTCTTCAAAACTGGGAAGATAAAAATGTTGTTGATTACGTACAGCACTGTGCATTTATCTCAGTTACACCCTATGACTACCAGGGATTTTATGGAATACCATGGTCTTTCTAACTAAACCCTTTGCTCCTGGCCTACTCTCTTATTTCCAGAGAAACAAGGCATAACAAGAAGCTGGATGAGTAAAAAAAAAGGTTGAAAATAAAACCTGAATCCACTTAGCCATTTTAGTCCTATTTTCTGTGGAACTAAAACCTGCTTTCTCTGGATTCCAGGAAAGGCCTCAAGTAGCTAAATCAGTGAGGACTTTCTATAGCCATGATTGGGTCACATCAGAGACAGCTCTGCTTTGACAGAGTATTAAAGGAAACAAGCAGCATCCCAAAGGAAAAGCCAGAAGCAGATAATGGGCCACAGCCCTTCACAGAGCAGTGTGTTCAGCTCAGCTCTTTCAGTCAAAACCAGAAAATGGACCACAGCCCTTCACAGAGCAGTGTGTTCAGCTCAACTCTTTCAGCCAAAACCAGAAAATGGACCAGAGCCCTTCACAGAGCAGTGTGTTCAGCTCAGCTCTTTCAGCCAAAAACAGGCTCGACCTATCACCCAGGACCATTAACAACCCAAATCCTTTCCACCCTCTTTACCTTTCCCTATTGTCTTTCCACCTTTGCTCACAGACTCAACTTAGAGGTGACTCATACCTTGTAACTAATGAGTGGTTTGTTCTTACACAGTTCTTGTAATATGGATATTGAACACCCCTCTGTAAGATCTGATTTCTGCAGAAGGGACATGCAAATCAGATTAGACAGGGATTTATTGATCAGGCTGACAGCTCTGCTTTCTAATATTGCCCTTCTTAGCTGTAGGCACTGCCAAGGTGGGGTTCTTACTGGGATTCTTGGTGACAGCTCAGGATTTTCCTTGGTGCAATTCTTTGATTTCATGTTCTCAAGCTTGGTTGTTTTCTATGCACTTTGTTAGTATTGACTGACTCCCAGAAAAGTCCTGCCAAAGAATTCTAGCCTACTTTTTACACAGAACCAGTGAACTTAGTGAGAACAATAAGCCTACATGTTGTCAGACCTAAAATAAAGGCATTAAGTATTTCAGGGCATTTAGATGGTAGAAAGTTGCTTTTTCAGAGCAGACAAGCAATGAAGAATATTGACCACGTCAAACACTTGCTGGCAAAATTAAGGCAAGGAAGTCATCAGGGCTGAGAAACACATTTACTGTGTGACACATTGATATGCCCTGAGCTGTTAACAGCTGTTTTCTCAGGAAAACAACTTTGGTGTTAATTGATTTTAATGCTCCCAACACAAAATTAGCAGCACAATAGCAAGTGTTTGCAACCTACTTCCTTTTGCTCCTCACCAGGACCAGTTCAAGAAGAACAAGGAAACCTTACATCCCACTTTGGTGAAGGTGTCAGACAGTAGATCAGCTTTGGAATATGAACAATCTCATTTGCTTAAACCAAAGCACCTTGTTTCACATCTAAGAGGTATAAAGTGCTAGCAAATGCAAAAGATTACCTCAGTTTTTGAGACCAGGCAGTTTTGCCTCTCTCTTCACCAAAGATGGCAAGGGCAGCTCCCCATCTTTGCTCTTGGCTGCCCTCAGCAACTTCAGCCAGCCTTCCCAAGGTGGGCTCTTGGCCACTATCACCTCTTCAGCCTTCATTTTATAGCAGAGGAATCTGGGAGCAAGGAGCAGCAGTAGGAGCTTCCCCCATCCCCTCCCTCACCTCCTGGGACAAGCTACTCCTTCAGGGGAGAAAAAGTCACCCTTTCCTCCACAGAACCCATCATTGCAGCTGATTCAAGGACTCCCCATGGATCCTTCCAGCTGGCACCAGCCTCCCAGTATTAGCTCAGCACACTCTGGTCTTCACCCCACACTCCACTATTATCAGCTGCCTTCTCCCACTGCCTAAGAGCATGAGAAAAGCAGGTGCAAATCTCTCCTCAACAGAGGCATGGGCTTTTTCCTCAAAAAAATGAGTTTATCCGGGTCATCCCTTTGGGATTGGAAGCACAAGCTCCCTTTTGCCACTAGCAGAGGGCACATCTTCCAAAATGATCCCCTAGAACTAGTTTCTTGGGGAAAATACTCTCAATCAACAACAAAATAAAGCTCTTTGTGAGCATTGGAAGTCTGCAATTTAAGTAGATGGTCTTTTTTTTATTGCAGCTGATTCAACATGATCATTTTTATAAAAGTAGAACTGCTCATGCACACACAGAGGCTGGAAATGTACAGCTTGCATGGGAATGCAGGCAGAAGTCCCAGTTTCACTCCCCACTTCTGTGGCTTTGTCACACACACTTTATGGAATCACTGTTGCTTTTACTTGCTCAGTAACATGTTCCAGTCAGGCAGACATTGATATTAACACTACTATGCATGTTATGCAAAGGTTTAATCAAGCAATTAAAATCTAAAGAGAAGAAAGTAGAGAAAGTAGAAAAACTTCCACGGTTTTGTTAAAAGCAGGAACTCATGCTGGGAGAATAATTTTGCTGCGTAGAAGATAAAGATCACCTGACAATGCTCAAGTTCCCTTTATGTTAAATTGCAGGCAGACATTATTGAAAAATGTTCAGCTTGTGCAGAAAACTATAGAGCTATGAAACAGCAAATTTGAGGGATTTTTTAAAATAGATTTATTTAGTAGTCAGACTAAGAGTTAACTATTGAAGCAGAAAATAATTAAATTTTCTTCATTACCTTTTTGTTTACTGTGTACATTCATTTCAATAGGCTGACACAAATAAACAAAGACTTTTGAAACTTACTCCTTTCTCTAAACATAGTTTTACATTCAGAATGGCAAAAACTACCTGTGGTTAGCCAAAAGAAAGTTCATTTAACTTGAATTCAAATGCTCAGAACAAACCTTCATTGATACCTCAATCTTTGCATGAATGTGCTGTGGCACATGAACAGAAAACATCTTGCACTCACACCTCCAATGCAGGCACAAGTGGTGTCCCCAAGTGGAACTTGCTCACATGCAGTGGCCATTCAGGGACCTCCAGAGACCTGCTGAGGTGACCAAGTGAACACCCACCACACACACACTGCATTAATCCTGCTGATCCTGACTGCAATTACAACTGTACAGTGAGCTTACTGCTATCAGTCTGGCAAATCTTGCACAATGTTCTAGTATTGTTTCTCCACTGCTTGTTCAAGTGGGCAGGAGATTTAGAACCACAACTTGCACCAAATTTCTCCTGTCTACAGGTTCCAGTCCTGTTCTCATCTTTTGCTGACCATTTATAGTTTCTTCTTTCTCCAGAATACATTTTGTATCCTGTGCAGTGGAAAACATCTTAGGCTTCAAATCAAAAGCAGAATCAGTTTCATTAGACATTTAAAATAAAGAGCAACTACTGTAGACAATCAACATAAAACACAGTTTATTTCCAACCATTTGCCTAATTCACATGCAGACTGGTTTATATTAATTAAACTGCATTTAAAAATAGCTTGGTTAGTTTTTAACCTTAGCAGTATTGCTACAGAGCTGAAGCTACACTGGTTAATATAATTTGTTTTCATTTAGAGAAATGTGGCTAGGTAGGTACTGAACACTTCAGAGACTTTCCACAAAGAAATAATTATCTATTCAGTAACCTCTCTGCTGCACACGTTACCCACATGAACATTTAACCTGTAAATCCCATGTTTGATGACCATATTCTCCTGAGCACACCAGTCAGGAGAAAACACAACAAATATAAAAAGATAATGAACAAATAATACAAGATTACAGTAATAACTGAAGTATTCTCCTGTACTATTTCAAGCTAGAATACTGAAGCCTTAAACAATTCCCACATTTTAGACACAGAACTGCCATACACAAAGTATATAAGCAGGAGGAAAAGCTGTTTTGCAAGAGGTAGAAAAGGTTTTATAAAATATTTAGGCACAATTCTTAGCAGTTTTAAAAGCCATCAGAAAGTTACAAAGTAATAATGACCACTATACGTGTATTTGGACAAGTTCTCTTTATTTTTACCCTTTGGAATAAAAGTATATTTCATGCACTCTCATACAATCTTTTTTCTCCTATACTGTTGGAAAACTGTTTTTCTCCTATATTGTATGTGATTACACAGGTTTTACAGGCTCTCAGGAAGTCTTACCACCAGCAGTTAAACAGAAAGAGATGCACTATCACTTAATGCTTTTTCAAGAGAAGCAAAAGAATGCAAATGCTGTTTGTATAGGTTTATGTATCAAACAACAGAGAATCACACACGTAAAATCCATAAAAATATTATTAGTTCTTTTGGTTTACTCCCACCTCAATGAAGAAGAGTGCTTTTAGAAGTGAACTTTTCCTTTCTTAAAACACAAATTTTCACAAATGCTTGCTTTACAGTGCATTGGTTGTACTCGAATTGCCACAATACCCATAAATCCGAATACCAAGATGACGACATTTACCACGAGCTAAGAGCCACTCACGCGGTGTCAGTTCAAACAGACGCCCTCCTCGACCTGAAGTACGTAAGGCTCTATGGGTAACGAGTTCTTATCAAAGACTTGCTTTATTCCTCTCACAGCATTCATTTTTTGCTCATTTTACTTCTTCTCTTGGTCTTTTTCTGCATCCAGAAGCGCTGAACGGATTCCTAGTTTCTTCAGCTCTTCTACGAGATCTCCATTCTGATGCATCTGGAGGAGAATATCACAGCCACCAACAAATTCACCATTGAGGTACACTTGTGGGATGGTAGGCCAGTTGGAGTAGTTTTTTATTCCTGAATAAAAAAAAAATATTTAGATTATAATAAAACTTAAGATTAAATATTATAAAGGTTTCCCCCATCTCGTAGTAAAATGGTTTTTTATAAGAAATGCATTGCTTCCACCTGACTCTACCACTGATATTTGAATTTCTTTCCCATAAAGGCAAAATATATCTACATAACAGGAGCACTATCAGAAAAAAACCTGTGTTAGAGTTAGGTTTGTTTCTCACCCCAACTCAAAGACGTGGGCTCAAAGATATGGAGTCAGCTCCTATAAACTGACTTCAAGCAGGAACTGGAAAAACACAGCATCTCTTTTCACTCCCAACAAGAACACATGACTCTTTCAATCAATTACAGAAATGAGAAGTAGTGAAGAATACTGAGAACTGTTTACTTTCTGTTATATTTCCCAGAGGGACTTTAAAATACTTTATATTGTTACTGAACTCATACAGTTACACTTATTCCTGCAATTTCAATTGCAAGATACATTTGCCCCTGTAGAGGCCTTATGAATTTCAAATTGCTTTATCTTTCAACACCAGACCTTACAGCACATGGGAGGGGCACAAAGGCTGAAGTCTCTTTCAAAGTACTCATTTAAAAAAACACAGCTCAAGTCACAATTATGAAGTACAGAATTAAAGTTTAAAACTATACTTCACAGAAGGCAAATGTAAGACCACCCAAAATATAAACAGATCAGCTGATACACTTAGACATCTTGCATTTGGACATTACACAAAAAATTACACAAAAGAATCATTGTATCTAATTTGCCACTTTTTTAATGACCCTTCACACAAAGCCATTAATTCTGCAGCAGAGGAAAGAGCTAAAACTTATTGCTGCATATTTTTATAACATGACCAGGAGCATTTTATTAGATGACAAGTTTTAAATTCAATATTTTTTATGTATTTTCAACATGCAGTGCCTGGAATTTCTCCACCAAAGGCATGAAAGCCCATATAGCAAATTTAAGCCGACAGAGGTACCTCTCCAGAACATCAGAGCCCACTCACTTTGGAAGCCAACCCTCCACCAACAAGTATTAGACCTGAGTAGCTGATAGCACAAGAGAACTTGGTTTTCCCCTTAGAAAACATTTTAGTCTCTAGAGACTACTAAGGCAAAACCCAAAATACTTGAGGTAAAAAAATAACCACAGAAGGAAATTTTGCTTGCTTTATTCAAACTTAAAGCACTTTCTTTTTTAATAAATAAGTGCAAAAATATACAGTGGGATTGTTACTTTAATGTATAAAAGATGCAATGCAATATAGCTAATAATTTCCCCTTAGAAAAATGCAACATGCTTAAAAAATCCACTAAAATAATAGTAACCTAGAAAAAAGAATATTGTGACAAAGTGTTCCTAACCACTATATACATCAGCTAAGAGATTTTATTCTGACTTCAGATTTTGTGCATGGACAAACAATGTTCTGTAAGCCAAAAATAGCAAGTTTAGCATAAAAATCAAGGCCAAAGGGAACCCATAACCATGTAACCTCCATCATCACCACTTGTAACTTCTTCCTTAGTTTGCACAACGTTTGGTTTGATGTCAACTTGCACTCAGCAACTTTTTGTATATGCTCTTTGACTACTCAAAACTGCTTAAACTGTCCTAAATACCTTTTAACCCATCAAAGTTTCAATGAAAAGCTGTGTTCCATGACTAAGACATGTCTAAGGATGACCCTGGTCAAAGAGCCACTGCAGATATGAAATTGGGCTCGTTTTTCTTAAGATATTGCAATGCTAAATATGAATTGAGAACCAAGGGCTCTGCAGAATAAACTTACTGCAAACAAGCATTCCAAGGCAATATTTACACCAATAATTCCTTCACAAAAATATTTTCTTCAAGGACCCAAGCACTGACAGTACTTCCAAGGACCTACCCAACTTCAGATAAAAATAAGAATACCATCCAGCTCAGCTGCTCTGTGTGCTGCATTTCATGTGCTGGACAAGCTGCTTTAAGTGCCTCTGTGCTGGGGTTCAGCCAGGTCACAAACTGAAACGGGCCACCCAAGCCTCACCTCAGAGCAGCAGGTACTGACACTGCTGCAGAGCTTTAAAGCAACTTAGCCTGGGCTGCACTTGCTGCACGCAGGATACACGTTTGTGATGATTCTTTTGGACATCCCAAGGGATCTCCATGCCTCCTCTTTGCAGACTGCTTCCTTGCTGAGCTTCAGAAGCTGCAGCTTCTGCTCTGAAACACCATTTTCTTTGGAAAACCCCACTCCACAGGTCAGGGGTTCAGTCTGACAGCTGTGCTAGCACATTAAAGGTAACTGTGAAACCAGGATCAGTGCAAGGAGCTACTGAAATGGGTACCCAGCACTCTCCCACCCCTCTCCCCAGCTCCAGTTACCAATTCTCAGCCTCTCTTGGCAGCAGTAGCACTAATGAAGGATGGGCCACATCAGAGAACTGACTCCTACCACACCCATTCCTACTAATTTTCTCCAGAAAAGCAACACGTTTTCATAGACGTCACAGAATCATTACGGTTGGAAAAGATCTCTAAGATCCTCGAATCCAAGTGTTAACTCAGCACCATCATTTACCAGTAAACTGCATCTCCAGGAGTCACAGCCACATGCCTTTTAAACACTTCCAGGGTGGAGATTGCAACATCTCCCTGAGCAGGCTATTCCAAAGCCTGACTACCATCAGCACTGATAAAAGCTTTACTGAGGGAAGGCTGGCCAAGGGTGGGAGAAAGGACCAAGAACAGCTGCTTGGCAGCATCCCATGCTTAGGTAATGTAGTGACATCAATGAAAACAATCTGAGGGTGAATTACCCCAACAGTTTAAACCAATTTTCCAGTGTGTAATCCCAAACCTCTCTGTCTCTGTGGCCTGAACCAATCTAATGCTGTCCATCAGCTGAGAGCTGACCTAGAGAAACCTGAATTGCCATGGAGCCCAAGAGAGTGCCAAGGTCTCTTCAACCAGTAAGGAAGGATTTCGTGTCAGGGAACCAACCATATCTTCAGCTCAAGTTTGGATAGATCACATGAAGTACCAATAACTTCAGTTTCACAGATCTGAGTTTTTAGGTAAAGAGGTGAGCAGGGGAGTTGTTCCAACTTTACAGTTTGCTGAATTTTAGCTCCGAGTACATTTCACCAATTGAACCAAAACCAAGGTGTTTCAATAAATACAGGCAGAAAACCAACAAGCAATTCAGACATTCTCTCCCACAGCCTGCCCCTACTACAAATGTATAAGCACACATAAATTCAAACATTTCAGTTAGGTTCAGGTGAACACAACGCTTGTGTGAGAGCTGGCCATAAGCTCTCTCTTTGCAGATCAGTCTTTTGCTGATGTACTTAATATTTTCACAGCTAAAGGTTCCACACCCCCTCACTAGCCCCCATGCATGCAGTGCAGATTATGTTCACAGAGAGAGCCTAGGAAAGGCTCACATGCTGCACATCTAACTTTTTGGCACCCAAGGCCAGATCCTGCCCTTCAGGCAGCCACTGCTGAAATACAGGTGGCAACTTAGAGAACTACAACTTTGAGCAGCCCTGTCCTCTCCTCTGTCACAGACTGCCACACACAGAAGCAGCCACATCCTGGCTTTTTAGGTGCAGGAGGTAATACACCTGAAGCAGTACAAGAACTCTGCTGCCCTCGAAAATGGCTGTGTTGTTCCCCAACTCTTCAAGGCTCCGCTCTTTGTGCTGGCTCTGGCACTCAGCTCACAGTACAAACTGCTACCTCAACTTGCAGGCCCAGTGAACCAGTTAATAAATTGAGCTGGCCCTCCACACAGTTGGACAGGTGCCAAAGGTGGTGCATGGAAAGGAACAGAACAACTTCTTTAAGCACCTGAGAACCAGCAGCATATTGTGCAAGGGTACACCCTGTAACTGCATTCTATGTAGCTCAGACACTGGAGGGCTGGATCAAGACACTAAATTCAATTTAAAGCTCTGGTAGCCAGGAGGGCAATAACCTCTCTCATTACCTAGCACAAGATCAAGTTCATGTGGAGGAAAAATTTAAGTTACACAGAAAGAAAATACTATCTATTTACATGGTCAGGTGCTCAGAGACTATAACTTAAAAATGCACTGCCCATTCACAGATTAACTAAAGTGCCCTCAACCAAAAGTGAAATGCTGATGGTTTGATTTCAGGCTTTTGTTTCCTCCTTTTTCAGTTTATGAGTTTGTTCTACTAAACAGTACAGTTACTAAATTCATATATGTAAACAAAGTTTAGAAAATTACCATGATTTGTTCACTTGTGAAGGCAGAGGAAGATTCACTTGAACAAAACCAACCTTCATTAACAGAAGATGTCATTACACAGAAATTCCAGTATCCAAGCTTTTATACCATACCAACTATTGGAGCTGTGAATTGAAAAGCAAACAAGGACTGGAAAAATCAGCCTTTTAGCTATGAGCTAATGAAAAACTGAACTAGTCAGATGACACCAAAAACAAAGGAGAACAAAGTCACCTGATACATGCTAGCATGTGGGTTTAGCATATTTTGGTGTATTCAGGCAAGAACTGTTAATGCCATGCACCTGCAAGACTAATTACTATAGGGTTTTTTTGTTTGTTTTAAAACTTTCTCAAATAACCACATAGAACCTCAACAGTCAGCTAAGCACATTGAAGAGGGAAAGATGAAAAGCATTACCAGAACAGATTACTAGCTTTCCACAACTGGCAAAAACCTCTTATATAGAACAGCTTGAGCAGTAATGGTGAAACTATTGCTAAGTATGTCTTGTGCAAATGATTAGCATAATTTTGTACTTTATCAAGAGAATTCCAGCAGGCAGTACCAGCTGAGAATCAAGTAGTGCAAGTCCAAGCCATACATGAAATTTCACCATACTGTTCACAGGAAAGACAAAATCTGATAACAAAGTATTTCAGGGGCCTTAAACGCAGCTCTCTATCTCTGAACCAGGCAAGGCAGCGTGGCACAAAGAGCCTGATCTCCAAGCATCACCCTGCACACACAGCTGTGCTCCACTGATAACTGAGACCTCTTGAACACGGAGGGGTCACAAAAACCAAACTGAGGCGTTTGGGCAGCAACCTCAATGGCGCATCTCTTCCAGTCCTACAAACACCCAAACCAAATCACAGAACTTATTAGGTTAGAAAAGACCTCTGAGATCATCGAGTCCAACCCATGACTGAACACGACCTTATCAACTGGACCATGGCACTGAGTGCCACATCCAGGGTTTCCTTAAACAGCTCCAGGGACGGGGACTCCAGCACCTCCCCGGGCAGCCCATCCCAATCCAATCACCCTTTCTGAGAAGCCACTTCTCTGTGTACCCAGCCCAAAGCTGCCCTGGCACAAGAGGCTGTCCTCTCGTCTGTCGCTTGTTGCCTGGCAGAAGGGGCCGATCTCCAGCTGGCTACAACCCCCTGTCGCGTAGTTGTAGAGTAATAAGGTCACCCGAGAGCCTGCTCTTCTCCGGGTTAAATACCGCCACGCTCCCTCGGCCGCTGCTCACAGGACACGTGCTCCAGACCCTTCCCCAGCTCCGCTGCCCTTCTCCCCACGATGTTGGCCTCGTTAAAAAAACAAAAAACCCCAGAGCCCAACCCACGCCACCCAACAAAGCAAGAAGCAAGTTCCAGGGTGGGCAAGCGGGCAGGGGCCGCTCCCACAGAGCCCGCGGGCGGGGGCCCAGGACAAGCCCGACCTCCCGGCAGTCCCCGAGCGTTTTCCCCCGGGGAAGCGGCCGCGGCTCTGCCCGCCCCGGGAGCCCCTCGGGCTGCACAGGCCCGGCGGGGCGGCACCCAGAGGTGACCCCGGCGCGGCGCGGCGCTGACCTTGGCGGAGGTCGGGGTCCTGCAGCACGTCGTGGGCGCGGTAATCCTCCACGCCGTGCAGCCGCAGGATCTGCACCACGGCGTTGCTGAAGCCGCAGAGCGGCTGCGCCGGGCTGCCCTTCATGAACACCACCACCGGGTGCTCCCGCACCA
>VZRX01003924.1:22768-35636 GCA_013398075.1 Notiomystis cincta
CGGCCGCTGCCGTGCTCAGCCCCTCCCTGCGGGCCCCGGAGCCCCCCGGGCCGCGCCGGCGCCGCCGCCCTCGCCCTCGCGCGGGGTCCGGGCTTCATCCCGCCCGCCGTTTGTTGGTGCAGGCGCTGCTGGAGCTCCGCGGGCCGGGGCTGTTTAGGGGTCGGGGGAGGCCCCTGGAGAAGGGGCTGATGGAGCCGCGCTGCGCCTCAGTGTCCGTCCGGCCGTGCGGGGCGAGGCCGCGGCTCAGAGCGCCTTGGGGTGCGCGAGTGGCAGCGGGGAGAGCTCTCGAAGGGGCAGCGCCGTTCGTTCGTTCGGCACCGTCAGTGCCGCGGGCTGCCCGTGGGCAGCCCCGAGTGCCGCCTGGGTCTGTCTGTCTGTCTCCTTCCCGCCCTCGGCTCTGCCCGGGCACCGGCGTGACTGCCTTCGGTTTGGGTGGGGTTTGGCGGGATAAAGCGGGCGGTTTGTCCCTGAGAAAGTAGCGGCGCTTTGCGGGTGTAGTGCTGAGGGGCTGGCTGCCTGCGCCAGGGGTGTTTCCGCCGGTGCCGGAGCAAGGCAGAGCTGCCCGGTGTTGGTTGGCCAGAGACGTGCCGAGCTTGGAGCGTGTCCTGCAGGCGGCCCCGTGTGCCCCCTGAATTGAGTGAATTTATGCAGATGCTGGCCGAGAACTGGGCGCAGAGCGTGGCCGTCTCCTAAAGCAGCAGGGCCTCTCCTGTAAGTAGGAAAAAGTGTTGAAGAGCTTTTCTCTGTACTAAAATACAGTCTCCCACAAGTAACAGGTCACGGTGTGTTTTGAGTAATGATTTCTGTAGCATCTGGGCTTTTGGTATATTAATGACCATTTGTCTTATTTACATTTTTAAGGAGAAAAACTTTTACCATCCAGTTCTGTTCTTATGAGAACTTTGCAAAAAGACCAGCTTGTTTTCAGCGTTCGGCAGAGTGCTTGCCTAATTCTTGTTTTTTGTGGAATCCAGCTAATGCTTGAATGACAATTTTGTTTTAATTTTTCTGAAGCCACCATCAGGATAACTTCTGTTGCCTTTTATTTAAATTTATTAGGAATAGATTCCAAAGGGAATTGTTACAAATTTGCCCTTTGTCACCCCATGTGAATAGGTCGTGAATAAGTACAATGTTGCTGCAGTATTTAAAAATAGACATATTTATGGGGTAATGCTTTACATCTTTAATGTGAGGGCAAAGTTGATGTGTTGCTGATGAACACCGTGTATTTTGTGAGTGGGTATGTTTTCCCTTCATCAGAAGGTCACAAGCCAGGCTCAGCCATGGTGATCAAGACACGGAGAAGTGTTTGCTTTTTGTGGTTAAAATGTTGTGATTAACGTGGTGAATGTTGTGCAGTATGAAAAAAAATGTCTTGTTTGTGGTAGATGGAACTGCAGTAACTCATGCAGAATAAAAGTATGTTTTCCTATTTGTTGAACTATTTCTTAAAATATGTTAAATGTAATAGCCTTAAATAATAGACTTAAATAATAGACTTAACAAATGTTAAATGTAATAGCCCAAGTGGGCCTTTTTAAATTTTAATCAAGTATAAAGACTGACACTTCTAGATTCCACTTGTCAAAGTGGAATTAACTTTCTTGTCAATCAATTTTTATTTATCTTTTTATTCTTAAGGACAGCTAAGTGTTTTTTTTCAATGAAATATTGGGCTATCAGCAGAACACTGTGGTATTTGCCTTCCTGAATTTTGTCCTAGCTGTTTGTACAAAGGGATGTTCCTTAGAAATGAGTAACACAAAGACGCCAGAGTCAAGCGTGAGGATACATTCTTTCCGAAGTCGTGTAAGGGCGGCCGTGGTTCCGCGCTCTGTAGTCTCCGAGGTGCCCTGGGTTGTTGGTACTCTGGGCACACCAGGCTCGCAGAGAGAGCAGCGGCGTGAGGAAGCCGAGGCACGGCTGCCAGAGGCGCCGCAGCGCCGCGCGCAATATTCCTCCGACATTCTCTGAGCATCCTGTTGGCACGGAGATAATGGCCTTCCCCATGTCATTATTGATCGAGCAACAGTGAGAGCAATTTTGCAGTCCTGATATTGTTCGGCAGATGGAGTAACCTCTGCTGAACACTGAAAAAACTGCTATAAAGTGCTGGAAAGCTTCTCAGAAGTCTTGTGTGCCAGGTTAAATAGAGGTACTGAATTTGTAGTTACTGTGGTTTTGTGAGATCAGCCTGTGAAATGTTAATCCTAACAGAATGGGTTTAATAAAATATTTAGTATGGTCAAATGCTTTTGGATTATGCAATATGCAGCATTCAATTAGTGGATGAACACTAAGACTTAGAATAATTTGTCCTTGTACACTCTAGAAACAGATAATTATGTCATCAGGTCCTGTCTTCTCTTAGTCTAAGTGAAACTTCTTGTGTTTTCCAGATAATGATTTAAATCATCTGTTGAGAAGAAATATTAATGGGATTCCCATAAGACTCCTGACATTTTGCTGATGTTCCTGTTAGAAGACCTATCACCTCATTTTGAGAACATTAATAAAAGCACCAGTATTCAAACAGCAGGGCTTAAATGCTCACAGTTAGTCATAGATTTGGTTACCTTCAGGCATTCTGCTGCAGAACAGAATTATTATTTGTAAGTCTGTGGTTTGTTCTCACATGGTGTACAGGGAGGTGGAGATCCAAGAATGTTACTGTCTGCAGAAAGGTTTTTATTTGTTTTTTTAAAAAAGGGAGGCCTAAGTTAGCTTGTGAGAAAGAAAAGTCTCATTTCAGCTTATCAGAACAGGACACATCTTCATGTTCAGGTCTGATATCTCTGTGTCATTCTGAGTTGTGGTAGTGACTGGAAATGAAGTCCCTTGTGCCCTAACAACTGAGCTCTATTTAGATGGGGGTTTTTTGTTTATTCAAATTTTTAAGTGGGACAGTTTGAGCTCCAGCTATTTTGCATGCCAGGTAAATAATCTCAGTGTATGATCACAGTAACATCTGTCAGCACCAACATATCCTCAGTCTGGAGAGCATTATGAGTGCTTAAAATGTACTTAAAATTCTGGACTGCCTAAATTGTGAACACTGAAAACACATCTGTAAAATGTCTTGGTTATTTTGGAAGTGTGCTAGTTTTAAAAAGCTGTGCAACAAACAGCAGAAACAAATGCTGTGGGGGGTTTACAGATAAATTGACATTTTGGACTCTAAACTGTACCTAACTTCCTGTTTTGGATCTAACCTGGAGATCCATAAGCAAGTTTGTTTCTGAACTGGATAGGTAGTTAAATAATATTGATGGATTTATGGCATATTCCCAAGAGGGTGCTTGCATTAGCTTTAAAATTCCACAGTCCATTTCCTAAATGAGAGAGGTGAAGAATGTTTACAAAATTACTTGTATCAATTTAATTGATGGGGATAAACATGGCCTAAAGCAGGTTTTTTTTTACTTAAATCATGTAAGGATGCCTTTGACAGAGAGAGGTCATCCAAGGAGAAATGCCTGAGCCCCACATTTAACAAATAGAATGGAAGGTCATGTTCAGGCTTGAATGTGGACCTTTAAATGAGGCACTCTAGACTTCAGGCTCAATTTTTAGTGACACTGATTTCACTGTGTCCCTCTTTTCACTCAGCTTTGTGACTTGTGGCACTCCTGAAACAAGTAGAATGACCTCTGTAATAGAGGAGCAGAGTTATTCTTTGGGATAAACCACTTGCAACTGTTGTGGCTGATGAAAATGTGTTAAATCCTTGTTTCTGATTTGCAGATTGTAGTGGGTTTTGAGTCTTTCAGTATTATGGAGGAAGTATAATTTTATACACATCTATTTCCATGCAGAACTGAGAAACACTACCTCAAATGAGAACACCTCTTGCCTCTTTTCATCCAGGAGTTAGGAATGCTGAAATTTTTACAGGCCTTAGAAAAAGACAAACTCAAGAAAAGAATTGATCTGCTGCATATAAAGACACCATTATGGTATCAAGTCCTGAGCCCATAGGAGGCTAGGGAGCGGGATTGTACCTATATGCATGTCCTGTTCCTTGCTCCCTGTGCACTCACTTTTGTCCATTGTCACTCCAGGTAGGGTAATTTGGACAACTGTAATTTATTTAAACTGCTGGGAAAGCCCCGTGGCACTCACTGCCTGTAAGAAGGGTTCTTGTGCCCCAGTTAAGGTCTGCCGGCACCCTCTGTCACAGCAGCAGGACAGAGGTGCTTTCATTGGCTCAGTTTGTTTTAAAACCTGCAGGTTCAGTGAGGCACAAGAGCCCCTGTGATTGTCGTGACCACGAGGGGGCCCTGGCAGCTTTGGTCTGGGTAAGTCTGGAGTGACACTGCTGGAAGGGCAGGGCTGAGTGCTTGGTACCTCAGAGAGTGGTTACATCCCTTCTTGTTCTGAATTACCTTATCTCTTCTATATTTATTTTCTTTTTTTTATACACTATTTTGCTATGTAATTTTGAGAAATGTATCTCCTTACAAAAACTCACCTCAGCTTTAATAACTGGCATTGGCCTTCGATCTCCTCTGTGGCAGAAAACAGTACCAAACAAGTCATCACATGTGAGTTTCATCTGTCTGAGCAAATTCCCCAAGTAAAAATTCAAGAGTTTTGCACACATCACTGTGTATTTGTAAAGTAGAAGGAGTTGCTATGATGAATCTTAATGATAAGGTGTTTTGTATATCTTAAGTGTTTTTAAGCTTAGTACTACAATATTTCAATAAAGATTTTTTTTCTCTGCACACCCTTTAGTATTTCATTTTTTCTAGGAATATGTGTATAGATTTTAACATACTTTCAAGGTGCCATAATGTTCCTTTGGAAAGGCACTATAGTCTAGCTGATATTGTGACCTTAAATCACATGAATTCCTGTTGCTTATTCTTTACTTGACAAATCTAAAAGTCATTCAGGGAGCCTGTAAAAATATTGAAGGTAATTCTTAGCTATGTACTGCATGCTTGTAGAAGTGCAGAGGGGATATTTGAAAGCAGGGATGAAGAAAAGTGAGTAGCTAAACTAAAATTAGTCATTGCAACCCCTGATACTTGTAAAAAAATCATCTTAGTCCCTCTAGTAATACAAGGTGTTGTGCAGAATAAAATGACCCTCATCTCACTTGCTTTCATCTTTTTGTGTATACTGGAACTTCACAGTTTTTATGCCCATTGGAGTTGTTTTGACTAAAATTTCCCACAGGAGGTGTGCAATGGTTTATGCTCTGCTGAAGAGAACTGGAATTTGGATGAGGCAGATGTAAAGTTGAAGAAGACAGCTGTGGTGTGGAATTTGAGGGCTTGAAACTTTACTGAGAACTGCTCTTTGAAAGGAATTGTGTGTGGAAATCTGCCTATGTTTGACTGCAGAACGGGGTTCTGCAAAATTATTTCTATATATACAAACAAAATTGACCTGCAAGTATCTAGGGGGGTTTGGGTTTCTTTGGGTGTGGGGTTGGGGGTGTTTTGTTTGGAGTTTATTTATTTGTTTCCAGTGTATGTGATATTGTCCCTGCTTTTCTGGTTTTGTGTGGCCTGATTTTCTGTTTCCAGTAGCAAGAATAAGGGGAGAATGTGCAAAGGTGTGGGAGGCTGGGACTCAAGTGGAAAGGAACTGTATTTCTCACCTGGTGCAGACATGCAGGGGTTGCTCCTGCAGGTGGATGGGGCAGTGCATTCTTTCCCAGCCTACTCCAGTCATTGCTTCTGTGCCTTAGAGCAGGGGGCTTTTCAGACCAGATGTGTAATCTTAGAAGGGACACTTGAGACAGTGTGGAGACAGGAGAAGGAGTCAGGCTGACCAGGAGCATGGGTAAGGCAGTACAAGTAGGTCTGATGGCACAGATAGCAGAAACCACTAGAGACAAATTGGGAATACAGGAGTGTGGGGTAAAAAAATAATGTACCATGAAGAAAATGTTGGGGATAGGAATGAAAGAGCTAAAGTTTAGTGGCACGTCCAAAACAGGCTTTCCAAAGGGTGTAGAAATGAGTCCTTAACACTTTTAGGGGAGAGTTTAGTGGGAGCATGTCAGCCTTGTGTGTCACCTCAGTGATCACAGTGTGGTGAAGAGCACTCAGCTTGTGATCTTACATTCACATCCTGCACAAGTTACCAGAGTCCCATTCTGATCTGAGGTCGCTTGTGCAAGGTTCACTGTGAACTTGAGTTGTGCAGTTTTGTGTTCATTGACTTCTATGGAAACAAGTGTGGATGTAAGTTATTAAATGAATGGTCTTGGAGTTGCAACATAGGACGCTCAAGAATTGTTAGTTTGAAGCTGAACAATTTTCAAAATTGTGTGCATAGCAGGGCAAATCAAAGTTTTCATTATGACATGACATCTTTTTTCACCAGAAGCCCTACATGTTACATGCACAGGCATTACTTCTGGTGAGCCCTGAGGTTCAAACAAAGGAAGTTGCTTGCAGAATGAGAACATCAAGCCTTTAATATGCCTTCCTTAGATGGATTTTATTTTAATCTCTATTATGGAAAGAAACCTGGAAAATTAAAGTACAGTCCTCAACAATGCTCACTGCTGGTGTTTCTCTCTGAGTGTTCATCTTAATGTAGTTTGAAGGCAGACCAGGAAAGGCTCTTGGCCTTTGCAGCTGTAATTAGAATCAATGAACCAAAGAGTGTTTGAAATTGGAAAATACCAAGTACTGCAAAAATTACTGTGAAAAGTTAGGTGTCTAAAACTGAGTTTGTGAAATCAGCAGATGCTTTGAACTTGCTGGGCTTTAAATCCCTGCCTGCTGACCACAGATACTGATGTCACAGGTAAACTGTGTATGTTAAAAGTGTCCATGAATACAGTAGGACTGTATTTTATCACTTTGTCTGGAGAGAAGTTTTTATGTAATGTGAAGAAAATGAGACCTCAACGTGTAGCTGAAACTTTAAATGGGAGAGGAGGAGCGGGTGTGTTGGGTGTACTTGCATTTGTAATGTGTGGACTCAAAGATCAAGAACAGTCAAAGTATCTCTTGTGGGAGGTAAAAATGCAAATTCTTAAAGGGGAACCCAGAAACTTGATTTTTTAAATTGCTGCAGTTAACTAAAAAGAAAAACTTGTAAAACTAGAAATAACAATATACAGATGAGGGAGGTTGGGGTTTTTTGATATTCTAAAATGTTTTTACTCTCTGTTTTTGAAGTATGCAAATGTGTATGTTTTGAAAATCTGACTTTTCAATGAGTTCCAAATGCTCCATATAGATACAGTGATTTTCATTACTCTTGCTGTACACATGCAGTGGTTTTATTGCTCATAACTGCATCACACAAACAGGTTTTTTGGGGGATGATTATTAACTATGCACTTTAGAAGGCAGGAGTTCATTTACAAAACAGGCAGCTTCTCCACAAATGCAAGCATATGCATCTTTCCTAAATTTCCTTTAAAATAATTGCACGCTTTCTAATGCTTCCCCTTAAGTTAATTTCTTGCAATTCAGTGATTGAAGCTTCCATCCTGCAGTACTCTAAGTATTTTCTCTAAAGTTCATAGCAGCCTTCTTCCCTTGCTGATATCCATGGCAGCTGAGGTTGCTCCCCAGCCTCCTTGACACAGTTAGCAACTTGCAGGATAAAGAACTTGGAGCTGAAAGTTATGTGTCATTTAATTGTAGCAGTTTGTGGGCTTGTATGAAGGCCTGCTTTATTATCAGCTTGACTTAATTTTAAACAGACAAACAAAAGCATTTTCAGCCTGGGAAAAAGCTCTGAGTTTCAGAACAATCACTTTCCTTGTCACAGTGATGCTCAGATCACTGTGAATCATCCTTGGACTCCCTTTCTTATCAGCAGTGCTTTTGCTCTTTGTTCACAGACTAGTTTTCCATCCTTGCTAGTCCTGGGAGACAGAAGGAGACAAAAGCATACCCTCACAGCTGCTTTCTCTCACTGTACTTTTGTTTGAGACAATCAGAGTAAGTAGATCTGTGCTCTGTTGTAGATTCATGCTTGACTCCTGTGGTGGATGATTGTGTACCATGGAAGGAGGAAAGTAAGACTACAGACTTCCTAGATCAACAGTCTTTTAAACATTGGCATACAACAGTTGTTTGGTGCAGCATGTGTTTCCCATCCCTTAAAAGACTAGATCTAAACAAATTGTTGTACAAACCTGTCATGTCTAGGAAAAGGGAGACTAATAAAGGTGAAAGTGTAACTCCAGACTAGTGAGTCTCAGGGAAATTTGTATAGCAAAACTGGGTTTGTGGTGGGAAGGGAAGCAAGGAATAATTCTAATTATGGAATGTCATATATCAACAGTTGTCTTTGCTCTCTATTCAGAGCACTTCAGAGAATATTTTCTTAAACTAGCTGTTGGCAACTTCTTCTATAATTAAAAAAAAATTGTGGGGAGTAGGAAGGAAGAAAACTTAGTCCACTGGAATTGGACATGGGAGATTTAGCTTCAAATTCTGATTTTCATGGAGCCTTGGCTTCCCTGGCTCATCTCCTGCTGAGTGCCAGCCAATGGGGCCATTGCTGCTAGTTACAAAAGTTAGCACTGCATACTCCTAAACCACAGCCTTCCATTTTGCTGCTGCTTCCTTCTAACATTCAAAGCACATTGAAGAGACCCCCTTTAGGTTCTAGAAGGTGCTACAAGTCTTCCCTGGAGCCTTCTCCAGGCTGAACAGACCCAACTCTCTCAGCCTTTTCCATCCCTCTATATTTCATGGCTCTAGTTGTGCTTTGCTCTTGGGACAAAAATTGTTTGGTGTCAACATGGAGGGTGAATGTTATCTGTGAATATTCTGGTAGTGATGGAGGACTCCAGTGTCACCAGTAGCAGCTGTTCCTCCAGAGTGTATGTTCCAAATTATATGGTGTGGTTCAAGCAAGTGGTGTTCACAAGAAGAATCCCAGTGCTGTGATACCACAGTCTGTTCTGCTCATAAATAATGGAGCAGTGCCTCAGCTCATTTATAGTGGCTTAACTCTCTGAATTGAGTGAATTTATGAAGGTTTTTGAGGCTGGAGTATGTGGAGAGAATACTGAAAAATGAAGTTCAGCAAGAAATGCATGTGTTGACTGTAGTTAACCAGGGCCAAACCATCTGCACACCATAGGGGCAAGAACACTGAGGCAGCTTGGTGTGCACTGCAAGGGGGACATGAAACAAAGCATGGAGAGGCACACAGGTGTGGTGGTCATGTGCTGCTGAAAACAATGCAGCTAACAGAAACTAAGCCAAAGGAACAGCCCAAATGGTGAATGACAGCTGAACTTGCTTCATTAACTCAAAAATATAAATCACTTTTCATGCCCCTACATACTGGCTAAAGTCACTCAAACTCCACCTAAACAAGAAACTACATCAACCCTAACATTGCCTTTTCCCCTCGCTAAAAGAAAATTATATAAATGTAGCTTAAGTGTGAAAGGAGTTCAGAGGAGATTTGACCTCTGTCTCCTGGGGTTGCTGATGGGCTGTACTTATCCTCTGCCCCATTGGGATGCCTGTTGGGTAAAGCTGGAAACTTGGATACACCAAGTGCTTCTTCAGGAAATTCAGAAAGCAAACATGTATTTGTGATTGTACTTTTATCACTATATAGTGATCTCACAATTTAATGTATTTATCACTGGCTGTATTACTCATATTTAGGTATTCACATGTGCCTCTGCAGACAGTGTTTACTACTGGCAATCTGCCTGTGTGTTGCTCAGTAAAATACAGTATGTTGTACCTGGCTGTGAGGGTAATTGAACAGGACTGGACTCCTAGGCCAGCCTAGAGAGTTCATTAGAGTGCATCACACTATTTGTGAATTTGAAAATGTGGTCGTTCTTATTGAACACAAGTGGAGTTACAGTGTCCCATTTGCCCTGCACTTCTGTTCCTTAGTGTTGAACTGGCTCTCATTCAGAATAAGCCCAGCTTTCCCCAGCCCCTCAGATATCTGAGGCCAGTTGGGATGCAAGGGGGGTTATTCTTCTGCCAAATTTATTGCGACAAAAAATCAGCCATACCCTTAAAGTGACAGGGTGTCAGAACTGATCCAGTAACAGTCTCACTTCCCTGTGGAGGTAGTCAGTCTACTCTCAGTGTGCAGCCAAATTAGCCAAAAGGCAGAGTCCAACATATGCAGCAGGGAGAATGTAAAATGGTGGGTAAGTCCACATGGTCTCTGAGTGAATAAAAGACAGGAATTAGCCTGGTTTGCCAGTGTGGTCCTTGGCCTAGTGCTCCTGAGGATATGCTGCTTTGGCATCAGCATTTAGTGATTATAGTTCTTGATTCCTCACTAACAGAGGAGAGAGTTCTTGTGTAGCAGCTCCCACCACCACCCACGAAAGCTTTCTGTCAAGCAATGTGCAGTGTCTAGTAGCTATAAAACAACACACAAAAAGTGCTAAGAGGCCCCAATATTGAAACCTCTTCATGCTGAAGACATGTCACTGGTGTGCCACACAGAAATGTTACTCTGCCAACAAATGCTGTCCCTCCACCCTGACTGCCATGTGACTCATTATTTGAGTAACAATTTTGTATTGCTGTACCCAAGCAAACATAAAGGAAATCATCCTAATATCTTGTAATTCTAGTTTGTCATCAGTTACGAGCATGAATAAATGGGTGTGTTACACTAATAAGAGAGAGCAGCCCTGCAGCATTTTAAGTGGTTCTCTGATACTCTGCAGACGTCACACAGGCCCTCCTATGTAGCAAACCATGCCAAGACCATTGTTACTTTTGCAGTATTTGGTGCTTTCCACCCAGTCTCTTGGGCATGCTGCTCATCACAGGAAATGCCTGAAAATGCTATATATTCACTGACTAAATACTTGTGGTTTGGTTTATAGGCTGGGCTAACTGCTTCTAAAAATATATTCCTTTCTTCCAAAGAAAGAGAGCTAGGGCTGCTGTTTCTTTTCCTTTTCAAGAGCCCCTCCACCCTTCCACACTGCTTACAGTCATTCTAACCTCTCCTTTGTCATTTAGGTGTGGTTTGTGGTCAGCTTTTTATTGTTTGGGTAATGCACTGGATGCTCATTTACTTAAGGCCTGCTGTTTGCCTGTGTGTAGGGATTTTTCTAACTCAGTGTGTACAAGCTGTTTGAGGGAGCAAAATCAGAGCCATGAAAGCCTCCACATGGGGAAATACAGAAGAGGAGTTTAATTCAAGCAATTTTTAGATACAGTGATGTATTGTCCCCCACCAGCAAGCTTTCTGAATACAAGGGGTTTAAAAGGTCTAGATATGCAAATTAACTTTCTAGGGGGTGGTTTCCTAAGGAATTAATCGCTGTCAGTAGCAGCAGTTTGTCTACTCACCATGATAACTGAGCCTGTTTTCTCAAGGCAAATTCACAAGTAAGGTTTTATATTCTCTGTCACCTACCTATTCTGGACACATTCCTTTGGAGAGCAACCCTTTTGGATTGCATCCATTTCCTCACACTATTCCAAAGGTCATTGAGAGATAGTCAGCTCTGAATTACCACGGACAAGGGCAGTTGCATAGGCATAAATTCAGTTTTACACACCATCTTTATGAAGTTCCTCCAAGTAAATAGTGTGTCAAAGGCAAGGTAGCAAATAAATTATTTTCCAAGATGAAAAGCTTGTCCAGAAACACAGAGATTACAGCATTTAGTTGCCCTCTCAGTGACAATTTAAAAGGTTATAGTGACCCCAATTTGTCCCACTGCAGGATGTACTGCAGGCTGCAGTCACAGCTTCAAGGTTAGAACCAGCTGTAAAAGTGCACCCCTTACCATGAAGTTCGGACAAAATGTCCTGTGACCTTTCCCACTGCTGGTGAGGGCTGGGGGTTCCTGATGCTTTGGGAGCAGTACAAAAGCAGAGCTGTTGCAGTTAAGAGCGTGCTGGCACATGGATGGCAGCTCACCTTGCTGGCTGTGTGCAGAAGCGAGCCCGGAGAGCACTGCTGGTGTCACTCAGCCAACCCACCCCGTTCGAGCTGTCGTCCCCTGCCTCTCCCAGAATCGGGAGAGGCACCCTTTCTTCACTTTTGAAATGTGCATCTCGAGGCTCTTGGCCACAGGACTGTTGGGTGTAATCAGAGATTTTTATCGCAAATAGCCCGTTCTCCTGCTCGTTAGACAGATAAGTGCCCGAGTCCCCAGCAGCAGAGGGCAGTAATATAATCCCTGCCAAAGAGGATGGTTTAGTGCTTTATGAAAGACAAGCTCTTTCACATGCTCATTCAGTTTGTTTACATTATATTATTGTGCAGATATGAAGAAGCTGTAAATTCTTTCCTCCTTCCCTCCCAGTGGCTCAGCACACAGGCTCTCATATGATTACAACTTTCTGATGCTTCAGACTGAGCACAAGATGTTAATGACTGGCTTTTCTCTCTGGGCTACAGAACCGACTCTGTGGCTGGCAATGCACTTCCACTGCTGCTCCTTTTGCTTCTGATTTTTTTCCATAATTGAGCACACGCAGTAGACTTTGTGCTTGAATCAATATTACAGTGGAAACAGGTTTTGTTTCCTAAGCTTTCCTTGATTTTTTCCCCCAAAATATCACTTCATGCATCCAAATGAATTCCTGTTGGCACTCCCAGTGAAGAGCTGGGGTTGTTTCACGTACGTGTAACTGTGGAGATGCAGCCTGCCTGCCTGCTGGCCATTCAGGAGAAACACTGAGAGACTTCGCCGCGTGTTGGCACGGATCGCCGGGGCTACCGGCACGTGTAAGGATCGCCCGGGCTTGTCGCCCGTCGCCGGGTGTTTGGTGACTCCAGAGCTCCGAGTCCCCCAGAACACGACACCGTGAGAAGCTCGGCTTCTCCTCTTCCGCTGCATTTTATTCTGCTAAAAATAGCAGAGTGCGGCCGCTCACCTGGCTCCAGAGCGCCCGCCCGCCGCTGCCGCCGCGCAAGG
>VZRX01003924.1:35777-120696 GCA_013398075.1 Notiomystis cincta
GAGCGCCGGCAGGGCTCGTCCTTGCCAGGACAGCTCCCTGGGTTCTGTGAGCGCTCCCAGTCTACTCCCGCTACACGAAATATCGTAGCTGCAGTAACTGCAGCATATCTCCGTAAATAATATGCACTAAACGGGTAAAGCCTTTTATTTCGTTTCTTTCTGAAAATCGCATCTGCGAACGAGTGCCAGCCTGGTTCAGCACTCAGCTGCTTTCTGCAACTTTTCCTCCTCAGATAGATGTCAGACTCTTGCCAAAGCCGGTTGCTCAGCGTTACTGTCACATTTCTTCATCTGTAGGTCCCCACTGCCAGGACTCTGCTGCGGTTTGCAAGGTCCTTGTTCCTCTTCTCCCTTCCCTCTTCTCTCTCCTTTAACCTATTGGGTATTTTCCAGCTTTGCTCAGATTCCCCTTAGGGGGGTCTGACCTTGTCTCGAATTTTCTTCCTAAACAGTTAGAAAGTTTCCCAGTTTTCTATTGTAAGAGCAACTTACATTCTGTGCAACTTCTGTATGGAAAGTTCTCCCACACTCCAATGTATAGTAAGGCTTTGGTTTCTCATACACTCTTTTCTGCCATCTCTTTTATTGCCACATCCTTATTGGCTTGGCCTTGTGTGAGTTCAGATCTTTGTCCAGGAAAATTTTATTTGTAGAAATAGATCTACTCAAATAGGTTAACAGACTGAAATCTGCAGGAATTGTGTATGTATATGATGACTAATTGTGAAAATTTTGCTTGCAAGACACTGCTTTATTTTACAAGTTCATCAGAGCAAGGATGCCTGTCTTCTCCTTTGCCTCAAATCTAAGCCTGGCTCTTGAATCATTAATGAAAAATTAAATCACTATGCTACTCTTACCACTTCCTTGCTGCTTGTTTTGGATGCTCCTTTCCAGCCCTCGGCATGGTGCATGTCGTTTTAAAATCTTTGTACACCATGCTTGTTTTCTGAGGAAGGAATTTAAAAAATGCCACAAAACTTTAAAAGCTGATTGGTTGCCTTCCAGTGTTTTCCTTCTTTTCCTGAAAGTGTCTCAAATCTGCGGTTGTTGAAATGCACATCAGCTTGGCACAGGCTCTCTGTGGCTGCCAAATGTGCGAGCCAGTTGGATCTCAAGGAAATGTAACTTGTTGCAATCGGTCCCGTGGCGGCTTTTTGTTCCACAAGAAACAAACATCTTTTGGTGAGTCACAGTAACATTGTTCCATACAAACTAGCTGTCGGGAAATGGAGCCTGACAATGCCGATGGTCCCTATAGAAAAGCAGCTTTCCCCTACGCCCAGTGCTGTTTCCATGCTGTTTGTGAATCATCACATCTGGAGTCCCCTCAAACTCCCAAGGAAGGCAGAATCAGCTGCCATTCAGGGTGCAGTACTGTGGTGCTTGCCTGTCCTGTTGAATTCCTTCTGATGGTTCCAGTTCTTCCCTTCAGCCCCATTTCTTGCTCCTCCTTTCCCTCTCATCTTGCTCAAGACTTGTACCATACCTCCAAGTCTGTTCCTGGCACATATGTCCTGTGTGGCCTTTGTGCACTACCCTCACTGAAAAGAATGTCTAGCTTTTCTCTGGGAATAAGGCATTTTTTGTGCTCCTCCACTTACCTGTGGCTTACAAATCATCCTAAAAAACTGTTGCATACACTTGTGGATGGTTGGCCTCAGAATGTTGCTGTACCTGCATCCACATGACTTTGGAGAGCAATTCCACTACCTGAGGGGATGCTCCACACCTGCATCACAGCTTCAGAAAGGTAACTGGCTTCTGTTGGAAACAAGGTTTTTTGCCTTCCCTTAATATATGTATACACATGAGCCTTGGTATGTGTCCCTTATGTAATATTTTTTTGCCATTTCCCAGTTTCAGCCAAGTATGACATAAGGAGAACAGCTCCGAGGTAATTAAGTTCCTGCAAATTTTGTAGAAACAGGCCAACAGGGAAAAGCAAGTCTAAAATCAGACACTTGCTGCTTTTCCCAAGTTTTTAGCTCAGTGACTGAGTGATATGTTCATATGTGACAGCCTCTCCGTTTGGCAATAATATATTTGGAGCAAATGAAGCTGTAAAGAGAAAAGGAGAAGGATTTTCTGGATAAATGCCCCTGAACTGGCATCTCCCTTAAAACTTCTAAGAATACAAATAACACTGATATGATACACTGCATTTTGAACATGGAAACAGAAAGTCTTGGTACAGTTCAGTGTATACTTTTAGTCAAGCAAGGAGCACAGCTCTGTAGATCTGATTTCCTGTGTTAGCCTGGTCACAGAGTGCTTTGTTTTTACATCCCTGCATCTCCAGGGCACAACTCCTGTCTTTGTTCTGCCAGGCACACATTTGCACAAGTACAGAAGGGCTATGATCTCAGCTAGTGTCTTTAGATTTATTTTATTTTGACAAAGTTGGCCAACAGTTTCAAGACTGCCATCACATAAGCATAATTCCCATGAAACCAAGCAAAAGCAGTGATCACTCATCCTGACTCAAAATAATGTGTTCTGGCAGGACAAATCCCAGATCATTTGTAGCAATGACAAAATACTGGATTTCTGTTTTGATTTGGGTTTTCTTAACTGTTAGTCCTTGTCAGCTGCAGATGGGAGTTTGTGGCACAGCCTTGACGTGTCCTCTCACACGTGCTCTGCCACACAGGTGCAATGGTGTCCTTAGAAAGGGTCCCTTGTAACTGGATTGTGTATGTCCACATAAGGACTGTGGGCCAAGTGTGAATCCTGGTAATTCAGGCATGTGAAAGGATAAAAACACATTGTAGCAGGAAAAATTCTTGAGCTACGGGAATGTTAACAGAGGGTGTAACTGGCAAGGGAGTTTTTTACTTGGCACATTTTCTGTATGAAGGCAAAGATATCAGGCACTTGAGATCAACAGGAATAAATACCAGGTGCTTCAATACCTCTGAGCCTGGCTGAAAACCTTCTCACTATCTTTGGGGTGTAGTAAATGGAATACTCTTATTCTTGAAGGCAAGTTATCTTTCAGGGTAGTGCTTACTGATGGTCAGTAAGGTCTCTGCTTCTTCAGGCTGCAATTTTGTTAAATTAAAACATGCAGAACAGGTGGTCAGTGTCCTTTTTAATCATGCAAGTCTGCTCTGCAAATAACTGAATGATAAGAATTGTGCCTTTACTTAATATTGGTTAAAGTAGTTTGAAATGACACGAGAAAAACTGAGAAGTGTCATTGTGTCGTCAATTGCCATCAATGCAGTGTGTGAAGTTCTAAACAGCCTGATATGATTAGTTACAGGCCCCAAACGTCACATCCTTAAATTTTGCTTAAATTTTGGTCTGAAATATAATTTCATTGCCTGTGGCTGATATTGGCATATGCAGACTTTTCTTATAATACTGCCATGACTAACTGCAGTGTTGTCAGCATCAGCTTAAATACTAATTATTTTGTTTGAAAGTTTACTCTTCTTGTTTGTTCTCTGGTGTTTGTTGAGGGCATAACATATGAAGTATTAAGAAAATGGAGTCATTTAAACTGAAAGTGGAGATCTTTACATAAGGATCACTCTTCACACACTCTTCCTGTAGAGCTGGAGCTTCAGGTCAGTCCTGGCCTTTCACAAGGACTGGTGGCTCTGCAACATGCTGCCTGTTAGACACTGCTGAGGGTTCCCTGCTCCTAGACTTAAAGTAGCCTGAGCTGTTCCTTATCCTGTATTGCTGAAAAATCACATCACAGGATGGTACTGCCTGAATTACAAAAAAACTGCTCAGAGAGTAGAGCCCTGGGATATTTAACTGGGGTATTTGAAGTGGCCTCACCTCAATGCTGAGGAAAGGAAAGCAGGGTCTGACAGGGGTGGTGGTTCTCACTGACACCCCATATCAGGTTAATTAGCAATCTTTAATGTCCCTGCCTGTGCATAGAACTTAATTGTATTTCAAAGAAAATGCGTTGATTTCAAGGGAGTGTGGAAGAATTTCTTAGGCAGAACTGACTTTTAATGTCTCTGCTGTTACAAGCTTCTTTTCTAGGTTACACTTAAGCAAAGGACTTGATATGAAGTCCTTCATTTCAAGGGAATTTCTGCCTCGACTATAAGAGGCTGAGGATTACAGGGCAGTCTCAGCCTTGGCTATCACTGAACAGGTGCATAAAAATACATCCTGGAAGAAATTAAGAGACAGTAGGAAACAGGGAGAACCAGGAGACTGTAATATGATTGGAATTCAGGTGTCAAGCTGTGGCTTGTTTGTTTTGTTCTTGATTAGTGTTTGTTTAGTGGGTTGAAAGGTGAAATAACTGCTGCTACAGTTGTGCTATGCAGAAAGCCTTTTGAGAAACGTGCCAGTAATGCTTGGGAGCACAAGCTGAGTGAGAGGCCCACGTGGGATAGCTCCTGCTGGGGAGTGGTTACTGTCATACACAGCAGATAGAGTGCCTGTCACCAGGGCATCTGTCACACTTTACACAAGGCTACCTGCTGCTCCCCTTGCAGTTGATAGTCATTATCACAATAGAGGGGACCTACAAAAACCACCTGGTCCAACTGCCTGACCACTTCAAGGCTGAGCAGAAGTTAAAGCACATTATTAAGGGCACTGAATGCTTCTTAAAGACTGACAGGCTTGGGGCATTGGCTGCCTCTCTAGGAAGTGCTTGACCACCCTGTCAGGCAGGAAGTGCTTCCTAACACCCAGTCTAAACCTCCCTTAATGCGGCTTTGCCCGCCACAAGTTTGCTCTGTGATCTTGAAGGAGCATGTACAGTCAGAGGTTTAAAATGGGACCAGTGATGTCAGATGCTTTGTGTGTTGTTGGCTCTGTCAAAGGCTACACTGAAAGATAGATGCTGCTGAGAGCACCAGTGTCTTCTTCTGTGAAGTGGGACACTAACATCTCCAGTGTGTGTGGCAGCTGTGTTGTAGGTACCAGGTGGGAGGGTGTCACAGGTGTGACAGAGCAAACCACCCACAGTGGATCTGGGTGCTCAGTTTTATTTAAAAACCAAGACTGGAGTTTTCACCCTGAAAGATTTTCTTGCACTCTGACTCACCTACTCACTCATCTGGACTGACAAAACAGCAGTAATAAATTAAACTATGAAAAAAGTGTAGGGGTTACTTCTGGCTGTGTTTTCTCTCCACCTCACACAGAAGTGATACGTGATTTAAAACATTACGTGCTTGTGTTATTTTCCTGCCATTATAATGAGGCAATTGTGTCATAAAAACATGTGTTGTCTCTGACTGAGGAGCAGTTTGAGAGATGTAACAGCTGGTCTTTATCCAGGCTCTGTGTCCCATTGTCAGTGCAGTCTGAAGAAGTGCAGGGAAGCTGAAGGTGGGAAGTGTACAAGAACTGATGTATTCCCTGTTTTCAAGTCAGTTACATGTGAAGGCAGGGCCATGTGAGAAAATATACCCCTGCCTTAACATTTCTGTGACTAAATAAAAGAAATCATTGAAGCTGCCAGTTCTTCCCCAGGCTGTGCATTTCCTTTGGCTTAGATGACTGATTTTTGTTAATGCAGGAGTCTTTGCATGAGCACTTGAGTCTTTGGTAGTGGTTATGTGAATGGCAGGTGACAGCAGCTGGCAAATGGGGGTGATGTTTCATATGTAAGTCAGCAGAATTGGTCTATAGGTGCAGCAGGTTAAGCACAGGCTTTGTGTGAAATATAAGACTTTAACACTGGCTAATAACACTGGCTCAGTAAACACCACAGACAGGCATTAATTTAGATCTCCAGATTAAGAGAGCACCCAAGGAAAAATTTACTTGTTACCTTGTCTTTTAAGTCCACAGGAGTCAGGGTAGGAATCTTGGCTCTGTGACAGTATTGCCCTCGGCTTTAGGAGAGCCTGGATTTTCCCTGGTATTCTCAGATTATAAACCTGCCGACTCCATTAGTTGTGCTGCTGGTGTGAAATGCCAATCTACAGAAAATGTCTGCAGCCTAGCAAAAAGGAAAAGACTTCAAGATTCTTTGGGTTGGGTTTTTTTGTTTGTTAGTTTGCTTGTTTTGGGGGGTTGGTTTGGTTTTGTTTGGTTTTTTTTCTACAAGACAAATTCCTGTCTGGGATGGAGCTTCCAGCAACCCCAAAGGTATTTTTCCTTCCATGTTACTTTATTTCTCCCCTCAGATGTTTGCCTATCCACCTATGGCATATTTGATAATATAGGTTGCCCAGAGAGGCTGTGGAGTCTCCTCTGAGATCCTTGAAAGCCATCTGGACACAATGCTGAGTAACATTCTTTACTAGGGGACCTGTCTGAGCAGGGAGGCTGGGTTAGATGTGCTTCAGTGGTCCCTTCCCAGCTCAGCCATTCTTTAATTCTGTGAATACCTCATGGTGGAGGAGAGCTGGTGCTGTCATTCTGGTCTGCAGAGTGAAGTAGTATTTGCTCTCTGATGAAAGAGCTGAAGGTGTTTATAAAAGCCATTTTTATAAGTAATTGCATCAACATGTTTAATCCCAATACTTAAAATGTCACAGCCCTTTTTTTTTTTTTAAATCCTTTTATTATTGAATAGTTGTAGTTAGTCAATGCTGAGGAATCTACCTGGATGTGCTTCAGTGCTCTGCAGATAATTGGTTTTTATAGTGCCCTTCCTATGCCAGCTATCACTGGTATTTGTGAAGTGCTGTTATTGCTACTAGCAGGTTACACCTTAGTTTGGGGATTTGCAAATAGATGTTTTTCTCAGTTAAGCAACTATATCAGCAGCTAACCCACTTCGTGGTTCTTTTAGTCTTGCTCAGACCAGATCTGACATTTTTCAGAGTTTAGTTTGGCATGTGGGTTGAGTTTTTTAGTTTATTTCTTTTAATGCTAACTGGCAAATCAAAATACTTTTTATTTTTGTTTGTTTTTCCTTGCTGAATGGAACAGAGCATAATGATGACCTAAGCTGGACCTTTAAGATGCTCAGCTGGCCAGGTGGGACACCTGAATCATTAGGCTGTGCATAACGATTTGGCTCTTCATAATGATTCATTGTTTACACAGAGTGAAACTGTGTAAAACCAGGAGAGATCCAGTGCTTGACACCTGTCTGTGCTACCCCTGCCAGTGCCTCCGAGCCCACTGCTTAGGACAACCTGGTGTGGGTGTTTCTTTTCTGAAAAGTCCTTTCATAGCAATTCCAAACCAGATTCTTTGGTGAGCAGCAATTGCATGGACAGTCACTTTATATCAGTGTTATTCTAATCACAACTAAAATATAGTTAGAAATATGATCTGCAGAGTTGTAAGAATGTATAACACGGTTGCCATGGTTGAACAAAAATTTTTATACTGCTGCTCTGTTTCCTATCTGAGGGGTTTCATAGCTCTTTGTCAGAGCTCAGACAACACTTTATAAGCCTTGCAACCCTGCTGGGGTGATGATGTCTGTCTCCTGAGCAGTTAGTGGACAAATACATCACTGCCTGCTTGAAGATGAAGACAATTAGTGGGCAATGAGGCCACTCTGCCCAGAGTATCACTTACAGTAGATTAATCAGTGGGGCAGTGTGGTCATTTAACTCCATGGGCTGCACTGGGTTTGCTGAAATGTTTCCTTTGCAGTGCCCACGGGCACCAGGTAACCTAAGATCATCCAACAGATGTTACAAGAGTTACAGCTACAACAGATATTACCACAGCTACAGATGAAACTGAATCCCTGTTTGAACTCAGGCATGTCAGCCTCAAGAAGGGGCCATTCAAATGCTTTCCACTCCCATAACAGAAATGATAGTTGGCTACAAGAGTGGGAAAAACACTGCTTCATCCCTCTCTGAAACTGAAAATGGACTTCTTTGTATGGGAAAGAAGAGAATGGCATGTCAGATGTTGTGGGAACATTTGGAATATTTTACTGAACTTGGTGTCTTTTAAAAATATGGAAGTTTGCTTTAAAGGGAATTATGCTCAAGTGGTAATGTGGTATTTATGTATTTTAAATATGTTGTGATACCAATTTACAGAAAGTTTTGTGGGGAATGCTGAATTTTTCAGCTTTAGTTTGATCCTCTCATTGCTGCCCCTAGCTTTTACAGGCTGTCTGTACTCACCAGGGGAGCTCCTTTGCCTCCTAGATTAGTCATCCAGAGAGACTGATTCTTACCTTGTTTCAGAAGCTGCTCTGCATAACTGATGTAAGCCATGTATGCTCTGCTTCCTCAGTACTACTAGTTTCAGTGCTTTTTTAAAAAATCTTTATTTAATTCTTTTTAGCAGGACTATGGCAAATTTGCAGTGACTGTGGATATACCACAAGAGAGACAGAACAAGGAAAAAGTGACGAATGGGTTCACTTATAGGCATTTAGAACCCTCCATTCAAACAACACAATTCTAGACCAACCCTGATTTGACTTTCCAGTAAGTGGACCAGTCTCCAGTTTGCATCCCCTAGGCATCATAGTTAAGTCTATATGTGCCTTGAGATGTTCTTATCCTGATGTGTTTTGAGATATTCAGATAGTTCTAAGGATTATTCATGTTAGCAAAAGGCTAACAAGACAGTTGGAAAATAGCTGGTATATCTGTTCCCTCTCTAGAGGTACCATCAGAATTGGTAACTCTTACGATGTTCCTTCTCTTCTGTCCCTCGGGGTTTTTTTCACCAAAATTCTGTGTTTGGTTGGCCATGCTGAGGTCACCATTGCACATGAGGGTCACAGCCTCTCTGAGGCTACTGGTCTTCAGTTAATTCTCTGTATTAGCAACCTCACAGGGTTGGCTTGAGCAACATTTTCTATTTCACTGTTGTTCTTCCACCTAGATTTTCATCCATCTTTGTTCCTCTCTTCAGTTTTTCCCCATACTCTTCCCTTGTGCTGCATGTTCTGCGGATGGGTGGAGAGGCTCATAGTTTTATCCCAGTTTGTGTCTGTAGCTTCTAATTTGGAGGTAGAATTCAAACCAAGTTTTCCCCCCCCATGTTCTGCTTTCACTGATTTCTCCACCTCTCCTCCATATTAGTTGTAATTCTAGAAATGCTGCTCAGTGTAGTACAAAGCAGGACATACAATTGAAAAACTGGAGAGATTGTTGCCCTTATGGACTTGCTTTGGATTTACACCAGCTTGAGTAAGTGGCACCTGTTTTGGTCCTGGGGTGTATTATACCTACACCCTTAGGATGATGCAAATGGTAGTGGGGTAGATCAAACCAGAGGGTTTTATTGAATGTCTAAAAGCACATGTACCCAGCAGGATCTTAGTTAATCAAGGGAGAATGCTGCTTTACATTTTCCAATGGTTTTGGGGAATTAGGAAAGGAGAATTCATCATGTGCTCCACTCTGAGAGACAGCTGATGCCTACAAAGTACATTCCATTCAGCCAAATTGTGCAGTAGAGTATTTCCTGAATATATCAGCTAATCTCCTTTTTTGTCTTGCATGATTCTAGAGAGCAGAATCTAGATCAGTGTGTCAGTCTGTGAAGGGAATTTCCTGCTAGAGACCTTGAGGTTAAAAAAAGAAGTGGAATATGAGGAAAATTATTATTATTATTATTATGTTAGAGCATGAGTTAATGATTTCTAAAATCTCAGCTCTGACGTACCTGTCTGCAGTTTTACTTCTTGCTGGTCTTCATCCTGTGTGTTCCTGACTAGTTCCTACTCAGCAAACATCTGTCAGACATAATAATTTCAAGCATTAATCCTTACAGGAATTAACCAGCTTGTTAGTTGATGACCTGAATTAGATAGTTTCTGGGGATTATTGCTATTTAAATCTCACCTACGTTTTAAACAGTGGCAACATGCCCTGCTCTGGGTTTCCTTTCTTTTTTGATTTTTTTTTTTCTGCACTGATACATCTGTGGGTTGCCATCTCCTCTTTCACTCCTGCAGCTCGGGAGGAGGCAGAGAGGAAGTCCTGTGCTTCCTCCTGCGTTAGTGAGGAGGAAGCCACTGGTTTCTCTTCGTGCCAGACTTGCTTGTGCTGCCAACTGTGCCGAATTGCTGCTCTAATGCCCAGTGGAGGCCAGGCTGGATTGTGGATGCCATGCTGGGAACCCATCAGGGAACTTTGATGGAATCACCACAGAATTTTACCTACCCTTTTTACCAGATAACCCAGGATTTTGGTAAGGTTTTTATGAGGTTACTTTTGTTTCATAATGCAGTGAGATGGTTGTGACAGGTGGTGTGTCTGTATCTTTTGGCTCCTAATAATTGTGCACTCATTTTCTGCTTTGCATTAAATTTGCCAGAGACAAGGAAGTGTTAAAGATATCAAATGCCTTGAAAAGTCAAGGATTTGAATTCTAGTGGAAGGGGAAATGGAAGTTGGTGGCCTGCTGCAGGAGAGCCGTGGCTGAGGAGGGTTCTGGCAGCAGCCAGCTGCTGAAGGGCGCCAAGATAAGCCCTTTGGCGCGCTGTTCTCCGAGCCCACACCTCCCCTCCTGCCTGCTGCCAGCAACACAGGGTGCTGTGGAAAGGGTGGGGGGGCCCAGGGCAATGAAATAAGGCCTGATAATTTGTTTTGTGAGCAGCAGGCCAGGATGGGGAACTCCTTGAAGCCAAAATATCCCTACCGTGGTGTGCACCAGAAGGGTTGGCGATAAGGGACAGTGGGTGAAGTTAATGGAGAGAGTCTGTTGGGAGCTGGGAGCGTGGCTGGGGCTCAAGACACGATATCAGCTTTTACAGCCCCAAACTGTTTGCCAAACTGGGAGTGCTGAGATCCCTTCCCTGAAGTGTGGGTTTAAGGTCGTGTATATAGCTGTTGAAACATGACCTGGGGGTATGCAGTAGGTAAAAAAGGGGATTAAAGAAATTCAGATTTAGTTTTTAACTAGGGAGTGTGGTTTGCACAAACACTGTTGCTTGTCTTGTGCTCATGGAACCCAAACAAGGCCATCAGAGGCTCTGTTCTGTTGTGCTTCAGCAATTGTCCACATCAGAGCTGGACATGTTTTCCTTCAGGAAGATGGTAACTGGCTTCTCCTCTTTTATGAATCCACCTTTTGCAAGGTATGTGCTGAGCCCTGATCTGTTAATTGAAAGGGAAATAGTGAAGAAAAATTTCAGTGATATGAAATGCCTTTAAAATACAGCAGGTGTTTGTGTTATCTTTAGAAGGTAGCTTTGGTGACTAGTGGGAAGATATTTTTGTTTCTTTTAGACTGAAGTTGAGTTTGTGGCATGATGTCTATTACTCCTTGTAGAAGAATTATATATTATTTGGATTAAACAAATCTATAGCTTTATATCTTTTCTTCTTTCAAGTATTTGGGAATAGGTAGTGCTGTGACACATCTGCCAGTGTGTGTGTACAAATCCTTGGCTGGTATGGACCCCTGCTGCTCTAAATGCATCTCCGTGTTCGCTCTCTGGCAGCCCCAGGGATATGTCCCGTAATATTTAGGGTGGAATTTTCGGACTTGCTCAGAAGCAGCACGCCCTGAGGCCCCCTTGGGGTCCGAATGGAGCAGAGCTGCCTGATCTCGTCAGGCGTTTGCAGAGGAAAAAAAAGAGCTTTGGTTTCTTGTAGTACTCCATTTCTAAAAGGCGGTTGCTCGTGGACGATACGAGAGTGAGAAGAGCGAGCGTTGGCGTTTCTCGTGCCGCTCAGCACGGGGATTATCAGCGCTCGCAGCTTTGGAGGACTCTGCCCCTCGCCGCTGGAGGACGGCAGCACCTCGGGCCCTGCCCTGCTGCCCTCTCGCTCTCGCTTTGATCAATCTCAGCAGGAGGAGCTGCAGAGCCCCCCGAGCTGATCGAGCGCGGGATTTCAGTCCCGATCCGGCGGAAAGGCTGCTGCAAAGGCAGTTCGGTTCTTCCTCTCCGCTGCGAAGGCCTGAGCGGCCCGGGCGCGGCGGTGCCGGCCTGCTCCCCGCCGGCTGCTCGGCTCCGTGCTCTCAAACCAGATGTGCCCCTGCTCCTTACCCGGAGTGCCTGGCAAGCTCACGCTCTGGGAGACGCGGAAACCGCAATAGTTCAGGCAAAAATGAGTCACGAGAAAGCAGCCTGTTTAATTCCGTTCCAGAAATGTTCTCAACCACTCAAAATTAATTTATAAACCACCATTTTGCAGTGGTCTACTTTGTTTCTGAGCTTGGGGTGAGGCTGCTGACAGTTCCAATATTGTATTTTGTTTGGGACACAGGCAGGCCTTGTTTGCCTGTGGGTTTGTCTGAACACAAACCAGTGCTGTTTTGCAATATAAAGCCTGGCATTATCAGATTAAGACAAATATTACTTTTAATTATGTACAGAGTGCTGACTGTTTAGGTATAGCTATTTACTGTTTAGGTATAGCCTCCTGTATGTTAATGACAGCATTTCAAGTGTTCATCTCTTATAGGGGTCATTTTTCTCTTTCTTTATATAACAGATCTTTCTGTTCCAGGCAAATTAAAATCTGTTAATTTTTCCATAACCATATGCTTTGGTCCCAAGAAAATAACTCTTAATCAACAGTTTTAGTATCTAAAATTAGTATTGTCCTCCTTGCTAGTTTTTTTTTTTTCAATTCCATATGTCTCACTTTCAACATATATCATTAGCATAACTGAACTGATAACATTTTGAAAGATATATGAGAAATCTTGTTTTGGAGAGTTCAGCTGTTCTAAATGGGACAAAAGACCTGTGCCCTTAAAGCATACTTCTAAAGTACTTGCAGTGACTTTGTTTCTAAGAAATATTTCCAGTATATACTTGGCTTTAAAGATTTATTAGTTTAAAAGCCATGTGCTTAGTGCTCCAAGTTATACCCTATCACTCACTCAGAGGTGAAATAGTCAAATGATATTCAAATAAGATTTTAACACTGATCTTGTAAGGGGAAAAATTGCATGTGTAAAATCCCCCTAGATCCAAATGTGGAAATAGTGCTGTGGAATAGGAAATAATACAGACTTACAGACAGATTGACATCTTGTAGCCCTGAGCACCAATACTACACCTGCAGCTCTCTTCAGAGCATGGGATTCCTGAAGAAGCTGAGTTATCCCACCTGTGGTGTGGTTCCTTGCTTGGAAGTGCCCCTCTCTTGCACTGACTCCCTGTGGAATCCAGGGCTCCTACCCCCACTGCCAGCCTGTGGTTCAGTGCAGAGAATCCCCTTTCCTGGTGTGAGATCCAGCCTGTGCTGGGGCCACATGCTCCAGCTGGGCTTGAGCATCTCTTTCTGAGTGTCTCTGGTTCCAAGGGGCGGGCGCAGGACATGGGTGGTGGGAGCCCTGCGTCTCACACAGAGCGGTGGCAATGCAGCTGAAGGCTCAGACAGCCCTTTCTTCCCTCCATCCCTCCGTGTCCCTAAGCACACACTGATGCCTTGCTTCCATTGCCAAACCCCTTCTGAGCTGTCCTGTGTAATCCCCTTGGGACAGATGTATTGTCCTTTAAACTGCTGGGCACTTCTGCTCACCGAGGGTGCTGCACATTAAATGTGGCTTAACGCGCTGGAGTCCTGATGATGGCACTGGCCCCTGGGAGCTACCGTGTGACAAACTGCACACAAACAAGGAGAGCTGTTCCCAGAGAGCCATGGAAGATGGGCAAGCTCTCATTAGGGTTGTGATGCCAAACCAGAGATAAGCAGCACAGCTGGGGTGTTAAGGATTGCCAGGAAGAATTACTTGGGAACAGTCTGCAGAACAGAACTAATTTGCAAAGTATATTTGGCAAATAGGGATAACCACACCTTTGAGAAAATGAGGTTGTCTGCACACAATAATATGACCAGCCAAAGAGGAATGATTTATCAGTTATATTATTCACTCTGAATTGTTCACTGATCTCTAGCCAAGGGGCAGATACTACAGAGGCTTACTAGTCAGTATGTCAGTGCTGTGACTGGCACCCAGTACTGAGGGATCATACAGTCTGTGGAGGACAAGTGGGAAGTAATTAAATACATAAAATCCAGTCTCCAGAGACTGTTAAACTAATGCTTACAGGCTTTTTTGTTGGCTGACTGATGGTAAGACTTAGGGAGCTGACTAAAGTTGAAGCCAAACCTACTTGGGAACTCATCCCCAGCTGCTCAAGATGTAGATTGCTGGTAAACCCACAGATATCTTTCGGGTAATTTCCTCCTCAGATTCCCTGGACCTGGAGAATCTCTGCTGAAGTTGTAGAGCAGAGGTGTTTAATTTGTGATTTCCCAGACTAAAGTGTCTGTGAATGGTAACTGGGGAAATGAAGGCTCTTGACATTAAGTTTGAAGTCACTAAAAAGATATCTGCATCTCAGCAGAGACACTTGAAGTGGTACAAATTAGAAGAGGCTGAAAATCACCCTCTGAGAGTTTGTTAACAGAATCTTCGACTTTGTTCTTGTCCTTTCAAGTAGTTCCTTATTGCTTAGAGGCAAGAAACAAAGTGCTTTTGAAGCAAGTTGTTATCTGTAAAAGGGATAGGATAGTCTTACTTCCCAGGAGGGCTGACTGAATAAATGCTCTAAAGATTGGTTTTACCTCAGTAATGTGGGGATAGAAAAGCAAAATCTAAACCAGACAGCTATCTAATACAGATACTCTGTCTCCTTGATGGTAAAAAGATTGTAGACCAGAACGAAACCCTGCGTTTTACTTATCTAGTGGAATCAGGGTAGGCCAGCCCATCCCCTAGAGTGACCTGGAAATGAGGAAGCTTGTGCATGGAATGTATGGAATGGGGAGAGATTTATGATTAAGAGTCCTCACTTACTCTTTTTGCTTCCAAATGACTTGAATATTGAAATAAAAAGTAAAAATGCTGTGATCAGATCTATTGATTATCATTCTCTTGAAGGGAAGACAGCCAATTCAGTCCAGTTCAGGACCCAATTCAGCCTTACTTGTATGCAATGATTCCATTTGGAGATAAAACTCTTTTGAGATTCCAATCCCTGTTTTTAAGGAAATGGCTTTTTAGACCTGGGAATTATACATTGTCCCCACCAGTCTTAGGAAACCAAAAGATATCCCACTTGTACTGGCTCTCACCAAAGTCTGAAATTGAATGGCTGAAAAAAAATCAGTCTTTTTTTTTTTTTTTTTTTTGAGAGTTAGCCTGCACAGAACATGTCTCTGTTTTTCAGTTTTTGGTAACAAAGAGAATATTGTCAGGTGTGATCATGTGGTGGCAGAATGCCTTGCGTTAGCCATAGGTTTCCTATGGATTGTTTTATAAGGGAGAGGAAGTGGTTATGATATGGATGGGTGCTGTATGTACTCAGAATGTTGCATTCTTTGGTTGAAGGGAATGTTTTTGGTTGAAGGGGATGTGTTTATTCCAAAAAACCCTATTCATACTCTAGCTCGTTAATTAGGACAAACAATTGCTGACTGTCATAAACATTCACTGCAATAACACAGGAGAGGGCTGTGTTGGAAGATGGCCAAGGTGATAGGATTGTGTTTTGAGCCTCTAAAAGATGATGCTGGAAGTGACTGCACCTTTTATTTGAAACCTTGAGAGCTTCTGCACCTACTTGGGCAGTGTAGCTGGGCCCTGTGTGGGTGCAGCTGCTGTCCTGGAGGCTTTCAGGAGGGCTGGCAAGGCTGGCTGCATTCAAAATTCACAGTAGCTCCTCCTGGAGCAGACCAAGAAAATTCAGCAAAGACATGGGTCAGTGCTCTGTGCTGTGTGCCAACTCCTGACCTCTGCTCCAGTCTGAAGCAGACAGTCAGAGCTCCCAGCTCTGTGCCTCCTCAGAGCTCTCTTCCACTATCTAGGGAAGCTGCAAAGTTACTAAATTATCCCAGATACAATTCCCAGAACCAAAATTGTTTCCACACTCATACATTTGTCTAAAATTTGATACAGTTCAGTGGGCTTTTTTTGAATTCTTTTTTTTTTCACATTCAGTCCCAGAACCAAATGAAAAGGGTTATGAAAAGTTTGAAGTATTTCCATAATTGGAAAATAGTCTCCCTAATGGTGAGTGGTTTGAATTTTCCTGGAGCATTTTTGTACTTTTATTTTTGTAAGAACTGGGTTCTGGAAACTAGTCAAGTAGTACATGAATATAAGAATCTGAGACATATTGAAACCATTTAAAAGCCTGTGTTCTATAAATGTAGGGTTTAAAAGAATGTGTAAAATGGGAGCGGTTGTAAGAAATGTTTTAAGAGATTTAAATTTTTTAAAAAACCAAAAAAACTGAACCCCAGCATGGCTGGCAAGAGAGACAATAGTACGTTAGGAAACATTGCAAAATAATACGATAATCCTAAGAAAAAAGACACTGTGCTTGCAAAGTAATTTTAAAAGCTCTCAGTAGTGTATTACAAATACTAAATAACTAAGTCTTGCATGTCCCAGAAGAGTTTTTAGATGCACCAGCAAGGCTCCTGCAGTGGCTGTACTTTGGGAAGAGAAATTTGGCCCAGAGAGGGCCACGTGGGTCATATGAGGGATGAGCTCTGCCTGTGTCTGTGTCAGGGTCTGCTGTGGAAACCCAGACATGTCCCCATGGCCCCCAGAGCCATAATGCAGAGCAGTCAGCTAATTCACTTATCTGCTCTTTCAGCAAGATGGCTCCAAGACCACAGCTGAAACAAAGCTGCCTCTGCATCTCTTCAGCCCAGCACAGCACAAATGGAGCAGATTTTAAAAGCAAAACCCAGCTTGCTTTGGATCTCATTAATTCATGTTGAGGTATTCAGCCTGTGGGCAAGCTGGGGGTACAGCATGTGTGCCTCCCAGCATCTTTTCAGCTGCCCCTTCTCCTGCAGGATTTTGGGAAGAGGGGGTAGGGTGCAGTTGTCTGACTTCCCTCCTTGCTAAATGTTTTTGTTTCTGGGTGAGAGAGCAGGAGAGGAGTGATGTTGGCTTGAGACAAGTGTGTGCTGTGTCAGGTGTTCAGCTTTGCCTCTTCCACAGGTGTGGATATCCCAGGCATGTAATTGAGCCTCAGACAAAGCAGTGCAAGCCCTGCTTGTGCTGTGGGTCTGCAGAGGGTCTGGCAGAGTAGCTGGGCAGGGCCAAGGCATTGCCCTCTGTGGCACTGAAAGGTGTGTGCCTACCCAGACTCTGCCAAGAGGTGTTCTGGGGGTCCTGGAGGGTGATTCAGAGAAGGTAGGAAGGCTAGTGTTGTGGGAGAGGTTCAGCTACATGTTTAACACCCTGAAATATGCTTTTTTGTTACCTCTACCAAGAAACTGTTACTGCATCTGGAAAAATAAAACTTGGTTTTGCGCAGCATCTCATTATCTATGCCAGAATTTCTTATGCATAGCTATTGCCCTGATTTAGCAACACACAGAGAGATGCCAAGGGATTTCTACAGTGTAAATGTGCTTTCCACAGTATGAATTAATACACTGATTCAAGTGGCATTAAAGGAAAAGCAGTTTTGAACAGCTGGATGCATTTGAAAATAACTGTGGGAAAGACAATTTTGTACAAATTGCTCAGAGGATTGCACTGGTGATCAAGGGAAGACTTTGCCTGGCACAGTGGGTCCCAGAGACTGAGCCTGGGACAGGAGCTGTTGCAGCACTGTGCAGGTGTCCCTAATGGTCTGGAGCTGTTACAGGTTGGTGTGTGAATGATGGCTTTGCACAGCTCTACTGCTTAGTTCTGTTGCAGGAGCCACTCTGTCTGTCCCCTTTGTACTGGTCAGGGTCCAGAAGTATTGCTCAATCATTTAGTTCCAGTGATGCAGCAGAAATGTGGTGAATGCTGATGATTGGTTAACTCTCCACTAATCATTAATCCCAACTTTAGAAGAATCTGCAAAGGAGTTACAGATCTTGCCATATCTCAGATAGTCAGCAGTTGTTCTTCCTGCTGAGCAGAAGTAAGTCAGAAATCATACTTTTACCTTGCAGGCATCAATCATTCTCTTAGTGCCTGGGAAGTCAGCCAGGACAAAAGCCTGGTGCTGCAGCTGATTGCTTCAGCCAGCATCTGGCTGCCCTGCTTGGAGGGAGGACAGGAGGTCTCAAAAGGCAGCCCAAATCCATGTCAGGTATTGCAGGTTGTAACTGCTATGAAATCCACCTGGGCATTGAGTCTATGCTAAATTTAATCATCTTTGTGGTACTAGATAGAGGAATTGCTTGGTCAAAATCAGTCAGTGATGTTTTATGCCTGTAGTTGGAGTAGCAAAGTGTTTCTCTTCCTTTGCAAGCTGGTGATCTTAATATTGAAATAACTTTTTTTGTAGAGTTTCCTGTGTTGACTACTTACATGGATTGACTGTGTGTGGGATGGGGGGTGCTGTGTAACTCTGAGGTTTTGACAGAAATTCCTTGTGCTCAGCGAGCAGCAGCATGAGGCCAGAGTGTGAGTGGGGTTTTCTTCCTCTTGGATGACAGTAAATTTTCCACTGCTTCTTAACCATGTTAGATTGCCCACAACCTTTTGTAAAAAATAGGACTAGGATAACATTATGTTCTGAATTGGCTACTCCATGACTGGAGTACTGAGGCCAGTTTTAAATATGATATGGATGTGGCCAGGAATAGAAACCTCTCCTAGGAAATGAATGCCACTTCTCATCAGGGTCTATCCAGCCAAGGCACTGTGAGTTTCTGTTTCGCAATAGCATAACTTGGGATCACCACAGCTCACACTTGAGCCCTCAGAAACTGTTTGCCTGGAAATGTATGTATGTAACAAGGAGAGTTTTAGGGGACAGTCCCTCTACAACTGCCAGACATAATGAGAAATGTTAATGTGAAAATGAGTTGGCTTTTCAGCTGCAATAAGACGTGTTCTTTTCTGAGAACTGGGTTGTTGTAGTTCAGAAATGTCAGTTCTGAACCAGTCATAGTTGGAGGAGGAAACAGCTATCTAGAAATCCACTGAGAATAACATGACTCCATTAGCTGATTTCATCTTTAGGACTCTTGTGATGTAAGTCAATTATTTTAGCTTTAATTATATATCCTGTCATTTTTTAATATTTGAGGGAGGGAGTAGCTGCCCCATGCCACACCACCCTCACTAAATCCAGTACATCCTGTTTTATTTTTTAAAACTTTCCAAGGTGAGGTCACTCTTTTTAAAGCTACTCTCAAGTTCTGAGAGCTCCAGCCTTAGATTCTGTCTGACAGGTCTCACTTAGGGAGGAATTCCCTCTTTCATGCAGATGCAGCTCCACTGGTCTGCACAAGGAGGTCTGACCCCATGCTCTGCTCCAGCTGTCCCCGTGGGTAGTGCAGTAGCTGCTCTGCAGGGGCAGTTCTTTCACTCTCTTCTGGGACCTGTTGAGTACAAAGGCTGCTGACAGCTGGGAAGCAACAATTCAGACTGTTGTGAATGCTGACATTTTGTTTCCTCTGGTCTAATGTGGAAGAAAACACCCTGGGAGCTGCAGGGAAAGACCTCTAATATTGCAAGAATCCTTTTACCTTGTGGAAAGGAACATTGGCAGGATGGTGGGAGCAGAAGGATGGTTCTCTCCTGTAAGGACTGAGCTGCTGAGAGCTGTGTTGGTTGCAAAACACCATTGGTCCAGCTTCACCAGGAGCTGTGCTGTGCCTCTCACACAGAGCACTTTCTTCCACATGAGTCATTTCATGGAGACTGAGGGGCTCTGTGGAACTGAATGCTGCACAACAAACTTGGGTTCAGTAATTAAGTCTCAAACTTCGTGCTGAAAATTCTTTCAGTGATGAATAACAAAGAGGAAGAATATTTCATTTTCCATGAAACACTGGCTTTTGGCTGGCAGTAGTTGTAGGATGTGATCCAAACCCATGGAATGTCAGTGGCTCTTGTTCTGTTCACTTCAGTGGAACTGACCTGCAAGGCACATTAGTCAAGTTTAGTCCAGCAGCCCTAGGGGTGAGCCTAGGATGGCTCTGCTCTATTGCACAGGCACAAAGGAGGCTGCCTGGGCAGTGGAGAGCTTGTACTCTAAACAGAGACATCAAGAGAGCAACCAAGCATCACACCTTCCTGCTGATTGGGAATGGGCAACAGGAGAGAGGGAGAGGAAAATTAAAAGCTTGGAGCCTGGTATGGAGTAAAAGAGATGGCAAAAGAAGACATCCATCAGTGCTGATATTCCCCTGTGAAGGCTTGTTTGTGGTTTGTCTTGGAAGCTGCTGGCCAATTCCCATTGTCTGTGTATGCCAGACCCACTGCATGTGCATTCAGGTAACTGCTGCATGGTCTCAGCAGAAGAAATGTACTGAGAGTCTAAGCATCTGGTCCTGCTCTCAGCAGCTTTTAAGGGTTTATACACCTCTAAGTTAAGCATGTGCCAAAGTACTTTGTTAGTTTGGTGTCAGGTGCTCAGTGCATGAGCCCAGAAGGGCATTGGAAGAGTTTTATTCTGATATGGCTCTGGGAAGGAACAGAAGTGTTTGTGTTTGGTGCAGCTAATCAGGAATACACCGTAAACACCAAATTAATCTCATTTAAAAGCTTTGAATTAAGTCTGTTTACTGTAATGGAGCCTCCCACAGTTCTCCACCTTCATTTTGTTTCCTGGTATATTTTCATTTGGGAAAGCTGCAGTGTGAATATGTTCTCTGTGCTCAGCTGAACAGCGATAGTGCTGCAGTTTTTGGTATTATTGATCAAAAGGAAAGCCACAGCATCATTAGCTTTTCTCCCTTAGATTGCCTTTCATTCCTGTTTAGGTCTTACCCAAAATCTGCTTACCTACCTCCCTGCCTCCTGTCCTTTCAGCTTCTTCAAATGCGATGACTCAGCAGCTCCAGGATGAATTTGACAGCAGCGTGGAGAATGCAGAGGCTTGGATGAAGGCCATCCAAGAGAGGCTGAGGATCAATGACAACACCAAAGGACCTCGATCTGCCCTAGAAGCCAGGCTGAGAGAGACTGAGGTAAGGGAAGAGCAGTGGAATTTGGAGGGAGCTCTCACTGCTGCCATTGCTACAGCAGTTACTGCTGTAAACTCAAGAGTTTTCCATTAGGAAATTGTCAGCTGCCCCTGCTCGTTGAAGCATTGGGCTTCTGTGGATGGGTCCACATCAGTACTCTTTTTAATTTTTCTATTTGCAAAATGTTTACAGATGTAGAAAAAGAGGATGGCAATTTGATACCATGGGCTTCCAAGCTTTTCAGATTGATTTGGAACACTAGCAGCAGGTTTGGCAGGTTAAAATGTTTACACCCTCCTCAAGCCTGGAACAATTTGGTTGCTGCTTGCAATTACCATAATAATTTGCAGACAACCAGCATACAGCATAAGAGAATCAGATCATGTTAGTGTTCCATTTCCTCCAGGACTCTGGCACTGATAGAGAAAGATTGCAGTGTCCTGGTAATGGGCTGTTTTAGAGTAATTCCTTTGTCCTTTCCTGTAAACCCTGATGATAAGAGGGTTTACAGATCCCCTTTATGATCTGTTTAATGAAAAGGTAAAAGTTTTATTTTTTTCCTGGTGTTCCTTAATTTGTTGTATAACTCTTCTCACAGAGATCCTGTTGCAGATTGTGCCTGCTCTCTTTCAGTAACTTCACATTAATTAACTTCAGTTTCATTTGATGTTATCTAGGTCTGGTAATCTCAGACAAGGAAACACTCCTGTTTGTCCCATTTATATCATTCATGATTGGAGGGAGTGGTGATATTTCTATGACTAACTATTGAAACTATTTTTATATTTTTATTACCTTTAATTCCAAGTAATCTGTTCTTTAATTTAAATGGTAAGACCTTCTCCATTTTTATTTACCCTCAAGTCTCTCTTTTTGTGTATCTACTTATATTTGGCCTGCTTCTTCTGAAGTTTAACAAAAAACATTGCAGGTTTACATGGATGATGAGGTAGTTTATAGTGATGTCTTCAGCCTTTTTCCTTAACTGGGGTTTATTGGAGGATGGATCTTGCCTCTGGCATGGTATAGAAACTGTTCATGGAGTGAGGGATGGTGGCTAAACTTGAGTGTCATTCATAAAAATCTTAAGTATTTTATCTTGGTCTATAGTTTTATTTTTCTGACCTTATTTTCACCATTTTCTTTTTGTCTGGGAGGCTATGATGAGTACAGTCTCGAGAAACACAGGAACTCAAGTAGAAGAGTTGTGGTTTGGCAAAGGGAGACCATTCATGGCAGAAGGGATACAAGGTCTAGAGATTTGTGGTGATGTGATATGGCCTGAACTGAAGCCTTTTTACTTCTGTGGGCTTTAGAGGCGGTCTGTAACAAGCAAAAATTCATGTTAAGAGATTCTTTCAACCTAGACTTTGGAGATTCATCATTCTAAAGATTAACAAGAGTCTGTTCTTTCTTCCTGTGTGTACCTTAACCACCACCTGCTCCTTCATCCTGCCTCCTTTCTGGGCCTGGATTCTGTCTCCAGCTCAGATGTCCTCATGATGTGCTCACCACTTCCCCTATTGGCTGTTTTCAAATCCAGTGATTAATTTTCAGTTCCTTTTTTGGACCTGGCTTGCCAGTTTTTTTCATGTTTCCTTCCTGTGGTTTATTTTCTGTTAATTTGTTAATGAAAATGTCAGCCAATGAGACAAATCATGTAAAAAACAGATTTGAAGAAGAAAAATGACTGTACAGCCACTGCTTTCTCTCCAGCTGTTGTTTGCCTCTAATTGCTGGAAAAAAGATCAGGTTTAGAATACAGCTTTACTCCTAAACTGTTCTTGTTGGATGATAGCTATGGCTTGTATTTTCTTGCTTTGCCCTGCCCTTTGCCCTGCCTCCCTGGATTCTATTAATCATACCTTTCTCAGTAAACAATTTGTCTAAACAGCTGTTTGTACAGCACGTGCAGGTGTGCTGCCTACATGCCAAAAGAACAGGCTTTTCCCAGAATGTGGGACTGGAGATCCAAAGGCCTTTTGCTTGTCTCACTTCGGCAATACCTGACATGGTGGGGTTTTTTTAACAAATCACATAGGCCTAATTGTACCAAAAGTAAGCACTGATTTTGAGCATCTTGGTGTTTTCATTGTAGAGGCCTTTTTGGTCAAACTTGAAAGCCTGCAGTTTGCCAGGAGTTTATGGAAGAGCAGCAAGTAAAGCTAATTTGAAAGTTTGGATAAAGCAATGCTGAAAGCTGACATCCAGATTGGGGCATAATTAATCTGTTATATTGTACAGAACTTGTGCTGATTTTTCCATCTCTGGATATTTAAAATTTGATGACTTAACTTTCAGTTCCTGGCATTCCTATTTGTGTAAGATACACATTTTCACCAATTCATAACTTAGCAATTTAGAGTCGAAGCAAAAATTGGTAGCAGGCAGAAAATTCCACTAGTTAACTTCTCTTGGCTTCTTTTCTAAGCCAACTTTTATTTGCACTAGGAAGCCTTTTTAATATGCTTCATGATTTCTTATAGTAGAGCTTAAAATTGAGAGGTTGCAGTGTAGCCTGTGGAGGTTGCCTCTTTGTGCTTTGGCAGGTGGGGGAGAACAGCTGGCCTGTGGCAACCCAGTGCTGTAACCTTAAAACAGCAATGGAAACACAGCCACAGGCATTTCATAGAGGAGGGTCTGGTTTTTGTAGCTAACTTAAATGTTTTTCAACTGCTGTGTGGTTTTCAATTAAATTCAGTCCTTTAGGATGTTTAAGAATAAACATATCTGAAAAAATGTTCATATTTTCCTTTCAGGAGAAACTGCAGCAGGGAGTTTGGTGGGAAGAGTTAATTGTGTTGAATAGAAACTTTTCCATCCCATGGTAGTGTCACCTTAAAAACTGGACTCAATGATCATGAGGGTCTTTTCCCACCTGAATGATTCTGTGAGTTCATGAGTCCTGGGTAAAAACAAAGTTTACATTTCATCAGTTATGCTTGTTTTCTTTCCATACTTTCAATGTCATTTGTTTTCCTCACAGAAAATACGTGCACTGGAACCAGAAGGCAGCTTGAAAATGGACTTGATTCTTGTGAAGGCAGATGCTGCCCTTCGCAGCATCGGTGAGGATAAGAAGCACGAGGTGCTCTCTAAACTGAAGGACATTAAAGCCCTGTGGGAAGAGACAGCCATATACATTACTCACTGCCACAGGTAAGACAAACAAACTCTTGGGTGTGTTGAGGCAGCTGTTTCCTCCAGTGCTTTCATAAAGTGCTTCCTGCTTCTCTCTGCTGCCTGGATTGTGGATAGCAACTCCCTGCTAATCCCAGTCCCATGAGCATTTTGGGGACTGTGTGGGGAGAGAGGATCAGTGAGACCTCAGTGCTCTGCCTTCATTACCTGGCCCACCACCTCATGGTGTGAAATGATGAGTTTGGTCTGGCATGGGGACCTTATATAGAATATTTCCTCCCCAAAGCAGAGAGGGCCTGGGAGGTGAATCCAAACCCTGTGAAGTCAGAGCAACTTAAAATTGCTGAGAATCTTGTGCACTGCTTTGAAGGCCTTTTGAGATGGCTGGTCTCCACTGCTCCCATCATGATTTCATCTCACTGCTCTCTCTTGCTGTTCCCAACAGCCGCATTGAGTGGGTCTGGCTGCACTGGAGCGAGTACCTGAAAGCCCAAGATGAGTTTTACACCTGGATTCACAACATGAGAGTGACCTTGGAGCCTGACATCGAGTTGCAGCTTGGCTTAAAGGAGAAGCAGTGGCAACTGAGCCATGCTCAGGTTTTGCAGAATGATGTCTTAAATCAGTCAGTCCTGCTGGAGAGGCTGCTGGAGGAAGCTGCTTCTCTGTTCAGCAGGATAGGTGACCCCAGCGTTGATGAGGATGCTCAGAAGAAAATGAGGGTGGAATATGAAGGAATCAGACAAGAAGCTCAGGTACACTTACAAAGAGTGTTCAAATTCCTCCAATCTGTGGTGTTGTTTGCTACTTGCTGCTTGAGTGATGGGGCTTACCTGGTAGGACTGCCAAAGGGAGCAGAGCTGAGGAGCCCTGTTCTTTCAGTCAATGGACTGTTTGAAACAACTGTCAAGTACCAAGATGAGCTGTTAATTGGGATGCTCTTACGTGGTGCTTTATAGTGTGTTGTTGTAAAGTAACTGCAGGCTGCTTGCTGTGACCTGGTGAATATTGCTTTAGGTCATCTCTGTATAAAGTCTGAATTGCTCCCCATCTTTCAGCACATTCGTGGTGGTTCATGTAGAAGCAGATGCAGAGTACCCATTCCAGGAGCCAGGGAATATTACATGGACACAGCCTCGCTGCAGGAAGCAGTGTTAGCTGAGACCAGAGCTGCCCTCCCTGCCTGCAGAACCGGGAAACACGGAGGTGGGATCAGCTCTGGCACAACACTTTGCTCAGTGGCCACTTGCACCATCTGAAAGATTTTCCTGCACACAGATACTAATTCTTGCCCAATATGAATCTTCCAGCTTGAACAGTTGTTAGATAGGCTGGTGTAATGTCCTGCTTCCTCTTGCAGTACCAGTTATTTCCTTTCACCCTATTTCTGAGTGAAGATTTCAGAAAATGCTTGTACTTCTAAAACTGAGGTAAAGACAAGATTAGACCATGTGGTATGGCCAAGGGGCAGACATGTGTGGATGGGCAGAAGAACTCAATTTCTTACTAACCAGATCAATAGAAATACTCAAAGGGATATTTTAAATATAAATATAGACACATCTATACCAAACAGAGAAATTAAAACCTGGGTTTTGCTCATAGTGACTTCAAGGAATTTCATAGGCTGGAATTACCTGGTGCAAATAGAAATAATTTTCATTATGTTGGTTCTGCTGTCTGCCTCTGTCATAATGCTGCCTTCTGTTAATTCCCACACCTGTGATGGATGCTTTCCCTCCCTGGGTGCCACTGCTCAAAGTTAACTTCAGATCACACTGGAAGAACAATTGGGATGCTTGTGCCCTGCTTGTTCCATAGATACTTTTTCTCTTTTGAAGTAAAATACCCTGAGCCCCCAAAACGACCAAAAACCCCATAAACTGTCACCTTTTGTGAGCATGTAGCTCAGATAAATTTCTAGCCATAAATATACAATTACTGCTAATGTCTCTCCAAAATCTAGAGTATATTTGGAAATTCTGTAGCTGCAACTGCCACAGAGAAGCCACCAGTAGACTTGCAACTCAACACTGATTATTTATTTTTAAAGGTAGATAGCTTGATTACAAGGCAATTGGACATACAAATAAGAAGATTCCTGGGAATTCAGGTGTTTTCTATCTAGATTGCCATTTAAAATTATTATTCACTCTCTCCTCACCAAAATTGTCTTTGGTTTTGAAGCCAGAGACAGTCATTAGTTATTTTTATAAAGCTGTTCTTTCAAACAAGTAATTTGAATACTCAAAGCCAGAATGTGACCTCTCTGAGGCTGCTTTTACATAGCGTGATTTCTCTAACCGACTTGGATCTGTGCTGCTGTAAATGAGATCAGGAAGTGGCTCATACTAGTTAGACAAAATATGTCTTTATGTTTCCAGCCAACTGAGACACTAGAAAAAGCTTTTCTTTGGCATTGGTTATAAATACCACATTTCATAGAAGGATGGAGTGAGAGAATCCAGCTAAGAAATCCTTCCTTCAGGAGGTATGGAAAAAAGAAGGGAGTTGGGAAGCCTTGGATTTTGCAAGTGAAGTAAATGAGGAGTTTATTGTCTAATGCCAAGGTTACAGGCACCTTGGGAATTGTGTTGGAAAGTGTAACACTAGTTAGAGAAACCCTGCCACCTCTTCCAAGAGGCAGGAGGAATGAATGAAAGAGACACAGGAGTTGTAAGGGGATTGCTCTGGCCCCTCCCATGATGAGAGCCAGACTAAATGTGACTTGCAGATGCCAGCTGAATGCCTGAGCAGAGGAGGCTCGCTGGTGTTTGTAGATTACACTTGTGTTTGAAGAGCATTTTTAGATCCTGTGCAGTTGTCCAGCTCTATCAGAAGCCAAGCTCTTGGACAGTGTTTCTTAAATGGTTTGCCTGTGATATTATTTCTCTGGTATGAGCAAATGGTGGGAGGGTTTTTTTTTCTTAGTGCTAACATGTGTCTTTAACATTCCCAAATTTTAAAAGCATATCCTTTTCTTTTAATTACATCAACAGGAATATTTTTAGATGTGGCAGCCGTTTCCTACGTGCTTTCCCTTGTCCAGGAAATTGAAAATATGCAGAGTTAGATGTTTGTGTGTTTTAGCATAAATGATGATTGAAGATGGTAAGAAAAGTTATGATAACCAATATGTTAATATTTAGGAAATATATTAAATACTTCTGAGCACATCAAATTAATTTCAGTCCACGTTGTCTCTGTTAACTGAAACCCAGATACTTTCAGGAGTTTGCTAAGGTACCCATGGGCTAAGACTAAAGCACCAGAAAGGGCTTCAGGGGCCTTCTCTCCTCTCCTTGAGACACCAGAGGGATTTAAAAGGAACTCCCTTTATGTGCTCTAGATTGCCTTCCAGAGGAGGCTCATTTGCCATCACTGACTGTGAAGGAGCTTAGGGGAGAGGGCTTCCTAAGCCTCTGTCCACCTTCCTTGAGTACCCAGGGCTGGGCATTTTCAGACACATCCCTTTCTCTGCAGCCCATGGCAAACCCATTCTTCTCCTGTCTGTACTCTTACCCTTTGCAGGGCCATGTCCTTGCTTCATGTGTCCTCATGTTAGCCCAGTGAAGGTGATGTTGAATTTCACACTGTCCTGCTCCCCAGACAGCTAACCCAACAGGAGCAAGTGACACCTTACTTTTCATTCTTGGGAAGTTTTCCTGCTTAACCTCTTGTGGGGGAGGGCTCAGCCAGCTCTTTGTAGGGCTTTTGTGTGACAGCTAGCACAGTCTGTCCAGGTCCATGGCATCTCTTCCTTGCCTCATGGACCAGCAGTGCACCCACATTGCATATTCCTTTGTTTTAGCTGAATAGCCTTGGCCAAGGGTGCCTTCTTTTGACTTCCTTTTGAACCCCCTGTATATCAGCCTAAGATTTTGGAGCTTAATAACATCTCTGCTTTGTTATTCTGATTTATGCCTTTTGGAGCTGCTGCCAGTAAAACAAATTAATCTAATTCCCTGGAGTCAATAAACTTGACTTGGTTCACTGTGATGTGTGGCCCTTTTTACACTGCTGCAAGGTTGTCTTCTTCAGGTCCCTGACCTGAGGTCGAGGCATGAATTGTTTAGCCTCTGCAGACTGGAGAATTGATGCCTGGGGATTTAGCAAGTGAGGTGTTGTGCTGGATACATCTTGGCCACAGAAGTCTGCAGCCATAGTTCTACCTTTTGGTTTCATCTAAACTTGTGTATGGCTGGAACTGTTAAAGACTGTGCTCTAATAATTGGGCTGCATTTCATCCTCCATGGGAAACAATTGTCCCTTAGCTGTTCCTCTTTTGTTCCAAAGTGAGTCAACTAATGTCAGGGGTGCTGCAAGTACTAAATGGATTGCATAAGGAATGATTTAAAAAAAAAAATCGAATGTAACCACAGTGTATCTCAATTGCTCTCCATGCTAACTGGAGAAGGGCAAGAAAAAATCAGTCTGGTTTTTCAGAAAATAATACTTAGGTTGAATAGTATATTAGTGAAACAACAGAGCAGGTGATTTGTGTCAAAATCAAAAAGGCCTGAACCTGGGCTGGCAAACAAGGCCAGTCTGAGCAAATGTGACTCTGGCTTGTGAGGAGTGCCAGACTGGATCAGCAGGCAGCAACTTGTGATGTGCAGGCCCTTGTAAATTCAGGGATTGTTGGTTATAGGGTGCACAGGCAGTAACTTGGAAAATGAAACCCTCTTTTCACTGGCTTGAATTTGCTTCCAGAGTCTGTGACATCACTACAAAATTGTGATCTGCTAAGTACAAAAGTGCCTGGACTACACCATTGAAGGTGGTGGTCATTTTCCATGCAGTCTGTTTAAATAATGGACAATTTAAGACAGATTTCATGCCTCTAGAGCATTCTCTTTCATTTTCATTTTGAGAGATAAGGAAAGTATGCTTGTCTTTATTTTTAACCTGCAAGATGAACATAACTGCTTTTCTCTCAAAGTGAAAAGCAGACAAAACTTCATCTCTTTTCTTTTTCTAATGAGAGAGCAGGAAGGTTTGGAAAGCCAGAAATTCACCTGACAGGGCCTTGCAGTTTGTGTTCTTGGAGACTTAGACATTGAGAGCCTGCAGCAAAATCCAGACAGGAACAAGCCTTTGTGTACTTTTGCATTCTGTTTCTCGAGGTGAACTTTGAATTCCTGTGCAGGCCAAGTGTTATCGGGGCTCGCGAAAAGGGAGTCTTGTTTATAAATTCTGGGTTACAATGTAAAGGAAAAGAGCCAGATAAGTGCAGTCCTCACCACATCTGATGTCTCTTGTTACAGAACAGAGTGAAACTGCTTGAAACGATAACCAAGGAGCACGAGCAGTACAGCGCCAACATCAACCAGTTTCAGTCGTGGCTGAATGGTGTCACAGAGAGACTAAACTGCTGCATTGGAGAAGCAACCAAGTCTCCAGCAGAGGACAAGCTAAAGGCACTGAAGGTCCTTAAACAATACAGCTCTGACAAGGAGTTAGGATTGGGTATTTTTCATTGTTGCTCAAGCCATGCGAGGATGTACTTGAGAACAGAATTACACGTACAAAATAGATGGTGATTTTAGCATGGGCTAGGGCAGATGAGTTGTGTGAGGTCCTGAAATTGTTTGTATGAATGGTTCTTCCAGTATGAGTCACAAACTGGTTTGGTTTGTTTTTCTCAAAGCCTGATCTCCAACAGTTATGTGATTCTTTGAGAATCTGGTTTAAATAAATCAGATTTGGTAAACATGATCCAAACAGACCCTGAAGGTTCAGGTTTTGAGAGTTTAGAGCTGGTGATGAAAATACCAGTTTTGAGAACAATATCCTTTATTTTGGTACCACTGCTTTAAATGTTTAGCTTAAAATCTCTGAGATCCAACTATTAATATATGTCTAGTGCCTGCCTGTTCACTTTGCCAGGGATCTCAGGTGATAAGCATTAATGAAAACCAATATTTTTCAGAATCAATGGCAATTAGTATTACTCAGAAGGCAGTCAAATGACTAACCCTGGCTTCTGGTCACTTGAAAAAAGACGTGTTTTGAAATAAGAAGTGAAAGCCAAAATACATACAACCAGGAGAGGTCTTTTTTCCTACTGATTTCAGCTTTTTCCCCAGCTTCCCATTCCTGCAGATTATCTTTATTTAACTTCATTTTGCAGGAAATTGCCAAAGACATTAAGAGTGGTGGAAAGAAATGGAAGCACCTTGAAAATCAGTGTGCAGAGGTGATTCAGAATACCTCTCCGCTTGGAGCCACAAGATTGAAAGATGAACTTGAAGAGCTAAGAAGAGCTTTGGAGAAGCTGAAACTGCTGAGTAGTGAGGAGGAGGAAAGATTGCTTAAGATCCAACAGTCTGAAAGTGCCTATGAGTCCCAAGCCAGACAATTAGAAGCAGACATCCAGAAGCTGACAAAAGATCTACAGAGACTAGAAAATGACCTGGACCCTGGGGAAGAGGAGAAGACTGAAGCTGAGTTTGTAACTCTGTGGAGAAAATGCAATGTAAGTTGTTACCCTTTGTGTGGAGGATCAAGTGCAGCCACAGACTGAACATGCACAGTCACATCCAGCAGCTTCCTGTCCCATTGGTGAGAGATGATAAGGAAAGAATATAAGTGTGTATGAAACAGACTGAGGAAAATGTGACTGCCAACAATGGAATCAGTCAACTGCCCCAGCCTTCATCTTATGCTGCACAGAAGGAGCAGGGTTGGAGCATGTGCTGGAGTTTGTGCCTAGAGTTCAAAGGGATCATATGCAAAAAAGAGCACAATGCAGAGCAAACAACACAATTTGCTCCACTTAAAAAGAAGCAGGAAATTACTGTGTAAATAAATACACAGACAAGTGCATACACAGACACAAGTACAAATATTTCTGAGGTATTTGGTAAGACCATTGCTGTTTTGTATCCTTCCTCTCTGTAAGATAGGTACCACTCTTCCTTTATCTGCAGACACATCATCAGTACTAAGAAGTCCCAAGATTGTAACAATCCAGTATTTACACCAGAACCAATCTGCTGCAAAAATGAGTGCAAAAAATTCACTACACATGAAGTAGATAAGAATCTTTACTACTCATTTCCTCTCAAGAGCTGGTTTTGCATTTATTATCTGTTTTCAAAATGCCTTTCATTGCTGTTTGTATGTCTAGAACTATGCAGGACTAACTGGGAAAATTATATGCAAAAAGGATCAAAAAAATTTAGACTGGTTCAATCCAGCTATATTTGCATGGGTTTTAGTTGTTTTTGTTTCCCTGAGTCACCCTAGAATTACCATTCTCTCTATGTGAGTCTCTGTGAAAGTTCTGTTCATGCAAACAGACGCTGTTCAGATTGCTCCAAAAATGCAGCTCATGTTATATACTGCAATCAGTGAACTGAAACTGGGCCTGTTTGTGGTCCACTCTGCTCAGCAGTGAACCCTGCAGATCAGATGCAGAGGCTGGGCAGTGTGAGGGGAGGAGAGAGAGCCTGCTGGAACAAAACTGTTGCTGAGAACGTTTTGTGTCTTAGCAAAAGCCATATTCCTTATAACCTGGGAAAAAGCCACTGAAAAGGGGTTGGTGCATACCCTGAGACAGAGCCTTACTTCTTCATTTCATATGCCAGGCACTGCATAAGGCATGATCTGTTCATTGTTTTTATAATTAAGGCAACAAGAGCAGCTCTGGCTGCAGAAGAGTCAAAGATTGAGAGGCTGAAGGCTCAGCTTAAGGAACTGCTACGGTTTTCCCAAGATGTGCAGCCACACGCTGAGAGTGTTGTCTCTGCAATACACCAGTATCAAAGGTACTGGGAAGTCTGATTGTGGTGGGCAGGTGGGGGAAATCTTCTCTCAGACACTGAAGGGATTGTCAGGGGCCTGAGAAAAAAAAGTGGTATGCCATCCAGTTATACATGATGGGTAGAAAAAAAAAGCTTTTGCTAATTACATCCGCCTCCATGTTTCAGTAATTTTAGCCATTTGCTAGGAGCTGGAGGCTCCTGGTCATTTTCAAGCGAAGATCTTACATAATTAATGTTGTGTATGGTTTGAAGAAAATTAGATTGTTGGCAGCTAATTTGATCTTTTTAGCATTTTATGATAATAATTTATGTATTTTGCTTGCCTTTCATGCCAGCAACTAGAAAATCAGGACAGGAGCTGTGATAGTAAACGGTTCAGAAGAATTATGGCCCTGCCTTGTTGAGTTTGTTGCAGTGACTCACCAGCCTTAGCAATTATTTGGCAGAGTTTATTCCCCTTCTCCTGGCAGCTTATATGCATGTTCCTGTTTTCAACTTGCCCTGGGTTGGAAACTCTGAAAGTTTAGCCTCTCCCCAGACTTCAGTGCTTCCGTTTCCAGGCTGCCTGGAATCAGGAAGTAAAGGAGCTGCAGCAAATTTTGCAAACTAGAAGAAAGGATCATTTTTTTAAGAGAAAAAAGAAGGTCAGTTCTTTTCCTGTACCCCAGCTTATTTCCCTCTGTGCTCAGTGTGCTGCCCTGCTGGAAGCGTTGTAGGTCAGTGTGGGAAAGGATTTCAGTTTAAAAACTCGCAAGTAAACAGTGTTGAAAGAGGAGCAAAGAAGGCAGGGGAGGACTTGCCTCTGAGTAGAAAATGGCAGCTGCTCCTTTGCCAGCTTCTCTCCAAAGCTTCTTTGGGAAGTCTGGCAGCTTCACAGTGAGCCTGGCAGGGGTAGCAGAGCAAATGGCAGAGGCCGTGTAAAGTCAGAACTTTCTATTTGCGGAGTTTCGGCCTCTGCAAACTCGCCTTTGTTTAGCTCGGTCATGGCCCAGTGGCACAGGTAAGATTGATGTTTCTGGGTTTATAGAAAGGCAGTTTGATCCTGAGTGGCACTGCTCTCACCTGCCAAACCTGGGAGTTTGCAAGATGCTGTTCCCCTATGAACATGAAGTTTGGGCTGCATTGTGCCATATCAGGCAGGATTTGGCAAACTGGGAGGTCAGGCAAGCTGAGAAAAACAGGAGGCAGCTGCATGGGGTGTGTCACTGCTGGGCCTCATCACTCAGCTGTGCTTGGGAGAAGCCTTTTTAAGAGAAGCCTGGGTATTCATTGAGGATTTGCTGATTTAATTTTTTTTCCAATAATAGAGCTGTGTATGTAAGTGGATACATATACATAAAGACAAAGCTTTTATCAGAATCACCTCTATGTACTAATATAAATTCAAGTGGTTCTGCAAAATTTGAAAGAATTATATCTGAAATAAAAGCATATTTTTCACTTTTTGTGCTAACATAAGGTTATCAAATACTTTTATAATGTAATTTTTAAAACAAACAAAACCTTGTTTTTTTACAGACAACTGCAGTTACATTCTAGACACTCTTGGCTTGTTCTCCCATCGGTCAGTGGACTGTTCCAATAATATGATTTGTTAAATCACACTGGTACAGCAGCCAAGAAAGATGACATATAAGGGGAGACTGCTGGCTACTAGAAAGGCAAAGTAGTTCCTGATACACAGTTGCACAAAAGACAAATGTGTCCTACGGCACCTAAATAAAGTTTTGTCAGATGCCTGTGACTGACAGAGCAGCTGTTGGTACACAGCACCAGGCTCAGGCAGTAAAACAGACTGAGGCTTTTGTGTTGGATGGGGTTTACACCCAAGTAGTGTGTTAATTCATGCCTTGAAGAATAGAATGTTTGGGCTTGGATTTCTTCATAATCCTTCTCTTGCTTGTCACTTTATCCTTGCAGTGTTAGAGGCAAGACTTCTAAAATGAGCACTGATACAGAAACCCAACTGAGGAGACTCTTCCAAAATCCCCTGCGAAGTTTTGAACAGTGGAAGCCGTCGGTCCAAATGCTCCTGGAGGCTCCAGAGCCAGAACTGGCTCACATTGAGGTAGCAAAGCTGTTGCTAAGTTCAGAAATGTGGGTTTGACCAAGCCTGCATACAGCTGCCAGGCAGCAGCAGCTGCAAGGTCCTGCCAGTGTGGCAGCAAAACCCACAGTAGGGATGGAGGTCTCAGCTCCAGCTGTAGCACATTGTCTTATTTTCTGCCCTCCTTTTGGTTTACTGGAGTTGTCAGCTGAGTAGGCTGCATAAAGTGTTAGATCTCTTTAACAATAATGATAATGTTTAGCATTAGCCCAGATCTCCCTGGATGGGAAGTCTGAGGATTCTATTAAAGAATTACATAGTGATACAGACGTGGGATTAAAAGGCATGTGCCCAGCAAGATCTGTTTGTTACTTTGTCATCCCTGTGATCTCCAGAATAAATGTGTCTGTGAAGAGGGATGGAATTTATGCTCAGGATGAGCATTCAAGCTTGTCCTTTGTGATGGTTGTTTAGGCCTCTCCTCTGCACAGACAACTCTTTCCATAGCACAGCTTATCCTCTTTCTGTTTGCAAAATGGATGCAGCCCTGGGGCCTTTAACATTATCAGAAAGATTTTTTTTTTTCCTTTAACTAGGCACTGTCCAGGTACCTTCTGTTACCCCTTGCTGGCCCAGCACGCTGTTTTTACCTGGCTTTGTCACACTGCTTTGGTTGTGTGACTTGGATAAGAATAATATGGTTATATGATTATTTTTTGGTATGATCTCATTGGAAGAACTTATCTCCTTTAGGCTGCACTAGCTGAAAGCTCCCAGTTCAAAGAGAAGTTCATGACATTACAGCTAAAGAAAGATTTGCTAAACAATGTCTTTGGTGAGGAAGAAACTGAGTCTTTTCTTCAAGAAGTAGCTGAAGCTTCAAAGGAGAGAGAAATTCTACACAAAAGTCTGCTGCAAAGCAAGAGCAAACTCCAGGTGAACTACAAAACCTATATACTGTCTTTGCCTCTGATAAAGACAAAGATCAAGTCTTTACTAAGCCAGTTTTATACATTTAAATTTAATACAAACCCCTTTTTCTAGGTTGATCAAATATTCAAGTAAATTTGTGGTCTATTGCACAGTGTTGCTCAATGTTTGTTCTGAATATGAAGCAGCAATATTGACAAAAGATAGTGTCAAGGGATATATGTTGATTGCTGGACCTGTTTTCTTATTTCTCCATCTAGAATTTGATATCACAGCATGAGAACTTTGATGCTGGTTTTGCACCATTGCAGAAGAAATTTTCTGCCATCAAAGCCAAATTAGATCTTGAGAAGGAACCACGGCCTGACCTCTTGGGTAAAAAGACACAGCTCCAGAGACTCCAGGTAAAGTACAGTATTGTTTGTCCATGTTATCCTCAGCTAACTGTGGTTCCTGTTCATTCATATTTTATTAGCATTGGGAATTCAGTACCTTTCCCCTAGACTGTGTGTTAGATAATTTCATTTGGTCCAATTTATAGCATGAGTGAATGAAATTAAAGCAATGCAGATAAAGAATTGTCAAACTGACTTTGAGGGAGGGAAGAAGCATCTGGAAGATGTTGGTGGTACACCTTTTTGGGGTAGTTTAATTGCTAAAGAAAATGTATCCTGACACTTCCTGCTGGCAGTGAAATTGCACAGGATAACCTGAACCAATCCAACTTCCTCCAAAAGAGTTTCCATTGTTCCACTTCCTTTTGTATCCTCCTCTTTCTGCTCTTTACCTTGTCACTTACCTTTGACACACGCTGAATTTACTCCACAGGCTGATTCAGCTGCCAAGATAAGAAAAAAATTAACAGAGAAAGATGATAACTTTTTTGGTTCATGTTTTGAGCTGGTTCAGCAAAGGCTCCAACATGCAGTAGAGCCCCTTCAAGGCATGCAGTGGGATTGTTACATACCTGGGAGAGGGGAGAGAAGAGCAGGAGGAGAGGGGAGAGGGGATGTGACTCTGACACAGTGAGTGATGATGGTTCAGCTGTACTGTGGCACTTCATCCTGGGTGACCCCAGGGGTGTTGTCACCACAGTTCTCTGCAGTTTTTAGCTGGTTATGCTATGGCTCCTTTGGCACTTCTCAGCAGCTTATCTTCTTTGTTATCTCCTGCTAAAATGTAAAGGACCTCCAACCATTTCTTTCAGAAACATTTACTCCAAGGTATTGAAAAAATTAATTTTCTTAATGACAGCGGTTGTTGCTGGGTTTTTTTGTCCTCACACTGTCAGATGAAGCTACCTTTGGTGTATGTTTTGTGAAAGCCCATGCCATACCTAGCACACCACCCATATGGAGTCTGTCTTTTTCTCTGCAGATGATCCAAGATGACTTGGCAGAGCTTGCAATTCACATGGAGGAGGTAGAGAAGCTTGTTCAGTCAAATACCACACACAGGCATGAAATGAACCAACTTGCATCTGACTTTCAGGCCCTGAAGAGATCACTGGAGGTAACATAAGAAAGTTTTTAGTTGCTTGGGGTAAAATAGAGTCAGTTGCTTCTATTTAAAAATACTTCAAGAAAACTTTGAGCATATGACATTACATGCTTTGAGTGACATATTTTCATTTCAGGGGAAGAAGGCATTGAATTCTTATGACTTTGATAACTCTTCCACGATTCTCTGATTATTTCTAATGTGATTTCTCTTGAGGATAGGATTTTCTGTCTATATAAACTATTTCTGGAGTGGGCCTGAGATTTATGACCGAAAGAACTCATAGTTGTATTACCCTGGTGGTGCTTATGATTCACAGATTACTGGATAGGGAGTTTGTACCAAAGTGTTTGGGGTTTTTATGGCTCTGTGACCTAAAAGTTAATGAGAGAAAAGTGCTAATTGCATAAATATATGTTTTGTCCTGAGGCATTTTGTAGCTTGCAAACATACCTATAAAATGACCTCCAAAGCAACCTCAGAAGAAGAGCTCATAAAGTCACCTTAGCTATGCAGTTCACTATAAAATGACGTGTGTTAAAGTGTTACCTGAACATGCACTGTGGAATTCTAGTTTCAAGCTCTGTCATCCCATTTATCACTGAACTGGACTTCTGCCAAACACGTGTGTACAGGCATTTCTGATTCAGAGAGTGTAAGATGTATTTGATACTGACTGCATTCCAAACCCCCAGACATATGTGTTGCCTGGTCCCTTTCAGCCGAGAAGGAAGGGAGCTATTCTAGTTCTTAATACCCCCCCGTGTGGTTGAATTCAGGCCTGCAGGAGCTTGGAGATGTTTTCCACACCACTGATACTAAAAGGATAGGTTTTTTGTCCCTCATTTCCTTTTTGCCCATGAGCTTCTGTGCCCATCATAGTGTTAGGTCCCGTAAAGAAAGTGCTTTCTGCCTGTCTTTAGTTGATGACATATTTTTATCATTTGCAGATGATGATACAGCGGAGTGAAGACCATGTTCAGAAGCATTGGGCCTATAATGACAAACTGTCTGACCTCCAGCAGTGGATCTCAGTCACCAGGGAGAAGATTGACTCCTACCAGGATGCTGATGGAGAGCAGAACACTGAGGGCAGGCTGGAAGACCTGGAGGTGAGAAAAGCATCTTAGCTGAAGATGTTAATTATTCACTTTGCAGGATTCAGACATTAAAAGTGGGGGTTTCTAGTGAGGATTTCCTGGTTTGAGGATGTGTGTTTCTCCTTCAATAACTGTTGGTTGCTGCTGCCTCTCTGCTTTGCCCTGTGTTGTGGGATGTGGGGCCGTGTAACAGACAAGAGCAGTGAAAAACAAGTGAGAAGTGTCGAGGTGGTTAAAGTATTATCCAGGGATAGGTGGTGTGTTCCTGTCAGGGTGATCTCTCTGGACAATACCTGCCTTTGCCTGTGTGTGCTCATCAATGTATTTTACATTCCTGCCCTCTTGGCTGGCCTTCTGCTTGTGGAACTGAGCTGTTCCAAAGCTGCCAGCTTTTCCCTGGGTAGCAGTGCTTTGCATGCTGAATTCACTCTGGTAGGTTACTTCAGCTGACAGCTGTTGCCTTCATATGGGAGACCCATATCTACAGAAAGTCTATAGAAAAGGCTACAGAAGGAGGTGCATTGCACCCTTTAAGTTTTGCCATCAGCTCTTTGACTTCTGTTGGCTCTTTGGAAGAATCCACAGCATATTTTTTTTTCCTGCTAGGTATGTTCTAGCTAGTGCCAACAGAACCAGCATAGTCCTGTGCTGAGCATGGCCTTCAGTCTGACATAGCTCTGCTTTACCCAGGATACCTAGGAGTAATTGTAAGGGCTGTGCATTTCAGAGATGGCTAGCTGAATTTCCAGACAAGGAGATCCAGCTGCACCTTGTGGAAGCTCATGGCCAGCTGGTCATGGAGAATTCTTCTCCAGAGGAGACTGCCCATGTCCAGGCAGAGCTGGATCAGCTGAAGGACTCGTGGAAATCACTGAAGGAGAAGGCAACTGGGTAAGTGTTTGTGTAGGTCTTCCTCATGTCCCCTTTACTGCAGTAGGGCCAGACACACTTGAGGCTTTATGCTCTGTGCTGTGAAAGTGAGCAGCCATACCATAATGCTAGAAGAAAGATGGCATTTTATTTATTTGTAAACTGAAAATCATTACTTTTAAGAAAAACTTTTCAAGTCTCTGTGAACCAATATCTGTGAATGTGCCTTTACTTCCTGTCAGGGTAGGCAGTGTCTTAGGGCCTGGCTCACTCTTGTACTGCCAGTCTGTGTCAGAGGAAATTTGGCATAGACTGGGTAACTTGTGCTGTTCTGTCTCCTCTTCCTGTTCTCCTTGGAGATGCCTCCAAGGAGGGTATATCTGCAATGGGATTTGTGCCTTCTGCAAACCTGCAAAAAAGTATAAGCAGAGCTAAAAATCTTCTCTTTAGCTGAGAAATGAAGACTTAATTTATTTTGCCTCCACTGTGTAGTGTTGAAATGCTGCTCTTATTTGCTAGTCTGTATTAATATTTAATGATGTATTCATACACAGTGTCAAAATAGGCACAAAAACTAAATTACAGATCCGAGGAAGGCTTGATTGTACTGCCTCCTGTAACCAGAAAGAAAGGTATATTGCCAAGGTGATATTTTTATTCCTCTAAATAAAAGAAAGCAAAACCCTTGGAAATGCTAAAACTAGAGTCCTGGTGTAGCTTTGAGACACTCCAGTTGGGAATGACTTTAATACTAATTGTGTTATTGGAAGTATTAATGATGTAATAAAAACAACAATAGTGCTGTTTCCCCAGAGCTGTCTCCCATAGCCCCAGTCAAAATGTGGGTGTCCACTGCACTGATGCCCCTGGTTTTGTGTTTTCAAGCCTGCTCAAAAAGTGTCAGCTAAGTGGACCAGTGGCTGATAGGAAGAAGAAAAGGGCCTTTGTGGACAGCAGATGGATGTCTCGACCCACTTTCCGCCTTCTCGATGTCGATCCCAACCATCAGCAGGTGAGAAGGGGCTCTGTGTCTGCCTTCATGTCAGCTTCATAAGAACAGTTTCATTGCCTTCCCCTGATACTGTGGGTCACCAAGGGGGAGGTTAAGATCTGGCAGTCAGGCCTTCAGACCAAACCTCTGACATAACAGTAATGGCTTTTTTTTTTCCTATTGTTCTGTGTCCTAGGAGAAGATGGGAGAAGGGCAAAGTACAAGCAGCCACCTGAAACTCCTTCATGACTTTGAAGAGTGGCTCCAAGGAGAAAACACCAAACTGGCCAAAATTCTCGCTGGGACTCTGTCTTCCACAGAGGAAGTTAAGGCACACCAGAGCAAACTTGAGGTTGGTTTTCAGGGGGTGAATGGAGAAAAATATTGCAATAAGTGCAAATTCTTTCAGATTTTAAAAAACCCAAACAACAACAACAAAACCCAAACATCACCAGAAAAACAAAAAAAGTCCTCAAGAACAAAATTTCAAACACTATTCTGTCTGCTTTAGGAGACTCTAGAGTAGATGAAGCTCAGGAATTTAGGACAAATTTCTACCCTTCTACTAAGGGTCTGCCAGAGCCAGAGTGTTAGAAGGTAAGGGAGCACCTGGCATTTAGCTGTTGGGCTGAACATTTCCAGTGTTGTATGGCAAAGCTGTTCCTTAAAAGAAGCTGATTAAAATCAGTGTCTGGTATTTGGTCTCACTCTTCCTGTTGAGTATAGCCAAATGCCATGGCAACTGGTTAGATTTGTTGGATTGTTAGAAACTAAACACAGAAATATCCAAGGCTACAGGAGTCCTGCAGGTGAGTTTCATATCATTTCAGGCTGAAAAAGCAATAACAAAAATAAATGTGCTATTCCATAGCCATGGTTTGTTCAAATGCTAATTTAAAATGTGAGGCCTTCCTGACCCCTGAGCTGCTGCTGCCCCTTGTCTTTGCCTGCAGGAGCTGCAGTCTCGTGTGCCTCAAGGTCAGCATCTCTTCGAGGAGCTCCTTCAGCTCCACCCGCTCATTGGAAGTCCTGAAGGCCTGGAGGAGCTGCGGTACCGGTGGATGCTCTACAAATCTAAACTGAGACAGTCCATGGCTTCTGCGGTGGGTGACAATGCACAGCCACAGCTGCTGAGCTCTGCCTTTGCTTTCTCACTGCTTGTCTTAATCCTACATGTGTGGCTGCTTAGTTAAGAGTTGTGTGCTTTTTCCCTGTGTAAGCTGTGCTCAAAGTACTTCTTACAATGGAAGGTTCAAACCAGAATGACACATGGGGACTGAGAGGTGTTTGTGTGTGAGAATAGTTTGGATAAATGCCTGGTTCTGGGCACATGGATTTCTGTTTTTTGCCCTTTCTCTGCACAATAGGGTTATTTTTTGACAGTTCCTGCAGTAAGAATATATTCACTGTTCATTATTTGTGTCTCCTGCTGTGAGGCGGAATAATCACTGACTGAACTGATTCAAAGTACCTGTGCACAGAAGGACCTAGTCCCTTTTGAAACTGTCTTTGTAGGCTAATGATTTGGAATGAAATAAATTATTTGGAATGAAAATTTTGCCTTTAATGCAAAAACCAAATTACTATAGAAGTTACCAAGTTATATATAAGACGTGCTAAGGATGGCAGAATTTATCATCATTTATAAGATATTCCTGGGCATGGTAAAGATATTCCCATGTTCCTAGCATAAACATATAAATTATAAAAAACATATAAATTTATAAAATTATAAATTAATATTTTTCTAGCTTAACTACTGATATTATCTGAGCAACCTCAAGATATCATAGTCAAAGGATTAGAATTTACAGGTTTGCATTTGGTACTTTCTGTATGCCAGTGCTTTGAAAGGTTTCTGAACTTGGACACCTAAAATTTGAGGCATTTTAAAATTTTCTGCCTTGGGAAACCTTGTCTTGAAATACAAAGCTTATTTAGAACATGAATCCTTTAAAATGCATGGAAGGTAAGCATGACTTTTATTAATAAAGAGCATATTTCTGTGTTTGCCATTGACTGTAATGACTCATGCAAGCATTAACATAGTCAATAGGTGTCAGTAAAGTCAAAGCTATTGCTGGGAGAACTGCTCATCTGATTCAAACAGTCAAGAACCTAAAAACATTAAAAAGCCCATTAAAAAAATCTCCTGCTGGTTCACTCTATCCAGGTGACCATGAATTTGAAAGACCATCCCCTGTGTGGTGAATACTCATTTATAGGCTCCTCTGGGATTTTAACTTCATACTTTTTTTTTTTATTCCCTTTCTTTTTTTTTTTTTTTTTAAACAGAGGGCTGGGTCTTTGGAGGAAGCAGNTTTTTTTTTTTTCCCTTTTTTTTTTTTTTTTTTTTTTTAAACAGAGTGCTGGATCTTTGGAGGAAGCAGACAGATTCAGAAAGGTAAGACAGCTTCTCATTATTAAGCTAAAAAAAAAAAGGTTTGACCAGATATTTTGCAGAAAATTATTTTAAACTTTTCTAAAGATTCCTAAAATCAATTTGCTTATTAAGAGCCAACCCTAAAGAATTTGTTGATTTTCTCCAGATTTTTAAATGGAAAAATATTTTGGAGTTTTTACTCTTGAACTAGGCTTATTGTATCTCTAGAAGCTAAATATCCATCTCCAGACAGAGGAGAAAAACTCAGCTTTTATGTATCTACATGCTATATGAATTTAATTAATTTTTCAAAAGAGACTAAGGAAGAGCCAAAATATCTCTAAAGGATTTAGTGGTTAAATGTCTAAAATAATTTTGAAAATGGGACTTCTAATTCTTTAGACACTTCTGAAAAAAAGTGCTTTGAATCAATCAACCCACCTTCTTTCTAATGCAGAAAGCCAGAGAAAGTCAAGAGATTTGTCTAATGCTATTAGACTAAATCCTTATTCTAAGCAGCAAAATTCCTCCTGTGATGGATTTTCTTTTTGAAGTGATGACAAAAGAAACAGAAGCAGTACAGGAGATGATAAGGAGAAGCTAAAAGAAAACAAAACACTGCCAGTTTCTTATTAAACCAAGCAGCACTTCTGATCCCATTTTCATAAAGTCAGCAAATTTTTCTGTCACATTTCACTTTGTTTATAGACACTGTTCTACTTTGTACTGTCATCTCACTTTCCATTTGTTTTCAGAAGGAATAGAATAAGGCTTTATTTGCCCAGCACAGAGGAGATTGGATGAATAATGTCTTGCAGGATCGTAATCACATAGTCATTTTAAGATCAATCAAACCCTTGATTTCTCCTGTTGCAACACCTCTGTAGAAGAGACCAATATTTAAAGGGTGCAGTACAGAGCACTTCGAGCATGGCCAGAAATCAAGACTTTCCTCATTCTGATGAGATATTCCTCTAATACTCAAATGTGGAGTAGCAGCTCCAATATTTTTACCCAGCAAAATACTGACCAATTTTAAGGCAGTTTTCACACTTTCCTCAATAGTTTTGGCTGCAGTTCAGCCTTCCTGAAAATCCCCAAAGACTTTCTGTTCTTGCCTGTCTGGCTCAGCATTAATTGTTTCATCCAGTAAGGTCACCAGCATTTTTCAGGCTGGAAAAACAGTATGACATTTTAATTCTTGGTGCAGAGGCAGCCAAACATTTAGTAGTGCTGCTTTTCCCTGGAAGAGGCTCACAGGGATATTCCAGAAGACTGACCAAGAAATTCTCTGGTTTCATGTTGGGTCAAGCTGTTTGTAAGGAAAAACAAAACAAAAGCCTTAGGCAAAAGCATGTTTCTACTACAATGAGATGCCATTTTTAATTCCTCTGCCTCACCTGCCTTGGGGTACATGGTATTTATTCACCCTTAAACTCTCTGAATTAGACTCAAGCCCTCAGTTAATTTTCAAAGATGCTGGCTTAACATAATGCCAGGCAGCAAACATTTGTCAATTAGGCCTATAGCAAGAGCACAAAAAAACCCACTCTGTGAGTTTTTAGTAGCTACTGAACACAAACAAAGAGAAACAGCTCAGGGTGGAAAGGACTGAAGAACTGAAATACCTCATGAGCATGAGGGAAATGGCTCCCATTGCACTAAGAAGTGATTTGCAGTTTCCCTTCAGCCACTACAGATGTTGCTGTAACTTACACCCTGCTCACTTCAGCGAGATTTTGCTGACCTCAGGGCTTTCATTCTCTATTTAAACAGTATCACTACAACAAGAATCCAAGTGCTGTAAGCAGAAGTGGTTGGGTTTTTTTTTCATTCAGGTTTTATCAGGATGTGAGACGGTGCTGCTGTAAGATTTTTTTGAGCACCACTTAAGAAAGCCAGAAAATAATGTTGATCCCTTTTGGGTGTATCACTGTTTGGCCTAAGAAAAGAGGAAAACCAGGCCAACTGCAGAATTCTAGGCTATGCTGTTTACTTTAAATTCAGATTTAACACCTAAAATGTGGCTAGAAATGAAAGAAAGATTAAGCAAAATATTTTTGTATGCATGAATATCTTTTCAAAGCCATGGTAAAGGAAGCCAGCTGCCTTGAAGAGAATGGCTGATCTCAGGAGTTAGTTTCTGCAGGAAATGTAGATGGCTGCAGCACTGTGCTTGCAACAACCAGTGAGTTTGCATAAAATAGGATCAGGTTATCTCTAATTTGTCGGCTCCCTCAGGCTCTTGAGTCACACAAAATCAGCAGAAGTGGCAGAAGTTGAGGTATTTTTGGACTGATCTCTGCTTTTTGCAGCATGAGGTCCCCAGTGGCTCTGTTTGTCTCTCCTGTTTCAGCTGTGAGTATTTTGCAGCAGCAGCAGATCAACATGGAGAAGGGGAAGACCCAGCTGCAACCATTCTCATTTGATTGCCTTCTGATTTGATTCCATTTCCAGCCTACAGGGCCAAATGTTGGGCAGAATAGAGCCTGCTCCATGTATAGAGCACGTGTGTATATATATTTGTATAATGTGCTTTTTTCTGATCATTCATCCACTGCTGAGGACGTGCCCCTGCTACTGGTGCCCTTAGGAGCAGAACAGCCTAATGATTGTGATGTGAGTGACTTCTTGTTGATTAACAAAAAACAGTTGCAGGAAATTGCACTGGCTGCAGTGAACTTTTAGCAGGTGCCAGTGACAGCCAATGTAGATGGATATTTCTGCAGGGTACCTAGCACACTCAAGAACATAATCAAGCAAGTGCTCAATAATAACTATAATAAATGTTACTTTCAAAGTTTGGCTCCCAGCTACCTGAAAATATTCCATGAGCATTTTTAGCGTAAATAGGAAGTCTAAAGGCTCATTATTTACAGGTCTAGGTAGCGCCATTTGATTTATTTTCTCAAGTGCTCAGAGTAATTACACTTCCTTGCTAAACAAACAATCTGGCTTTATTGTTTGTACAAACAAAATAATTAGAATTCATTACATCAGTGGTCAGCTAATTGCTTCCTTTGAGATTCTGCTAAGAGTAATCTCCTGTAACATACAGACAGAAGGAACATGTAATTTAATCTTATTTAGAGACACCATTGATCTGGAGTCAATCAAATTAATGCAGTCATTCAGGAAACTGCAAAGCAAGAGCTGCCACAGCTTGCCAGGAAGAAAACAGCAATGTAGTCTGCTCTGCCCAATGCAGATGTGCTGGGAGCTCCTCATGGCAGAAAAGCACAGCACTGTCAGTGCCTGTGTTACGGTGCCTCTCTATTGAGAGTGTGGCCCCTTTGTTTCCCTCAAGTCCTGCTAGGTGTTGCCCACTTGAAATCTTCTGTAGAATTACACTCTTAGTAAAATGAAAAAGACTTATTAAAAGGTATTTTTCCTCAGTTTTCAATGCCTCTTTTGTAGATAAAGATAATATCTTTCCATTATATTTTTTTTCATCACTCTGCCTATAAGCCTGTGCTTATCTGTTTTAGGAATTATACCATGACTCAAACACAGGATGAAGGGCATCTTAGCATTAAAAATTAGCAGATAGACTTATTTTCTCCCAACAGTGATGTTTGCTCAGAAAGGAAACTTAGTAAAAAACCCAAAAAACCCGACCTCCAGAAAAATCCTGAGTGCCCATTCCTAACTCAGACCCTCTGTTGATGCTGAGCCAGGCAGCAGCATCCCCTTTCTTTTCCAGCAGGCTCACACACTTCCCTTCACATCACTGCACCTGTAAGCCTCCTTGCCTCTCTGCTCTTATTTCTGTAGGTTTCATGTCATTTTTTAGTTTACATTACAGTGTCCTCAAATGTTAGAAATGTGGGGCTCTCTGTTTGTTGTGTATCTGCCACGCCTGTGCCCTGCCAGTGCTCTCTGCCTGCTGTGGTGCTGGTGCAAGCAGGAGACACCCTGCTCCCAGGACACTGGTTCTTACTTTCTTCTCATGCCTGTGTGGCATTAGTAAGGCATGTGCTTGGTGGTCCCTGCTTGATGTGCAGAGATGTGTGCTTTAGCTGCCTGCCTTGTTGTGAAGTATTTGCAGATTTTCACCAAGGAGACAGCCTAGAATGATTTTCTCAGCAGATATAATTTTACATCCTAACTGAAAGGTAAAGAGAGAGAGAGATGTGTTGAGCAATAGCAGAATGCAACCAATTTTCAGTACATACCTGCAAAAAAGTATTTAACACATCTGTAAAAGGCACTGTAGGAAAAACTCTTCTAATCATTACCTCTAATTTTATACCTATTATTTATTTAAAAGTAAGCCATAACATTTTTAAAGTATTTAAATAAAATGCAAATATATTCAAATTATGTACAGTGACCACTGAAGTTTAAGAAAAGTTTGATCTTGACTTGAGAGAAGTCACTGGCAAAGCAGGAAACATACATTATTGGCATGATAAACCAGCTTTTGATGTCAGTAACTTCTCCTACAAGTTCCAGAACATTTTGTCTTTTGGTTTTTATTCTTTCGATGCTTATTTTAATTAGTTTATTTCAACTTGGAAGGATGAGAGGAAGTTGGAAATTGGGAAAAGTTGTTTTACTTCTTTGCTTTCCTGAATAATTATGGAAGACTGAGGTCTTTTTCTGCTTGTTTAGAATTATAGAAAGAATTATAGAAATCAGTGCTACTTTAACAGGTCAGGCTGTTGCTCTTGTCCTGTGACATGCTTCTCCTGGAAACATGTCATGCTGTATATGCACACAGGAGCTAACCTTTATAAATCCATTTGTGTCATAGTAGCATATGGCACAGTGCTTAGCTCTAAGTGACTTTGCAGCAGAAATTCTGAAATATCCACCATATGTGGCTGCTGAAACCTCAGATACAAACTGCTGGCTCTTCCTTGTTTTCTGTTTCTTTTTAAATGAGGCCTCCATCAAAGATCCTAGCTTATCCCCCAGCCATGCTGAGGTACTCCAGAATCTTCCCTGAGGGAGAGAACAGTCCTTAATATGCCTGTATACTTACCTATTCACATGCATATGCTTATGCACTTCAGAATTGGAAGGAACACTGAGGTTGCAAAGCCAAGCAATCTGAAGATGGAAAATGTCAGAGCTAAAATTGCTTGTATGACTGCAATTAACCTCTCTTGAGCATTTTGATTCATTCTGGTAGCTCTTTATGTGAAGGAGAATGATAAGCACAGGACTCAGTGGGGTCCCAAGCCCTCCTTACTCATTCCTCACTGCTGGTTGCCTACCCTGGGCAGTGTTTGCTTCTAGGAAAATACAGTTCTGAACCCAGTGTCTCACTGTCCTTTTGTGGAGGCCACATAACCTCTGATAACAGAGGCTGATCTTAGTTCCTGCTGTGGTTTATGGGATTATGCTTTGCCCAGGAGCATCTTGGATGCTCAGTTCTGTGGTGACAGTAGTATCCAACTCCCCTAAATTATTTTCCTCTTGAAAAGGCCAGCTGTGATTTGCAATGTGTTGTTTATTTTGGAGAGGGACACTCTCTGAGTTGAGAACTGATGAGAAGCCCAGCTCCAAACTATCTCCCACTGGGGTAAAAAAGCCAATTTGCTTTGCCTTGAGGGAGCAGCCCGTGGTCCCCCTGGAACTGATCTCTTCTTGTTGTCAATAACCTGCCTCAGTGAGTGACAGCTGAGTAAGTACCCAGAGGGATCTCAAGTGGCAGAAACACAGGACCTCTCAGAGGCAAAATGCCACTGACAAGGCAGCTGCTTCACCAAAACAAGTGGTGGTGCTTGATACTCCTGTCTGGGCACACTCCTACCCAGGATAAAAGGAATGTATGGTAAGCTGTTGTTTCAGCCTTGCTGGCAGCTCTGTTTATTCTCAGGGGAATAATGAAGTAGTAGAATCCTTACCCATGTAGGTGATCCCTTCCAAGGCCTATTTATTCTCCCTTTCAACAAGTTCTTCCTCTGTCCCTATCACTGTAGTTTAAGCCCAATATGTTGTGATCTTCCCACTGTGGAGGTAGGCCTGGATTCATCCTGCCTGGGCATTTAACTTAGGGTTTCACATCATTATGAAGGGTGCAGAGAGTGTAGATGATGGCTGACTCTCCATCTCTTCTTGTAGAATGACCTGGGAGCCAGGTTCCCAGCTAACACAAAGGATGTGTTCTTCATGCCACTTGGAATTCCTTGCTGAAGAATATTGAGGATGCTGTATAGTTTGTGTAGGTTCAAGGAAAGTAGACAAGTATCTGGAAGAAAGATTCCCTGAATGTTAAACAGATGAACAAGCTCTGTCAGGCCCAGGGAACTGCCTGAACTGAAAGTAGCTGGAGGCTGAGATTACTAAGGAGAAATTATTTATGCTTGCCTTACTACCTGTGCATCTGTGCCAACTGCTGTGGAATAGAGGATACTGGGGCTGGGCACAAAGTGGGATGGCTGCTGTGTGGTGTCTGTAGGACACTAAGGCATTGGTCTCTTGATCCCTGGGGAGAGCACAAGCTTTCAGGCAGCAGGGCATTTCTCAGGAAATGCTCTGAGGTAAGAGGAATAAATCCAGACTAAATATTTTTTCTCTGCTGGATTCAGTGGTGCAGGTATGATTTTTGTCAGGCATGCTGGTGACATACAAGCAGCAGCAAAGCCCAGCTAATGAGGCTGGTGTAAGATGCTGTATTGCTCTGCTCTCTCAAATAGCTAGATTAACTGTGTGTTTTCTTATACCCTGGAATGTGGTCAATAGCAAGCTGGAGGGGGCACTGATTTTTAGTAAAACACTTCAGCAACTTACACAGGAATATTATGTAGCAAGTTCTAAAGTGCTTTTCTGCTGTTTCCCATCCAAGTGATTTTTCACGGTGTGTTTGGTAAGGAGTTATTAACTGCAAACAGATTTAAGTTCTGAGGACTCCCTGGATCCAAACCCATGCTTGTCATTCAACCACCCCAACATGAATCAAGTACAAATGTGAGTGTTCACAGCCAGTGCAGTTCATTTGGAACAAGCATGCATTTAGCATTACACAAAACACAGCCGTCCACCCCTCGACAGTCCTTGCTTGTCCTGGTGTTTTGAGGGAGAAGGGGGAGGACATTTATTCTTGATGGTGAACTTTAAAAGTATATTTTCTTTTTAAATGCCAACCTATTCCTTTTCCATGTGTGTTTCAAAAATGTCTCTGACACTTTGGCTCAATACCCAGGTATTCCAGCTGTTATTCTAAGATGGTGGAAATTAAAATTCTGTTGACTTCACTGGAGCTTTGCCAGTTTTTCTCAGAGGAAGATTTGATTTCAGAATATTTAGTGGAGCCTAGATCTGACACATGCACTGCAGGCACTGTGGGTGCTGGGTGGTAGCTGTACTGGTGCCAGTAGCTGGAGTGATTGGAAAAGGGAAATTCCACTGTTCAGCAAGGGTTGTGGTTCCAACCTTATCATCTTTCTCATTGTTCCATCTCATATGGAAATGATAAATTCAAACTGTCCCTTGCAAAGGTGGAACTGTGTTAGACTGTCCTTTTCTAGCCCTGAATGATGTGCTAAAGGGTTGGAAGTGTGTCCTGACTCCAGGACCCTGCTCACTTTGAGTGCAGCAGAGCAGAGGTTTGAACCTTGGCCTCCTGAATTTCCTGTCGGTGCCATGATCTCAGGTCACCACATCCTAAAAGCATCTCTTTCATATCACAGATCTAAAAAAAGTCTTGACTTGGTAAAATTGAAGTGCTATTTTTTTAATACTCAGAAAGAGAGTCAGTGCCTCAAATTTTCCATGCTTTTCCCAAATGTATCATCTTTCCTATTAAAAGTTACTATGTCTCCTTCAAAGTTTTTTGTCCTTTAACACATCTCACAGTACTGCCACCAAAAAAAACTTTAAAAAAAATCACCAATTGTTCCAGCAATCACAAAGCAATGGAACTAATGTAGGTTTCATGTCACAACAACTTGGGCATGTAAGTGATGAATCCATTTGTTAGATACCTGCTGACCTCCACAGACAAGTAGTTCCTGATCCTGACTTTATTTAGTTGTTGCCGTGCATAATCCCACTGCAGACACTGAAATTAATGATAAATCTCCTATGGATTTCAGTGTATGCAGGTTGAGGCCCTCATTTATTAAGGGTTTATCATTGCAAATTTGCTGAAAACACCAAACCCTCACAGCTCCTGTGGGCCTCATTTTCAGTCCTGCAGAGACATCATAAAACCATGTTTGCTACAGCTGAGTCATTCCCATGACAACAAATGGAGTCTGAAATCCAAGATTCTGACCTTGCTGTGTGATCAAACAAAACAGAGAAGCTGGGCATCAAAGACAAAAGTTCACAAATACCTGTAAACCCAGCAAGCAGGTGGGAGAGAAGCAGCAGATAAAGACAAAATATTTCTCCTTCTCTGAAGTTCTGCCCCAAGGTAAATGTCCCTCCACAGATTTTTCTAATGCTAGGGTCTGCTGTGGTTAGCCTGAGTATCCTCCTCTGCAGAAAGCTCCAAGGAGAGCAACTGAGAGCTGGTTAATAAATCCATTCTGCATTAATTCTTTCTGGAGGATGAGCTGTAAAAAGCAATACCATTTTATAGCTTCTTCCAGTGTATCTAAAAGCAAGGCACTTCGAGAAATGGGGTGAGATTGAAATGTTATTTGAGTTGCACTAATAGTCTTTGCTATAGAGATCAAGGCAGAGTCAGTGAACTGCTCTGAATCAAGTGCTGGATTGGTGAAAGAATCAGGGTAGGACAAACATTAGTGGCTAACTGGCTGTGTGGTCATCACAGGAAACCAGCAACAGGCCTGAGTGACCATAAGATACCTGCTCCCTGGGCTGTGGAAATGCCCACATTTCAAACCCACCAGTTCCTAGGCAGGGAGATGTAGCAGGGCAGAGATGTGTCACTGCTGGCCTGGCAAGGGAGGAACAATTTCAGAGTGAAGGAGCTTTCAAAACCAATTCTAAAGAATTGACAGCAGTAAAACAAAAGTTTTAGGTGTTACTGGGAAGACTGATGGTCCTCACAACTGCCAGTGAGTGGTGGATTTCTAAGTCCCAGTCTGAGTTTGTGAGAACATTTTTGAGGATTCCAGTTTCAATGAACTATTGAGCAGCCACTCACAGGATCCTACCCTGTAACAACATCAGCTTTAAAACTTACTGTGCCTTATAGGTAGGACAAAGAGCATGGTTTGAATTGTCCCAATGCAGAGTTAACTTGGATGGAATCTTGCACCTGTTAATATGTATAAACAAACTTGCTCATGGCTTCTAGAACCTGGCAAGGGTCTTTCTCCTTGTAGATAGGGCACTCTAATAAATGTATTTGTCACATTGCTGTATATTATGGATGCAGTGAAGAATTAAGAATGAGAAATCTTTGTCAGTGAAAGCAGAGCTGTGGCTGACATTGCATTGATTTACACTGAGTGCTCCAAGAAGTGGCTGTTTCATGGAATTACAGAGACAAGCACAGAGAGCTCCAACCAAGAGTTGTGGCTGCTGCTCTTGTGCATAATGGGTTTAGCATTGACTGTGAACACAGAAGGCCCTCCAGGTTTTGTTCAGCCCATAAGCACATGAAATCCAGGAGGGGAGAAAGATTTCAGGTTTGGACTAGAGAAGGGCAAGTCTCATTAGTCCAGCTACTTGTGCTTGTACTTTGAGAACAGGTCACAGTAGGAGCAGGTGACTCCTGCAAGGCAGCCAGGTTGATGAAGCTTTGATTTTGTGGGTAAATGATCACTGTACCCAGGGAACTTGCCCAGTGGTGCTCCAAGTCAGTCCTACTCACACCTGGCATGTACACTTTATCCACTGACAGTTCCAGTGTCCAGGGATCTGAGTTTTCCTTGGCCTCAGTGAGCAAATTACAACCCAGTTACTGTGGGCCAGAAATGATAAAGCAAGCAGCTGTTGCTCTGCTGCCTCTACATCTGCCTGACACAATAATTAAATCTCATCAGCCATTCAATATAATGGAAGCAAACCAACTACAACAGAAGGATTTTGCAGCACAACTGTCTCATGATGCATAACTGCAGCTGTATATTTACCTTTGTAATTAATTCTGTAAGCATTTATATGGAGTTACAAGGGACTGTGTAATTTAGAAAGCAGTGGAAGAGATCATTAAAAATAGAGAAAGGCATAATTACTTTCTTCTACCATCAATCTTCTCCCTATCTTCTCTGCTGATGTTTCCTGTGGACTATTCATGGTGGTGCTATAGTGGGACAAAGGCATTGCCTATTAAGCACCTGTAGTGGGCAGAAGCCCTAATTTTGCTGCAGGACTGACATTGCCTGTGACTTAAACACAATGAATTTACTTCCTTTTGTGGAAAACGTGGGTCCTACTTCAGTGGATGTTCTGTGCTGACATTTATGATGTAGGCTGGTACCTAATGTAGCTGCATTAAGCACTGCATTTATACTCATCATATAAACCCTAGTTTGATGAAATAAGTGGGTTATCAAGCCCTTTTTATCAGAATTTTATCAGAATTTCAAGAGAGTTGGTTTGGGTTTTTTTTGGAAACTCACACAGTTCAGCTCATTGGCAGGAGTTACCCAGGAATCTTGCCAGTGGAAATCTCCCTTCTTAATTAATCTTTTCTGAATTCTGTAGCCATAGATGTATTCTCCCCTGGTCATACTAAACCAGATCAAATTTATGAGGTTAACTGACCTACTCTAGGTTTGCACCAGCATAAAGAAAGGTGTGTCCCCCATGGCTGCACAGAAATAGATGTGACTTCAATGTCTCCTTCACTACCAGTGTTGTGTTTCTCTCATTCTTTTGCATCACAGAAAGGTTTAAGCTGGGCCTGGTCAGGTATAAGGTCTACTGAGGCAGGCTGCACTGTGGAGCCTTTTTCTGACCTCCAGGCTTGTAGACCCCAAAGCCAAAGCACAGTGCTGCAGGGCAGATGATTACAGAATCACAGAATCACAGAATCACCAGGTTGGAAGAGACCTTCAAGATCATCGAGTCCAACCTCTGTCCTAACACCTCAACTAAACTAAACCATGGCACTGAGCGCCACATCCAATCTCTTTTCAAACACGTCCAGGGATGGTGACTCCACCACCTCCCCAGGCAGACCATTCCAGTATTTTATCACTCTTTCTGTAAAAAGGAGCTGGATGAGCTGCAAGTGAGGCTCCTTTGTGCTGGTGGGGAGCAGAAGCTGTTCCTCTCTTCCAGCACCAGCACTCATTTCACTGACTGGAGAGTAGCAAACACAGACCTTCTGTGCTGTATGGTGGCTGTGACCAGTCAGCAACTTGGGCATGAGCACGTGTAACCACCACTTTGTAACTGGAAATGGACCTGGAAGCAACCATTTTCTTCTAGAAAGCCAGCAGCACTTTCCTTCTAGAAGACAACAGTTTGCAGCAGTGAATTCTTGAAAATAGCAAATTATTTTCCTAAAAGACACTTTCACTTCAGCCAGGTTCAGTGTGCCCAGCACCCAGGCTGGATCCTAGGCCAAGGAAGGGCTGCATTTGAAACAGACCTCCCCAGCAGTTTGTTTCTCTGAGCTGCTCTTTGGTTTGTGTTTTTCAGAGGCGCTCCGGAGGCGTGTGCTCGTACCTGCATCGCGTGTGGCGGGCAGCACTGCCCCTGCAGCTGCTGCTCCTGCTGCTCCTGCTCCTGGCCTTCCTCCTGCCCCTGGCAGAGGAGTCCCACAGCTGCACTCTGACCAACAACTTCGCTCGCTCCTTCAAGCTGATGCTGAGATACGAGGGCCCACCTCCCACGTAACCCCTCGGCTCGGCACAGCACGAGGTGACTGCCAGAAGTGCAGACTCTCAGTTTCTTACTGCAGCTGTTGTAGGCTTTAGGGCTTCTAACGTGGCCACCGTGTCAGCTGGGTAGATCACATAAATGCAACAAAAGATTAATCCACTTTAATCAGGTATTTGCGCAAAATCAGTATTTTTACAATTTTTTTATTATTGTATTTATAATATGTATATAGAGATTGTGTATGTGTATGTATGTACATATATATATATATATATAAATGCATATCTGTGGTCAAACTAACAACCACCATCCACTCAGCCATGCTTATGGATAATTCTGCAATGTTTCTTCCATCTTTCAGCAAGCAATACTGAAGGATGGTGTTGTTATGGGATTTTCTGGGTGATTTTTAACATCAGATTCTTGTTTACAACTGAAGTCAGAGCAAGTATGAGAATATGTGGTCATGCACCAGAGTGTAAACTGGAGAGCAAGCACAGTAGAATCATGTTTGAATAGAGTGGTTGACATTCAGCCCAAGGAAAATTTGGACTATTCTCTTTGAAATCTTGAGCTGATTTTTCAGTATCTGGATACAGGGATTGCAGAAGCTAATAGAAGTGTTTTTACTGACTTCAGTACCAGTGGGGGTGGATCTCTTCTTGTTCTTATTTTTTACCAGATTTCTTTTCCAATTACTGTATTCTCCAGCCCACCTGAATCAGGAGAGGTGGAATACAGTAGGAAGAAAGATAGAAAAAAAAGAATATATTTTTTTAGCAACTCTCTAGCAGGAGAACTTTTAAAATCAGGTCATAATTTTCTGAGCAAATTTGTAAGCACGGAACAAAACCTAATATCACCAATCTTGTCTGTTAAAAAGAGTGGGGTTTTTTTTAGTTTTTTTTGTGTTTGTGGGGTTTTGTGGTTTGGTTTGTTGGGTTATAAAGAGGCATTTGGTAATGGATCATAAAGCCTGAACAGTGTCAGCAAAGCAAAAGTTGGAAGTACTTTAATAATAACCACCCTGTAAACAAGATTCCTACCTAGGATGCTTTTGTGTTAATGGTTTATTGAAATTATGTAAACTGATTGTATGAAAGACAGTCAAGCATAGATTTCTATGTAATCTAAAATGATGGCATCTTGTCATTTATTTACCTAACCTTATGCCTCATTTATCAACTGTTTGAATGTGCATTTTAACATTGCCTTTTAATGTAAAAGCAATTCTCATGTCAGAGTGATGAAGCCGTTCTTCGTGGTGTTTTACCTAATCAATTCCTGAGAGAAAAGATAATTTGTAAAAATTTGTGCCGTTTCTGAGAGCTATCCCTTATTGTATCACATTTTTAGCCACTGTAGTAATAATGAAAAAAATTAATAGAAGAAACAGTTACTTCCCTCTCCTGGCTATGTTGCAGGAACAGCTTCTCTTCTGCATATCAGTGTGGGGTACTTGGTGGTGTTTTTCAGATAAGGTCTAAATTAATATTGTAGCTGAGAGACTGAAGGAGGAAGGCACTTATTTAACAAAATTAAAGTTCTGTTAAAGATGCAAACTTGTGTAGAACTGGGAGGCATAACAGCATGGAGCTCAATTTAGGCACAGGATTAGGAAAACAGGCAGTGTGAAAAAGGAGCAGCTAAACATAGAGAGGAGAGGTGTCCATCAATTTGTAAAGCCTTAGAAAAGGAGTCACAGTTAACACAGAGGACAAGAGTACAGGCTCTCGGGAGCAAAAAATCTCAGAATCTTTTTGGTTCCCCCTCCCTGCTACAGTACTGGTACTACTGCATATTAAACTGCTTTTCTTCAGTTTTCAAGGTGTAAAATGTGGTGAGTAATAGGGTTTCTACCAATGTTCTGAGGAGACTCTTCCACCACCAGGACTCTGTCACTGTGTTCCTAATAATGTTTCTGACTATACTGGGTTTGCTAGTGTTGGATTAGAATGCCAAAATTCTGCTGAAAGTGTAAAGAAGAGTGGAAATTAAAGGAGAGACAGCAGGGATGATGAAGGTATCAGTCAAAGTGCAAGGGCAGCAGGAGCTGAGCTGAAGTGGGTTAGAAACCTGTCTGTCAGGAGGTAGCAGAAGAGCTCTCAGAGCAGGCAGAAGGGACTGGAAGCAGGAAGGTGAGGAGAGTGTGCTGAGCAATAAGACATTCACTGTAGGAAGCTGAGGAAAGCTGGTGATTTCTTTCATGAAGGAGCCAGATGGAGAGGAGCTATAATTTGTCAGAGAATGGGGCATATTAATTCCTTCTTTGCAGCCATTCCTTCTGCTGGCAGAGGACATACCTCCTCCTCCTCCTCTCCTGATCAGCTGTGCAAGTGCCATGCACATTCCTCTAAAAATTGCTGCCAGCCCTGGGGGAAGAAACCCCTGTGGCTGCCCAGCAAGGAGTTAATCATCACACACATCTCCATGTCAAATTAAATCTTCCTTTAGAAAAGAAGTGTGGGGGAAGAGGGGCAGTGACAAAACCTGCTCTGTGTGGTTGTGTATGTGTGTAGGTGTGCACACACCTTTCTGTGACATAGCTACATTGCAGTTCTCTGGGTTTTGCTGAGCTGTTCCAGGTGATGAAAGTAAAATACCAGTGAGAAGGTAAAAATAATGAGGAATAATAAAGCTGCAAATAGAAATCCGTAGGGAGATAGAAAAGTTTTTTCTGTGAAAGCACAAAATCTCACATCAGATTTCTTTCTGCCAAGGCTTTCTGGTCTGGGTGATTTGTGTGTTCACAAATGCAGCTGACACCATGGGAATGTGTAACTGGGAGAAAAAATTTCTGCACACAGGATCTTACAGAAACAACTGCATCATCACCTTGATGTCTTGGTGTTGTGGCAGGTTTAAAAAACCCAACCAAACATCTAAATTAGAAACACACTTTTGCTGCTGGGGTTGCAATCAATTTATTCTGCAAGTCCCCTGTCTGTAATCTTGGAAAGTTTTGCTTTAAATCTCAGTCGATCCATTCTCATTAACTTAAATAATCTAAATATCTCACAGAAGTGATGAATATTTCTACTTCTTTGCAATGAAAGCTATCCAGAGCACAGGACTTTAATGTTCATATCACTGAAAACAATTCAAGTCTTCCATAATGTCATTCACCTCACCTGTCCAAGGCAGGTGTGAGATTTTTCTGGCAAAGAAAGAAAGAAAAAAATCACAAAAGTAAGCTTGAGATGTAAATGCAAAATTTACTTTCTTCTTTAGTCTCTTGAGGTTTTTTTCTGAAAAGTTTGTGATATTGATTCCTGGAAATGTGTGTAAATATTAATCAAGTCAGTAATTGAAATAATGAAAACAAACTGCCCAGTCCAGCTTCCAGGAAACTACAAAGCTCAGATTCCTCAAAACACAAACTAAATCATACTGTTTCCAAAACAGTCCTTAAAATCTTGAGCACAGTTCCTCATCTTTGCTCACAGATGATTTGGTGGCTATATGCTCACTTTTGTGCCTATAAAATCCCCAGCTCATACATCTCTGACATCCAGATGTAACTGAGATGTGTTATAGCTCAGGTTCAGACTGGGGCCACTGCCTTAAGCCTTCCCTTGCCAAAACATGGGATGCACAGAACCTAGGATGTGTCTGCAGCTGAGCACTTGCACTGTTTTGGCCCAATTCAGATGCAGCCACAGTCAAAGGGTGCTAAAATCGAATATGTTTGAGTTGTGAGTGGTTTGTGCTCCCTGCAGACACCCAGCCTGTTCACCCAGCTCTGCCCAAGCCCTTGCCTGTTGCTCTGTTGGACCCAGGAGCTGCTTGACCACATTAATGACCCTGCAGTGCTGAAGGCAAAGTCCTGCACTCCACTGCCCACAGATTACAGTAAGACATTGCCCAAAGGCACACTTCAAGCCCAACCTTTGGCATGAAAACAAGCCTAATTTGTAAACTGTAATTGATTTTGAAGCCTGATGCTTTCCAGAGAATTTTCCATGACAGCAATACATTGAGGTAGAAAATTGCTATTGTGCCCCATGTCTATTAACAGCCCTTTCTCTGACTCCAGCCAGCAATTTAAATGGTACTAAATATTATTTACATATGCTCTCTCCAGAAATCTCTCTATGCAAAACATATTCAGTTCTAAGCACCTACACTAAAAATGTTGTATTCCTCTGCTAGCACTCGATCTCCAGAGCAGTCATGATTTCTATCAAGTGCTACTTTATTTGTACTGACCGAGGTACTCACGAAACTCAAGCATTTGAGACTGTCAATAAAGCCACTAGGCTGACTAATAAAACCACCTACTGATCACTGAGTAATTTGGACAGCTTTTAGAAGGGCTTTTATGCTTCTCCTTAATCCCTTTTTTGCTGGAGTAGCTGTAGACTTTGGAGAGAAGAAATGTCTTCAGAAAATGGCCATCGCTAGAGAGACAGGTGGTGAGCTCTGCACATCAGAAGAAATAGTATTTTCTCTTCAGTTGCTCTAGACCTTAAGATTTTGCTACATTTGATCTCCTCTTCAATATTAAATAGGGAATGTTTTACTTTGATGTGTGTGCATACACATCTCATTAGCACTAAAGAGATTTGAAGAGTGAGTTCATGTACAATAATTCTTTTAACTTGTGTCGACAAGAGAGTACATTGTCCTCTTTTCTTCAGAAAAAAACCCTCAAAACCCCCCAAAAAACCAACAAAACTGCTGTGTGACAGAGACTCCCAGAACAAACAGCCTTTTGGAATAGCTAAATATTACAGACTGAAACTAAATTATCCACCACAGGAAACTGGAAAAACAGTTTTGCCTTTCAAGAAATCCTGATATAAAACTCCCAATAAATATGTCTTTGCCAGGCATCATAGATGTCTTTCAAGTCATAGGTTATGTACCCAGCTGGCTGTAAGAGCTGCCTTTGGAGACTTTACTACCCCTTGGACAGTATCATTTGCTAGGCTGCAGCTGAAAACACTGGGTTTGCCCAGAGAACCCAGATCAGCTTCTGCCAGAATCACTGGGGGCTGTTGAGGATATTCTTAGCAGTTCCCAGATCACCGACCTGCTCTGAACCTTACAAGTTTATTGCATTAATTTATCTGTCAGCAGTTGGCAACTCGCAGAAACAGTTGATTAAAATACTAAAGATAATATTTCTGGTGCAGGCAACATGATTCATTGAGAAATCAATCTTATCACTTTTGCTATATTTAAAATTATATCTATTGGTTATACTGGAATATAAACAGGTTAGTTGTGGGTGTTGGGTAACTGCAGGATGTTTTAGGCACAAGGCATTTTGACTTGTATATGTCTGTTTAAGAATTGTAAGATCATGTTGCACTTGTTAAATGGTAAAACAAAACAAAGATCCTTGAATTTAAAAAAAAACAAACAAAACGAAACAAGAAAAAACCAAAACAACAAAGCAGGATGGAATAATCTGTCACACAGTTTGGTTTATCTAATTCTCTCTTTTCTATCCAATTTAAGAAATGAATATGTGTCTACCAGAGAGTAATCAGTATATCTGGAAAACAAGGAATATATCAGGAATATACCAGTTCAAAGTGTAGCTGGAAAGGCACCTGTGTTCCCCAGCCTGCTTCAGCAGTTGCCAGGTTTTACCTCACTGTACCTGTGATACAACAACCCTCCTCCCAGTGGAAGCAGCAGGAGACATTAGGACTTCAAAAGGCAGCCTGAGATCTCAGTGCAAGAGAGGACCACGAAGGCCTGGCATAATGAGAGCAGTGCAGCCCTGATGGCACAGGGACAAGGGCTCACCATCCTGCTCTGCCAGACAGAGTTCTGACAGCAGCCATCAGCACTGCTCAGCTTCCTGGCCCTGACTGGGGAAGGAGGCTCCCCTCAGGGAGAGTCACTCAGCTGAGATCTGAGCCTGGGAAGGGTTTTTTTTTCTCTCTTTTCATTAAATACAGAAGAAACTGCTAAATTCAAACCCCTCAGTGACAGGTTAATGGTAGGTGGTGGGTGCTGATGCTCCAGGAAAAGATACAGGAAATGCTATTATAGATGGAAATCTAGTCATGATGGTCTCTGTTCAGTCCTCAGGAGGCAGAAATGCATTGTAGAACCGAAGTGGGAGTTTTTCTGTTCCTTTTCAAGTAAATGTCAGGTGTTGTCTTAAGTCTTCTGGATTTTGGGGGTGAGCCTATGCAGTGCCTTACTGAATGCTAGTGGCTTTCTAGCTTCAGAGCCATTTACATCAGTGAGTTCTACATTATTCTCAGTTTTGTGTAAAAGGTATTTCCCTGAACTGGCTTTGGATCAGAAACCTTTTGTTTGGGGAGTGAGGATGGTTTGATTTTTCTTCTTTTCTTCTTTGTGTTAAATCCAAGGAAGCAGAAAGACCAGCATCATCTTTTCCAGGCCATGTTTTGTGTTTCCTTCTTTTATGAGAGATTTGGCTTTGTTTCCTTTCCAAAGTAAATTATCCCAGTCTTTTATTCTTCTTTTCCTTTCTTCCACAGCCTAGGTCACTCCTAGCACCTTAAGTGTTTCCAGTGGCAGTTCCTCCCAATACCTAGAGCAAAAAATCTGGTCCCATTTCAGTAAGTTTAAAGTTCAGTAATTTCTTCCCCCAATGCAGTTCCTCCTGCAGATGCTCTGTCTGTTTCTGCTGTCCCCTGTGTCAAACCAGCCTTCATCACTATCTGAGGGGACTCTAGTCCTGGCCAGCCATCTCTTCCAAGTCTCCTGGCCATGTCCTGCCCTCATCTGCCTTCAGTTTTGGCCCGGGGACTGCCCTTAATAGTCACATCTGCAGACAGGAGGGTGAGGGTGTCACTTAACGAACAATTATTCATAATGAAAGCCTCGCCATTAGCATTGTTCATAGCCTGCCCAAAGCCCTTTTCTCTTCTCCTCTCTAAGCAGGTTTTGATGTGTAATCCAATTACTGTGTGCAGAAAATTGCTGCTCAGTCAGTGCAGAGTGCAGTGGTTCAGCTGCAGCTCTGTCACCCTGGCGTTGTCACTGCTGGGGTAGGAGCTCCCAGGTGCTGCTCAGCCAGGGTCTGTGCCCCTGAGCTGCCAGGAGAGCTCCACTCTTGTTGTTATACACCCTAAATAAGCCAGAACCCTTTTTTTCCTGACCTGAGGGAGAAAAAAAAAAAAGAAAGAAAACTAAAATGATGGCTTTTAACAAACTGATTTCACAACTCATTTATCAAGCCCTTTAGCAAGCCATTTATTTTAGCTCCTTTTTGCTCCATGAAAAGCTGTGTGTTAAAAGGGAGAGGTGAGTTTGGAGAGCAGTGCCACTGCCCTCAGCAGCACTTTGCTGGGAGGCCTCCCCCTGGAACTCAGGGCTAGGAGCTGTTATTTCTCCTGAAGTGACTCCCACCTTCAAAACCAAATTATTTCTTTTGTCAAGTCTAATAAGCATTGAACACCACAGACTTTGTTTTACTACAGATATGAATGAATGCCTCTGTATGGTACTTTCCATTGCCATGAAATATATATATATATATATGTATGTGTATATATATATATATGTGTGTATATATATATTTATATATGTAATGGGGAGCATAATTATTGTTCTACTTAGAGAAAGGTGACATTCCACTTCAATATAACTTTCAAGTGCAGCTTTTAAGAGAAACTGTGTCTTAAAGGGAAGCTGCAAGATTTTAGAGGTACACATTTTAATGAGCTTTAATGAGATTTAATGTGCTTTTGAGTTTGGGTTTCAGTCTTTAAGGGTGAAAAGCACCCAAGATGATGTTTCCATCACGTTCCCAGATCAAACCCTGTAAGAATGTAGCCTGGGAGGCATTGCTTGAACACTGGCTGTTCCTGAAGCTGGTGGGATGTTGCACGTGCTACGTGTGTGTCTGTCCTCAAACACCAGCTTCCATTTTGTACTTGGGCTTGGCTGGAAGGAAAAACACACACCTTTGTCCTGCTCCAAGACCCTGATGGTACCTTTTGCCTCAGTAGATGTTTTCTCTTTGATCAGTGTGACTCTTCCACTTTTTTTTTCCCTTTTAACTTGTGTTAACTGAGTTTATCAGATGATTCCAGGAGGGCACATTCCATCTGCCCAGGCTCAGAGCTTCCTTTCCAGCAGCATACCTTCTTCTCATCTGTTTACTTGACTCTACTGGACCACTGTGAAGCAATTACACAAGCAATAACGCAGGTGTTGCATTTTTCTGTCACTGCCTTTCGTAAGGCATCGCTCTCCACTGACACTGAAACGTGGTAGGAGACCCAGAAGCTGCACTGTTGTTTACTGGCAATATAACCCATGTCCAGTGTTCCCACAGAGGGCCTGTCCCCACTCCTCAGAGCAGTGTCTCAGGCCCAATTTAATTCACAAGCCTGGATTTTAAACAGTTTTGGGTCCCTTCACCAACACTCCATCAATCTTGCTCCCATTAGTTTTTTGTGCTTTTCTTTAGTTTCAAGCTAGAAGAAAATTTAAAGAAATATGCTAAGACTCCCTTATAGGGTGAGTAAATATCCCATATATTTCACAAAAATTTCAACAAAATGAAGGGATTTGCTTTCACATTGAACAGAATTAATAAGAAGTTCTAACAGATAAATTAAATAGTTATTAAGAACAGCCTGGAGCAAAGTTTCTGCAATCAAACTGTTCTCTGCTTTTAATTTAAAAACCAGCAAATACTGAGGTATATTTTGCCACCTTCTTTTAGAAGTGACCTGAAACTAAAATGTGAATTCTTCTTAACAGGAGGTTTATTGATGTGAATCTAAATTTTACCAGCATGTCCTGTGTTAGATCACCCATCTCTGGGCACAGGGAAAACCAAAGGCTGTTCACAAGAGAAACTCATGTTATGAATGGTTTTAAAATTCTTCAGAGCTCCTATCCACTTCCAAATGTCAGTAATGGGGAGGATCCGAAACCTTCCTGTGAACCCTGTCATTTTGCATGTTGAAATCCTGGCTTGAGTTCAGGTCTCCACCTCAGCTTCTTGTAAATGTTAATATTCAAGTAGAACAAAAACCTTAGAGGCAATTACAGCATGAACATCTCTTCTTGTTTATGTATAGTAGCTGATAGCAAAGTCTGCAATAATAATCTGTGTTTATACATGTGCTGTTCAATGTAACAGTTGGGTACAAAATACCTTTTAACTGTCACAAGAAAATAACTGGATTGATGTCACTTTTTGCTTGTATGAATATAATTATTTGCCTTGCGGGGACCAGTTCCACTTTTGTCATGTTATTTATGATTTTTGAATACAATTGTGATAAATTAGGCTCCTTTCTAAGGTAAACAATACTGGAGCCAAGCAGCTGTCTCTGTACATGTGCATGTTATCACAGCTGATATCAAACCCAAGTCAGACTCCTTGCCTTGCTTGGACCTTTCTTTAACCTTTCAAGCTCATTCAGGGAAATGTGGACCACTCTATTTTCTTATTAAAAATATGGCTTTGTGAAAAGCTGAACTTATTTTTTAAATCCTTTCTTTTCTGGTTCAGAAAGACTGTAACAATCATATTTTTCTAAACTGCTTGTGTTGGGAATATATATAGAGATATATATTTTGCTCTACAGATTTCCATGCACTTTTGGAACTCTTTGTTTTCATAGCTAAATCCTCCTATTTGCTAGAATTAGCTCAAAAAGCTGTAAGCTTCTGTATACTGACTCTGTGAAATTCTATAAAAATGCAGCTGCATCAGAAGACTGACTTTATGTTTTATGTAAATTGATAGAGCTAAGTCATCCTTAGTGTTATGCCACACAAGCTGTATGAAAAGAAATCAGGTCATTGTTTTGAAAGGCTGGACAGCATTATGTCACACTGCCTGAAAAGGTTCAGCTGAAAGTCTGGAGAGTTTATGCTAGAAATTGTACCATTTTGGGCCTTGAGCCTGTAGTTTTTTCATACTGTTTAGAACCTTATTTCAAAATTAGTCCCATGAAGCTTCGTGGGAAATACTAAAAATAAGAGCCTGTGGCGTGTGAATAGCTATGAGAGCATAAGGATCTTTTCTAATGAAGAACAGGGCCTTTTAAATAGTTAATAGGCTGTGATTTGAGTATTTCAGGACAACTTTTTGTGTTCTTTTCTGAGCTGTGGACTCCTCCTGTGTATTGTGGCTTTATTCCACAGCTGAAATGCCAGATTAAATTGATTGAACCCCCATGAGCAGGAGAACATCATAGAAAGCTGCAGTGAAATATTGCAGAAAATGGCCTGATTTCATTCTTCAGAGCAACAGTTGAAGTAACTCACAGCCTTGGCTTCTCTGCACCTGTGAAGCAGAGGCTCTTGTTTTGTACCTCAGCTGTGGTATAACATGGAAGGATTTCTTCTCTTTCTTTGGAAAACACTGTCTATTCCTCATCCTTGTCAAACATAATATTTTCTCAAGTGAAAGAATCTGATTCTTCAAGACTCATTGGGAATTAAGGGGCAGCTGGAACCTTCTGTGTTCCAGCTACGTTATTCCAAAAGTTTTTCCCTTGATGACAAATAAAATACCATGTCCTTTGCTGTTTGCAAGTAGGATCAAGAGACTGGAAATTCATCACCCCAAACCCTTGCCTTGTGACTGTTCTGTGATGCTCCACTGTTACCAATGAACTGTGTTGAATCAGATTATAAAATCAGAGTATTTTATTGCATGTGTCCTTTTTTGAAATGAAAATATACTTGTATTTGATGTTGCAGTTATAATGCAGTAAATAAACACATATGCTTTTCTTTTTAAGGACTTCTAGATTATTTTGGGTGGTGGTTACACATTTTTGCTGTGCTTGTTTCATACCATCAGAGTATTTGGGCTGACCTAGAAACAACCAGAACAAGTGAAGCAAAGATAAAATTTGCTGCTGCCTGCCTCTCTGCTCAAGTATCACTGGAAGATAGCTGTGCTAAATGTAGCTACTTCATTCTAGTCCTTTGAGATTTAACAGAAAATGTCAGCTTTTTGTAAGTTATTTAAATAGGATTCTACTGGGCCTGAAGAAAATGTGAATTTACTAAATCATATTATAATTCAGTATGACTTCTTATGGCATTGGCCCCTGAAACTCTCTGTGGGGTTCTCCTCAATCCCAAACCTGGTAAGACAAGGGGGAGTTTTTTTGAGAACCTCAGGTTTGAAGTTAACACCAATCACATAGAGTGAGCAAGCAGTTTATTAGTGGAACCACTGCTGATCCCTCTGAAGAGCAATCACTGCAGTGTGTGTGGATGGATGCACAACTCTCATTAGCATCCAGGTAATTGCTGGTTTCTTTCCTTGGTCTTTATGAGACAAAGTCTGCCAGAATCCCTGATATCAAAGGGCTCCACAGGCAGTTATTTCTGCACAAGTAGAAAACCACCACAATTTTTTGGTGAACCTGTGGGTTAGGTTCTCTGTTGCTGTTGTAACACACAGGGCTTTGTGCAGGTCTTTGGCTTCTCTCAGGCATTTGGACCCTGTGATCTTGTGCCTTCCTCTGAGCTGTCTCCTGCTAAGCCCCCAAAAGTACAAATGCAGACACTTCAGCTGTGCCAAGGCTGGAGCAGCAGCCTGGATCCCTCCTGGGAGAGAACGCGGTAAAAGAAGCCCAGGGCTGTAGGGACAGCAGACTGCCATGGTGGGACAGTCACATTCCCATTAGGGCCACAATTGGTGCACAAAAGACATTTCTGGTTTTACAGGCTTTTGTTTTTCTTTTGCAATGCATTTTTTCATCTTGCAGTTTGTTTTTTGTGGAGCCAGAAAGTAGCCTGCTTTGTGTATGTCAGGCCTGTTCTTCTGGTACCAGCAAAAAAACTTGGGGCTTCATTTTCTCCCAGACACTGTACAGAGAACAGGAAAGACCTTTGTCCAGCAGGGAGAAAAAGTACCTATGAACACATAAAAGAGCTCATGCTTGTATGGGGAATGAATATTTTGTTGACCATGTTCAGCCTGCAGGCAACTCTACAGCTGATTGGTGGGAGTTGGGAGAGTCAACAAGAATTATTATAAACACTTTTAGAGGACAATGAAATACTCCAGGTAGTTATAAATCTCTTAAGTCATATATTACTGGAGAAACACCTGTTTCAGATAGCAACCCTGCTGCTAGAGGATGGAAGTTTAGGTTGTAGCAGCAAAAGGTGGCAAGTTCAATAAATAAGAATAATAAGGTAAGACCCTCAAGTGGAGTAAACCAGTGTAGCTTCATTGAAGCTGTTGGAACTAAGTCAATTTACAGCAGTAAGAATCTGGCTTGTAGTCAACAGGGATTTTACAGAATGTTTAAAACCTCTCCATTTAGAGAGTTCTCTGCCTTATGTCTGTGCACTAAATCGTATCCACACGAAGTCCTTGCTGGTATAATGAGGTCATTTCGGATGTGAGCGTTCATTATATGCTTAGGTAAATTAAGGGGGAAAAAAACCTCATTAGCAAAGTCTTAAATAAAGGATGGAGCAAGGTTAGCGAGTGAGAACTATTTAAATAAAATCAATCTCAGCCCTGGAGAGTTAATGGGGAGTGGCTTTCCATGGAAAAAGGCTGATGGTGTGTTGATGCTGCACATGGAAGCTGAGCACTACAACCATGCGAGATTAAAAGCAGGGACTGAGGGTTTTTTCTAGGTTAATATTTCAAGCTTTCTAAACTTCATTCTGTGACATACCCTGAATGCAGCCTAGGTTTCCACCTTCAGAAAAGTGCTCTGATAAACCCATATTGCTGGAGCAAATGAAACTGAAGGCTCATCCGGTTTTGCTGTAGCACTCGTAGTATTAAGAGGGATTGTAATATAATCCTCTTCAATGAATAACCCTAACAGATGTTATCAGGGTTGCTCTGTACGAGCTGTGGACCTCTTGCTAGAACTCCCTCTGTGGAAGTCCAGTTCATAAATTGTCCTAATGGGCTGCCTGCCTCGTCCTGCTGCTGCAGCATGAAAAGGAGGTGGTTACCAGCGGCCTTGAAAGCCAGCATTATTCCCATCTGCTTTTCATTACAATGCTGCTAAATATTTCATGCTTTTTGTTTTACAAACAAATACGAGCAGAACTAATCTTTTTGTTTAATGTTCGTTGACTGACGTTTCAGGGAGGAAAAAAATAGTTTTGGGTTTGTTTTGATTTTTTGCTTTACTTCAGATCTCTGCAAAAGCTTTTAATGGAAGATAGAGCAGATTTCCGTCGACTTTTCTGGTGGGCTTTTTATGGCACCATTGATACAGGAAAAGATAGGGGGGAAATCCAGATGATGAATGTGCTGTTCAATCAGCTGGGATTTCTTTGCTTGCGAGGAGATAACTCGATGAAGTGCAAACAGAGACAGGGAGCAGACGTTGACTGCTTGTCAGCTGTACACAGAGCTGTCTCTGGCTGGGCTGCTGGAAAACACAGCAGCTATTAGTCCCCCTTTGCCCTTTCACAGCACCCTGTCAGAGGGTCCCCAGGCACTGCAGCCAGAGCCATCCATTAAACCCCGGGGCAACAACGGGTCTGTGAAATTGCTGCTTCTTTACAAGGAGGGGGATGAAGTCCTGGGAGGATTCAGATGACATTTTAACCCCCTGGTTCCCTCAACTCCCACTGAGGTGGATGAGTGAAGGCATCCCTGCATCTCCAGCAGCAGGTGCTGTCTCTGTCCTAGAGGGATGGATGTAGGTGACCCAGCTCCACACAGGGACCTTCACCACCAGGGCAAAGGTGGGGAGGGGGTCAGGAGGCCCCCTGGGATGTGCAGTCTCCCCTCAGGCTGGTGGAAATGCTGGAAGAAGGTTTTGAGCTGTTTCTTTCCAACCCAAAGCATCACCAGGCACAGAGTGAGGCCTCTTGGCCGATGCCGTTCCACTCGAGAGGCGGTGATAGCTGGTTTGTCTGGCTTTTGGACAAATATCTTCATTAGAGCACCCAGAGGGCTGTGTCAGCTGTGAGGCCTAATTGCAGGGTGAGATGAAAGTGTGAAATGTCCCTGAGAAAGAGCTAAATACTCATAGAAGCATGGGATGGTTTGGGTTGGAAGGTACTTTTAAAGATCATCTCAATCCAGCCCCTGCTCCTGCCATGAGCAGGCACACCTTCCACTACACCAGGCTGCTCAAAACCCCATCTGGCCTGGCCTTGAACATTTCCAGGCATGGGGCATCCACAGCTTCTCTGGGAAACCTGTTCAAGTGCCTCACCACCCTCAGAGTAAAGCATTTCTTCCTAATATCTAATCTCCCCTCTTTTGGTTTAAAAACATTACCATTTATCCTATTGCTATCTATCCATATAAGAAGTCCCTTTCCCTCTTTTCTATAAGCTCCCTTTAGGTACTGGAAAGTGCCAAAAGGTCTCCCTGGAGCCTCCTCTTCTCCAGGCTGAACAACCCCAACTCTCTCAGCCTGTCTTCATGGCAGAGGTGCCCCAGCCCTCAGGTCATCTTTGCATCCCTCCTCTGGACTCAGCCCAGAATGTCCACATCCTGGGCCCCAGGGCTGGACACAGGGCTCCAGGTGGGGTCTCATGAGAGCAGAGTAAACATCAAGAGAAGATAAATGGTCCCTTCTTTCAGCCTGCTGCAGCCTGACCCTGCAATGGAGTGCTGGTCTGTCAGTGCAGATGGTTAAATCACCCCCCCAAGTCTGACCACATAGTAATATTTTTATATCATTGCACAAACAGAAATGAGTTTGTCTGATCCACTCTTGAGGCAAATTCTTTTCATTTATTGCAGGATTAATTTTTCCCCAATGGCTGATGCATCAAGCACCCCATCCCTTTCTCCCATAATCACTGGCCTTAATTCAGAGGCAAAAGTGAGTCTTGGGGCCTGACCCTCATGCTTGCCTGCAAATAGGCTTTATGATTTACACTGAACAAGACACCCAAGCAGGAGCATTATCTACTGCTTTCTATATTATATTTCTTATTCTTCTAGCATTTTCCTTATGAGGATCTCAAGGCTTACTGCAAGATTTGACTAATTCTCAACAGTCATCTGTGTGCATTAAGTTCTCTTTGCTGAAATATTATAGCCAGAGTTGAAGATTGCTGTTCTTGAGCATCTCTCTACAACAGCACACAACAATTTCACTCAGGACTGTATTAATAAATTGTAACCTGTAACAGCCACAGTTCATTGCATTTAATCATTGTCACTGAGGATTTTGACGTTCCTCTTAAAAAATCTCAAATCCAGGAATAGTAAATGCCGAGTCATAAAAGCCTAGGAAATGGGGCAAATCCAGAGTGCAAGGCAGCATTACAGTGTCTGATCTGCTGTCTCTGATAATACCCTCATAAGACAAGGGTCTTTTTTTATTTTCTCCATTCCTGAATAAATGAATTGCAGCATGTATGAAATCTCCAGAGGCCATCTGTGACTGTAATTCATTTATCCACTGTATTATGGAACAGATTTTCCAGTGAGTTCAAAACTCGGGAAAGGGGGGAAGGGAATAGTACGATGAGAAGGATCTGTGATCCATATCTAAAAGTAAAAATATTATTCAATTGTCATATTTGATGGATAAAGTGTCTGACACACCAGGCAAAGCCATAGCAACTAGATAAATATGTTTAAAACATTTAATTTTGATACATTAAGAATGAGTTGGAGCAAGAGCTTATCGACACTGAAATTAAACAGACATTTCTAAGTTCCTAAAAGCCTCTGATTTTGTTTAGTTTGGAAGAATTGCTGTAGATAACTTGGAAGTGTAAGGGGAAGTTGGACTTGGTGCACAAAGGAGCAGCTCTGACAGGTCAGCACTAGCAATTACCTTTCTTCTTCATCTGTTATTTTCCAAGTGCCAGCAGCCCCTACTTCATTTGTGTTAGACCACAAGAGGCCTCTCAGCAAACTTACAGACCCTTGGCTTCTGCTTTTAAATTGAACTTAGTACATTCATTTATGACTTTAGCTGCTACAAAAATATTTTTATATACAGGGCACTCTCAGTATTTCTGTAGTGCTGTTAACATTCAGTAATTGTAATTAGTAACACATCCTCATGAACAGCCCTTTGGTTATGTGGCTGTAAGCATCAGATTTCCTCCCTGAGTAATTCCAAGGATGTCACTGAAGCTGCAGCAGGAATGAATTTAGTTCATGGCAGCTGGCAGGGTTCATGTTCACTGTGCAGGTCGTGTTGGTACCCACTGAAGGGTTTTCATTCTGCACCAGGTCGTGTGTTTCTTCATAAAGTGACACTGTGCAGAAGAGGGAAATGCTGCAAACTTCTGAAAATTGTTTTCTGTAGACACCTGATGGAGAGTTCTGGCTGAAGGAGGGAAAGGTTAGAAGGCTCTGTTGGAGCAGAGAGGAGTGGACAGATAAGGGAAGGAGCAAGCTCTGGGGGAGAAGCTTACCTTACTCCCAGTCTGAAACCAATGGCATGTGCTGCCCTGAGCCCTTCACCTGCAGCCCCTGGCACCTGCAGGAACCAGCATCAGCCTTCTCCTCCTAATGCATCAGGCCCTCAATATCTTTGTTCTGAGCCAGTGCAGAAGTGAAGAAGACACACACAACCACTTTCCTTTCCTTCTCCTTCAAAGGATGGCAAAGGCACTCACCTTGCCTGACTCACATGGTCACTGTGGGGCCTGAGCTGAGAAAGGGCTGGGGAAGAGCTGAGCATCACCAGTGCAGTCTCCAGCCTCTGGAGAAGGAGCCACAGCTCCCCATGTGTGCAGAGCAAGCCCAGTGTGCCTGCCTGGGGACTGAGTGAGCCAAATGCTGCTAATAAGGCTGCATGACTGCTTTCAGCTTGACCATCACAGCTCACTAGGAGTGAAGAAATGATGATTGCATTTCGTTTGTGCTTACATCTTCACATCTGTAGCAGATAAAACACTTTGCAGCATACCCACAATGATGAGTGTATTTTTTTAAATACAATACTGGCAAAATATTCAGTGACAGGACTTGGTACACACCAGCAGAATGGTATCTTTTCAACAATTTATTTTTCCAGTGGAGAACTGAGACATTGGCAGGAATGTGCTTTTATTAGTGCAATTATGTCTGTGCAACAGGCTTTTTTTGCATGCCTGTGTATGTGTGTATATATATATATATAATGATACCTGTGATCAGCAGTGTCAGTGTAGTGTCAGGCTTGTCTATGCAAGAGATTAATAAGTCAAACCAGGGTAGAGTCCTCTCTGTCTCAGCCCTTCTTGCTGCTCTTCAAAAAACAGGATAATGGTGGGAAATGTGACTGATGGCTTTGGCATAATCACCTAATGTACACAGGGTGGCAATTTGGTCCCAGAAAAATGAAATCAAATTCAAAGAAAACAAAAAATCATTCAACCCCCAAATTTCCAAGGCTAAACGAGAAAATGGAAATAAAGATGCAGCAGTAAGGTTAAAAGTAAAGAATAATATCATTTATGTACAGAAAACAAAAACCTTGAATGACAAATGAAGTGGCAGCTTTCTAAAAAAGAGAAGAGGAAAGAGGGGTGAGCTGAAGATGAAAATGCTATTCCAGGAGGAAGAGGAGGGACCTGTCAGGGAGTGGGAGTGGGAATGGGATTGGGCAGGAAGGACAGGGCTACACATGACTCTGAGCACAGGGCTGGTCCAGTGGGAAGGGGACACAGGGGGAACAGCCTGAGAACACAACACATCCTTTGTGTAGGCACCAGACAGGGCTGGGGTTCCTGTTCTGCTTCCAGCTGGGTCATGGGTGTCTTCTGGCCACAGGGGGAATCAGGGACAAATCCTTCTCTCCCCAGGAAATCACTGCCAGAACTCCCCTTGGCTTTCCCTCATTTCACAGTGCAATGGCAATTTCACACTTTGGGAATCTGGCTTTTAAAAAGTGGAGAGGAACTGGGGGAAACTCGATGTCTTCCATGACCAGCTGTGGTAGCTGACTTGCAGGAGACCCATGAGAGCAGGGTTTGGCTAAAAGCACAGCCTCAGGCACAACCCTGTGACCCACTGGACATGGGAGCTGCAGCCTGGTGCTGCTGAGGGCTGCTGGTGCCAAGTCCCATCCACAGCTGAGGTGAGACCTCCAGGAGCTGATCTGCAGAAAGGGATAAACAAGGCTCTGCAGTCAGACCTGCCTATGGATCTGATGAAATTCACACCCCAGCTCCTGCCCTGAAGCCATGCTGGGTTTCCCAAGGGCAGAGGAGGCAGCAAGGCAGCATCAGTGAGGATCCAGTCTGGGCACAGCCATGCCAGGGATCTGCTGCCCACATCTCAGCTTGTTTCCTCAATGCTGACCAGAAAAGCCAAATGCCTTCTGCTAATAATCATGATACCTTTTAATATCACTTCCAATTAAGAGTCACGTTGGTTATGGTAAGAAATTCCAAACTGATCTTCTTCCACGTGGTCAGTCTCTTGCTGTGCTTGGCTCTGCAGCTCTCTTACAGCAGCTGGCAAGGGAGAAAGTGCTCCTGGCACAGGGAATGCCCAATCCCCTGCAGAGGAGCCAGGGGCTGCACAGCAGCTGGCCCCAGCCCCAAGTGCAGGCAGGCTGGCAGGAACCTCTGAGTCTTGGCTCCATCAGCTGTTTGGCAGAACTAACCCATGCCCAGGGATCCTTATAACCAGCAGTTACACCCATTCCCCCCAAAACCACCTCAACAGCTTTGTACTTAGGGCACAAACCATCAGAAAGGGGCCTCTGGCCGTGCCCATTGCCACAGGGCACACTCACTGTGTCTCTGCCTCCTGGGCTGTCTGCAGCCACCCTGCACATGCTGGGCAGCAGGGCTGCCTGCCAGCAGCACAGTCCTCTCCAGAGGGCACCTGGCAGAGCTGCAGGGAGAAAGCCTCGAGGGGAAGCTTTGATTGAGGGTAAGGGTGAATTTCTGTATAAAAGTAGTTTACAACTTGTTGTGCCTGCCTGCTGTGCTGGAAAGGCAGCTGGAACCTGGGCATCTCCTTTTGCTTCAGAGCAGCCCCAAAACACAAGGTTTCATCCCAGAACGAGCAATCTTGGCCACAGCTGTCTTCCTGGGGCCAAATTTTGAGAAGAGCTATTCCTGCTCCTGTGTGCAGTGCCCTTTCAGACAGTGACAAATGGTTTGTATTTGTCCTTGATAAAAGCCACGCCTCGTCTGGGTTGTTTTTGCAGCATTTTAACCACTAGTGAATCACCTTGGTTTTGCTGTGGGAAGAGCTAAATGCAGCAATTAGAAAGAACCAGACCCAGTCCAACAACCTTCAGTGGTGTGTTTGGTAGTGCTGTCCCACACTCAGCTCACACAGCAGAGTGCATGACCCTGTGAGCTGGGTCCTGCAGGAGGGCAATGGCCAATGTGTGCATTGCTGGGTGATTCCTCCAGCACAGCAAAAAGGATTTAATTTATTAAACCTTTATTTAAAACCCTATTAAAATCAAGGTAGCTACCCTGAATACAGGTGTCATGTTATTGCTGTCTGGATGTCACGTTGCCCTGGATTTCTTTGTCCATATTGAGGAAAAACTTGGGTTCCATAAAAATGGACACTCGTTGTGTTAGAGCACAGACAGCTCTTGCATTTGTGCAAATTTATTGATACTGGAGAGAGAAGAAAGCCAGAACTTACTTACTGGCACCTAAAACATATCTAAAACCTATCAAAAATCACAGCCAGACATGCATGCCATGCTGCTCACTCCCTGCTCAGATGAGAGCAGGTAGGAGTGCCAGCAGCTGGCAGAAAAATGATCACTTCTGGTTTTAAACCCGTTTGTGTCACAGCCCACCCTTGAGGGGCCTGGAGGGAAGGCAGGAGGGAGAGAAGCCGGGCAGTTTCACAGGCAGAGCAGTCCCTGAGGTCTGTGCACAGGGCCAACCCTCCTGGAAGCCCAGATCCCTTCCAGAGAGGTGCAATCCCAGGGTGCTGGGCATTCCCTCAGTAAAAGGCTGCCAGATGAGAGCAGCTGGCAATGGATTATGGTCTGCAGAAAAGTGATGATGTGATTTTTTAAGGAATTTTGTTTGTGGGACTTGTCTGATAGGATCCTCCTTGAAGGCCCCATGTGCTGACCTTGGATGCAATCGAGTTCCCAGTTTATCTCTCTAATTTGCACTGTTGCTATGGGGAGCTCTCTTGGGGCACTTGTGTGTGCATGCACACACGAGGCTGGGCATGCTTCCCAAGGGAAGGTGGCAGACTCCATTTCCTCTGCCCCTTTTATACCACAGCCTGAAACATTTGTGTTTAAATTCCATTCCATCGTGAAAAACCTCTTCTGTTTCAACCAGCCAAAACCAGCTGCTATTTCTTCCTTTGTTTGAAATAGCAAAGCAAAACAGTGTTTATTTTAATTCTTGAGAGTGTCACAGATAATCTGTGGGATGAAGTCCTCATTTTCCATGCACTCCAAACCCATGGAGTGTCACGCACAGCTGTCAGTAGTACAAAAAATGAAATCAAGTTGCTTAGCTCAGACAAAAGCAGATAAAAGTTCTGTGTGAATTTCCCTGTAAGAAAAAAAGTGGAAGGGATGAGGAGAAGAATCTTAATATAAAAGAAATGTGAAGATATTAGGCACTCACAAGAGGATAAAAGAATCTGAAATCTGCCAGTAAAGAGGGATCTGTTGCCTTCCTGAAGCATGGGGATCTAATTTCTCTTTTCTTCCCCCTCTTCATTATAAAGCAGCTATTGCAGAACATAAATGACCTTGTAGACTCATGAGATATTCCTGCCAAAAAGCGTGTCCATTATCAAGTAATACATTTTCTGCTTGTGTAGTTCCAGTGTGCTCTTTTGAGAAGCAGTAAGTTCTCTTCTGTCTCCCTTATCACATTTCAGGATGCCTTTAGTCATAGGACTCTGCTTATTCAGTAGTTCATGTCAAACTTACTTCAGTAAGAAAAACTTAGAGTTCTTTCAGAATTGCTTTCCTGTTCCCCAGTGAGGGAAGTCTTAGCCTTGCTCCTTCTCTTACTAAAATACATTTGAGGTTTGCTGTTGATTTCATGGAGGCCATGAAGGCATGAGACAATAGTTTTTGAGCCTAAGTCTCTCCAGAGCTGTTCTAATTCACACCATCTGAAAGTGTCTTTTTGCAAGAAATCAACAGAGAAAAAAAAATAAGTTTTTGGGACAAGCACTTCAAAAAGTTAGAAACTAATTTAAAAATTCATCACAGCTCGAGTCCTCCTGGCCAGCTGTACTGTACAGCAGGAAACCTGGGTCTTTGACAGGGAATAACTTCAGGCCAAAGTCAGACAACAGCAATTCCTGATAGACAATAACCCCCAAATGCTGGAAGCAGTCTGAAGTAGGGTGGCTGCACCCCAGTGCCTTTGGGGACAGTTGTGACCAGCCCTCCCTCTAGCCCAGCTACAAGATGCTGGTTGGCATCAGCTGCAGCCAGGCCAGGGCCCATCCCAGCAGCTTATCCACCCATGCACATGACCAGGCAGTGGGAATGGTCACTGCTAAAAGCAGTACTATTAATGCACCTCAGAATCCCAGATTCAGGTAAATATGTTGGCCTCTGATGTCAAAACCTGGATTTGAGGGCTTTGCTTCATGATACATTTAGTGATACAATAACAGAAGATTATAGCTTTGTTGAGAGTGAGCAAGCATCCACTCTTTTGGCTAAGAGAGTGAGCCTTTTGTTTGCTCAAAATAACTCATAAATTGGAGTTGTGCCCTTAATAATCCAGCTACTTGCTTTCATTTAAGAAAAAATTAAAATTGCTACTGTTATTGTGTCCCAAATTTTATTCAGTCATAATGGTATTCAGTTTTTTATTGTTGCTGTAAAACATTCAGTCATTTCAGTCCCATGAATGGAACACCAACCATCCATGTGTGGTGCATTTTCTATCAGACAATTGCAGGTTTGCAACAAAAGAAAATAAAAAAAGAAACAGAGTTTGCAATAAAAGAATCCAAGAAACACAGGAAAATGTTCTGATTTTATAAAGAGATGTTTCTTGCTGGGAACTGTGAGTAACAATCACCTCTCCAGCATGCTGAAATACTGAGTGCCCCACATTCACATCAGGGTCATTAATGGCTGTCCCCCAGGCTCCATGCCCCCAGAGAAAGTCATGTTATCACTGTCATTTTGTGGTGTCCCCAAATTCTGACACAAAGAAAGCTGAACTTTTGCATCTACTCACAACAGATGTTTCAGGCTTTTGTTGGCCTAAGAGAAGAATTGTCATCACCAGGCCCAAGTTTGTGGCTCTTCCCAGCTCCAGCCTCCATTCCCAATTCTTTTGACAGAAGGAAGGAAAGAGGGCAGAATCTGAGTGTGTTGTAGTAGAAGTCAAGGCTGTTGCTCAACACTCTGGATAAATGGAGCTGGATATGGACAAACAATCCACTTCAGCAGCAAATACTTTGGCTTTGGCATGATTAAGGCTGCTCTTAGCTTCTCATTGCAGATGGAGCCAGAAAGTTCTTTTGCAGGACCTGGAGTGACCCAAGTCAAGCTCTTTATGTTCCTGGAAATAATCACAAATATTTGAGAGAAGATCCCTTCAAGGATTGTGTCACTGTCCCCACTTACAGAGGGACAAGGAGAAGCCATGGGCTGCCTTGCAGGGGGTTACCTGGCAGTTCAGGGGCCTCAGGATGACAAGCTCTGTGATGGGTCCTGCACAGGAAATCCAGGTTTTGGCATGGGAGAGCTTTTGCTGAGCCAGCATCCCTTGGGAGCCAATGCTCCCCAGGGAGATGGGCAGTTTGTGCTCTGGGGAGGTGCCTGATCTGGCACCTGGGTGCCAAATCCTCCTGCCCCCTGTGCTGCACTGCAGCCTGCACCTCCCCAGCCACTGCAAAACAAACCTGGCTTCTGACTCTCTTCAAGGAATTCAAAGGCAATCCCCATGGCTTCTGCAGGAGCAGGGTTTCTGGCAAAATGTCTCCAAGAGCACATCAAAAGTTCTCCCTGTTGATCTGAATATGGTGGATAAAAATTAAGAATTTACAGTTTCTGTTTTCATTTCTGTTGTTCAGTTCAAGTTTTACTTCTTGTGTCCAAAACAGGCAAATAAACAGAGTTTTTTAATGAGCTTCTTCCCTACCAGCAATGTCCCTGTAGCTTTGTCTGGGTGGATGTGACTCCCAGGGCCTTTCCAGTCTCACTGCTGACCTGGGAATGGTTCAGTCAGGTCACCTGTAGACTCCAGAGAAGTCAAGGGTATCAGTCTCATTGCATCCCATTTCTCCTTTTCTGAGGTAAAACATAGTGTAGCATTAGATAGTTCCACCTTCCTCTATGCCTGGAAAACAGCCTCATGCTGAGGGAGAAATACTCTTCCAAGGTAAGACAGTGGACTTGTTTGATAGGGACTGTCTTAATTTCTTTGCCACCAATGTCTTATTGTTCTGAGACAAATCCTCTAGTTCTAAAATACAAATGCTGCCTCTCAAAAATAAGGCTATTAATGTGTGTGTCACATTAAATGGAAAATATCTACTGATATTTTCTAGAGTACTGATAAAAGAAATGCCACAGAACAGCTTTATAACTCCCTCTAAGCAAATATCTATGTCTATCTGTATCATAAGGAGCAGATCCTGGTTTTAAATGAATTTGCATCTTGTAGTTGATTCTTTTTTAAAAACTGCATTAGGCTAAAGCTGCAGCATGTGTTTGTGAGAGAAGACTTTATGAATATCCACAGCACCAGGAAAAGCTCAGTCAGAATTACCTTTTACTACACACAGGATATGGTCTTCATCCAGGAAAGACAACCTGAATGACTGATGGATTTTTATGTCTAATAAAGCATTAACTGTGATCTAAACTTTTCCTGCAGTTAAAGTATTTAGAATTACTCTTTCCTGTGTGGATTCTCTGATACTCTCTCCTCTACTCAGCTGTTTATTTAAGACAGAAATTGCAGGAGCATCCTATCTTTGTGATTTCTCCTTCTAAGTCAAATCTGGTTGAACCTAGTTGGTAAATTCAAAAGTTACTATGAGAAGAGCAGTTAGAGATGCACAAACACACACATACATGGATCACACAGGCCTTTTCACCCAAGTTAAAAATAGAAAACCAATGAAATACACAAAAACTACTTTAAAAGATGAATGCTTAGGCTTAGGCTGGAGAGAGGCTTTTGTTCCCCTCTCTAGTATGACCCATCAGTGTTTATCTGTCTGGGCTCAGCAGGCTGATGAGATGCAGGGTAACCCACCAGCCCTGGCAGTGGTTTCTCTGATGTGAACACCAGGCAGCTGTCCCAAAAGGACTGGGACAGGGCTGCAGCTGTGGCCTTTGGGGAGGAAAAGCTGCCAGTCCTGCCCTTGTATCTAGGCTGCCACATCACCCTTTCCACAGAGTCTCTCCAGGGAATCCCACTGCCCCCTAACTTATATATATAAACAAATAACCATGGAAATGGGACTAAGCCAAGATTCAGATGGGAACTTCTGGGAAAATTTGGATCAAAATCCTCATGGCAGAGCCCACTGGGAGCCTCCCCCTTTAGTACTTTGGTGACATATCTGCAAGGGTTTGTCACTCCTTCCTTACAGGCCCTTCCCCAGGACAACAAACCCACCCTCCTGTAAGACACCAAATCCATCTCTCTTAATGAGGATGGTGCACCCTGATGAACCTCAGAGAAGCACAGATTACCCAAGCAAAAGCCATCAGGTCAATTCATCAAACAGCAGCTTTTTGCAGGAATGTGAGCTGCTTGTCTTTGTTTACCCAAAGCCTAGGATTTCTCAGCTTTGCAGAGAGCCATTTCCATTCCACCTGCTGCTTGCCACAAAAGTGTAGCTGTGCTGCCAGGTAAAATGGAGACGGCTGCAGAAAGGCACCCAGACTGCATCAACAAAAGGTCCCAAACATGAGGGAAACATCAAGGAATAAAAAAAGCAGGAGATGTAGCTCAGCCAATGCAAACATGTAAGAAACTGCAAGGGCTCAGAAGAGAAACCAGATTGCTGTTGAAATAGCTGGTTAACATTTTGTCTGGAAGCACAGCTTCAATAAAAATAGGTAAGGAAACCAGCTAAGGACCCCCAATGGCAAACATATTTATTGAGAATCCAATAAAAGTCTCAGAACAAATAGCCTGAAGGACCTGTAGACACAGCCTCTGCTGTAATAAAAATGCAATACAAGGCTTCAGGGAAATGGTAAGGGAAAAGGGCTGCTCCATGAGAAAACCAAACAAGAATCCCAGAGCATGAGGCCTGGAGACACAGGCTGGGATGTAATAAAATAAGTGCCATTGGGGAAAAAGAAAGAAAAACAAAACATCTAACAAAGGCACAAAGAAGCCCCAGATACCCCAGCTAGTCTAGAAATCACCACAAGTGGCCGTAAAAACACATGGGAAAATAGGAAAAGAGTAATGGCTGCAAAGTGATCAACTCCTGCAGGTACCTAAGGGCAGTGTGTAGGCGAGAGTCCACAGGAAGCCATGTCAGCTGCAGTAAACTCTGAGGGTGCCTAGGAGACAAGGCTGTAAAAGGTGACAAAACAGCAGCCTCAGAGGGGCTAAATCTCTGCATGGGAGAAAGATTTACTTTAAATGCAAGCCCCACATTGCAAGGAGCTGAGGTTTTTGTTGTATTTATCTTGGTCAGCAAAATGTTTGGGTAAGTACACAAAATGCTGGAGAATTTCTTCATAAGTGCACAGGAAAAATTGTTTTCAGAGGTATCTGCTAGCTCAAAGGTTCGATCTGTACCCACTTATTGTGAATTTTCATGTGCCACAAAAGCAGCCAGAAAAATGGGCAATTATCGTCAAAGGCATTGTCATGTTAAGTACCCTTAATGAAAATTATATAAAAGAAGGGTTCATAAGAACAAGCACGACTTTTTAAGGTAAGTTGGTAAATTGAGAAAAGAAGGTGATTTTCATCTCCTGGCTTCAGCACACACTGCAGGTCATGGCAGGTGAGGAGAGGAGAGGAGAGGANTCCAGCATGCCCTGCTGCAGAGGGGCAGGACTGCACACACACTTTTCTCCACTGCCCCTCGTTCTACCATCAGCATTTGACAGTTCTGCCTGGGCTCTGCAGGGATGCCCTCAGGATGACCCAAGGTGCAGACCTCACCTGGTTCTCTCCAGGTAAATGCCAGCCTCAGAGGAGCTGTGGCTCACATTCGTGCTACAAATAAAACAGTGGAGATTTGTGCCTCTTCAAAAATTTATGCAATCCACATTTAAGGGTTTTGCTTCTTAAAAAAAATAAAAATAATTAGACACACATATATACATACTTCTTCTGGAACATCCACAGAATTAATTTGCTTAGATATCAGCTGGAAGTTGGTAGTAACAAAGAATTTTTTGTTTACAAGCCTCTGAATTGGGACACCTAAAGCTGTCAGTGCTAGACCCTTGAATCCACTTGTCAAGTTTTACTTCTCATTGCTGACAAAGAATTATGTGATTTTTCAGTAACAGTTCTTCCACCTGCTTGTCAGCTCTACCCCTTGCACCAATCACTTTAAACCACCCACACTTTTGAAATTGTCTCTCCTGAGCAGATCTGCACAGCCCTAGGGTTTCCTGGGCACAGGGTTTAATGGTAGAGGATGTGGGGTTAAGATTTATGAATGAATCCCAGCCAGGCATGTAGTGAGCTGTTGCTCACAGCTTTGATCTCTCCATCCATACTTTGGGGTAGAATTTGCCCTTCTTGTGTAATTTACAGTGTTGCTCCCTTTCAAGGACCCTTCAGGTTACAGACACTTCTAGCAGGCCACCTGAGGTGGATTTATCCACCACTCTGTGCAGCTCCCACTGCTGCTGTGCCACGAGGACACAGCAGAGTCTGCAGTTCACCAAGCCACACGAGCAGGGGTGCTCTCATCACACGCAGGCCTGGAAGGAAGGGAGCCCAAAAAGACCATTACAGCAGAAAGGTTGTGCTCAGAAAGGTTAAGCTGTTATGTCTGTGGTCCAAAAGAGCAGCGAGCTGAGCTCATTCCACCAAGTCTCTTGCTAATCTGGTGCTCTCATGGGTGTGAAACAGTATCAGCTGTTAGAGTTATTAACCAGTGTTAACCAGGTAGTGCGTGCACTGAGCTATGTTTAAGGTTAACTGTGCCATTAAGGGCTTACAAACTCAATTAGAGATTTTAGTGCTCAACAGCTAATGGTTAATTTCTGCAGATGTCCTGTTTCCAATTACTATTCATATATAAAGTAAGCAGCATGGCATCACACTTCAACTCAGACAGACTGATTTTTTAATATATATTTTAGACCAGCAGAAGGTTTCACTTAATTGTGTAATACCAATATTTAGTATTCCTGGAGTGTCTTTGAAATCCCTTTAAAATCCCAACTATTTTCACCTTTCTTTTTCTATTATTATCACTGTTCCCCACGTCACTTGTGCTCATCTGACCTCACAAGGTTACAGAGATGTTCTCTGCATTGTGCCACGACCCTGCTGCCCAACAGGAAAAGGGACTGCTGCAAAGTGGTGCTTCTGGTCCCCACAGTCACAGGGAGAGACTCAGAGGTTTTCTTTTTCATCTCTCATTGGAAATGATGTGGGAAGCTCACAGCCCCCAAAGTGTATGGAGGAGCTCAAATGCAGATTTAAAAGCCTACATTTGATCCTGCTGAGTTTGGAATTTTTTAAGCAACAAAAACCCTCTTGTAAGACCAACTCTGATAAGAGAGAGTTTGACTAAATCTGCAGAGGGAGTTAAATGGAAAGTTCTCAGTCCTGGAGTTACACACAGGTGGAAGGAAACTTGCTGCTGTCAGTAAAGAGAAAGAGTGAATAAATCAGCTCTCAACTAATGAGCCAAATAAATTCATAACTGGAATCACCCATTAGGAAAAATCAATTACTTTCCATACACGCAATTGTGATATTCCTCCTGAGAAGGACATGAACACATACCTAGCTCTGCACATGCAAGTAAATATATGCTTATCATTAAATCTAAGTTAAGAATACAGTTAAAATGAAATTAAATATGAAATGCCTTGGGACCTACTTATGAGCTTGAAATTCAGTCATTTAACTGCAAAGTTCAGCTGGGGCCTCTGGGAGAAAAGGACCCCAGGGAGATGCACACCACACTAGGCTTGCAAAACCCTATGAGATGGTTTCACAAGCCCTTCAGCCTTCTGCACTATTATTAAAAAGGCATGTCCCACCTCTTCTTCCTGCCACGCTTCCCCAGAGCAGCAACCAACCACGTTGTTTGGCCAACGGTATCAGCAAACTGATCTAGACACAAAACAATCCTCCAAAAAGCACAATAATTTTCAGATGGGTGTGTTCTTTGACTCATACGACTGCAGGTGCTGTCCTGCAAAATGGAGAGATGGGAGAACAGATCCCACCTCTTCTGGTGGCTGCAGAGTCATCAGCTGGTCAAGCTGGTAAGGAAACTCAGTGTGCTCGGAGGGCCTGTTGCAAAGTTCATGTCATTTGTAAAGTATTTGCAGTCACTTCTGACCTGCTTTATTGTGCATGAAATTGTGGCTCTTTGAGTCATTCTTTCAGGTACAAGGGCTTTTTGGATGATATCTCAGGAGAGGTTGTTCCTTGACATTTATAGAGGTGCAGTGTCAGTGCCTCTTACGCATATTCAGGTTAATGTTAATCTACAGAAAAGCTGTGAGCCACCCAGTGACAGAGATCTGCTTTTTTCTGTAAAAAACACAAGGGAGTAATTAACCCCAGTGGTGTATGTGTGCTCAGACATTTTAAACTGGGAAAGATTTGAGCAAGAGAGACACAACTTCAGCTATTAAATACAAAAGGGGCAAAGCTATGTTTATATAATGGTATATAAAAATTTTATCATGGATGGGAATAACAGATGGTTGGGGCTCAGAATTTGTCTAGATGTCTCTGGAGTTTTGGGGTGAGATCCATCCTTCTCAGGTGTGCAGGGCATTTACACTGTGCATAGAGCTACTCTGGGCAGGGGTCTCCCCTCTGGTGGTTGTTCAGAAACTGTGGGAGGAACTCCAGCAAGATGTTAGACCCACCTTAATGCTCAGTGCTTCTTGCTCCACGTCTCCCACAGAAATACAGAATATTGAGCACCTCTAAATGCCCCCCACCAAGTCCCCAGAGGGGAGAGACTCGCCCACACAAGCCTGTAAAAGGAAGGCAAGAGAGAGGAGGAATGAGGCATGAATGACAAATACTCATCACGTTCCTCAAAGCATCACTGGATGAGGTTCACACGGGTTGTGCGGGTATGAGCAGTATGGAACACTTCCAAACCCAAAGGATTTATTTATCTATTAAAAGACAACGTGTGGCTGACTTTTTCTTTCATTTAAATTAGTGGAAATGAAGGAACAGACAATCCTGCTTAAGGAGTGGTTTTCACTTAGCACTTACACCTTGATGAAGATATTTAATTTTATCAGGCATTGATTTTACAATGGCAGTGGCACCTCTAACCAAGACCCGGCCACCACAGCAGAGAATAACCCCAGCTCCCCACAAAGCGACCAAATCAACTGAGGAGTTGAAAGGGTTTCTCAGTCCTCATAGGATTTTACCTTGCTTTTTTTTCTCTCTCAGTAGAAACTCAGAAAAGCACTCAAGTGGATGGCAAATTGTCTCACAAATATCTTGAATAATTTGGCAACCGCAATGTTCCACATCTAATTTCATTACAGCACATTGAATGTTTTGGGTGTTTTTACAATGGTTTTTGCACCTTTAACAACATGTTGATTATTGCATTTTGAAATAACTCACTTCTTTAGGAATAACTTAAGTGAAAATTTCATTTAGAATTGCAACACCTGGAGAAAATCAACATCATGTGACTTGTAGGCACTTCTAAACAGGAAATACTCCATTTATTTTTTTAGCTGTGTTTGTGTAATAAAGTCTAGCATCCAAGTGTGAGCAACACATTTTCCCGTTTTATTAAACAGCATGAAAGGATTTATTACTTCTCCACTGAATGCACTTCTGGCACCAAATGGAGCTGGACAATAATTGTCAGGGACTGAGTTTAACATTATGAGAAAACACCTTTGGTGGAGTTCAGAGTTTATTGTATAATGAAAAATACACCTAGATGGTGAGGCTTCCTTTGAGAATTTGTTTGGTGAGTATAATCTCAGGTACGGCTGCTAATAAATTGGATTCTTTGAAACAGAAATTAAAGTACTGAAATAATATCTAAGACAGTTATTTTTCTTTTCCTCCTCCAGCTATGCAAAGTTCCCTGAGAAGGAAAATAAAAACAGAGGGAGTGGAGAACATTTCTTTTACCACTCAGCAGGTTAGGGCTGTGAAGTGCTCATGAAGAGCCATGTGCCACATTTGGAATTTTTCTCCCTTTCTCCTCTGATCTTTCTCAAATGCTCAGGCTGCTCCTGCTCCTGTGGTTCCACCCCTGGCCAGAGAAAGGCTTGAAGGACTTTCCTCTCTCTCTTTGTTTTATTCCCTGTATTGCAAGGGAAAGTTGCCCCAGCCGGGGCAGGAAACTTGAATACGGACTTGGCCAGAGAGAAAAGTCAACGAGTGTTTTGCAGGTGTGCAACATTCTTGTACCCTCAGCAGTTCCCCAGAATGGAGACAGATGAGGAAAGGGAGAGATGTGGTACAAAAGGTGTGGTAAAAATTGAAGTCCTGCACTTCAGAGGGTGAGCACCCTGCTCTGAGCTCCCTGCATCTCATACAGGCAAAGGTTCCTATGCAAAGTGCCTGGAAAATGCGGCAATTTTATGCTCTCTTGACTCAGTCACAAATGACTGCTCCAAGTTGAAATAATAAAAAGGCCCTGTGTATCTCTAGGGTCCAGGGCTGACAAATTTTCCCTGATGTCCCTGTGGAGCGTTGCAACACTCAACATTTGATTTGTTTTCCACTGAGACTGGCAGTGCATGTGTTAGAGGTTTCGGGTTAACTACAGGAATGGGAAAAAGCTTTACACAATCCCCAAATTAGGGGCTCTAACTAATGAAAAGCTCTCCCATTTACTGCCTCCCTCGGTGCAGGACAGCAGGCTGCAGACACCCTGGCACGTCCCGCTGGGGGGTGCAAGAAGGTGGGGAGGGGAGCGCCAGTGGGACTGGTCCCCTAAGCAGGGAAGCACTAAAACCACCTTTATTGCCCCAGTCTTTCACACCCCCTTGTAGTTACCTGTAAATTGGGTTATACACGAGACCTCGCCCTCCCCTGCACCGCGCGGCCCCGCGGTGCGGCCGCGCCACTCGCCCCCATCGCGCAGCGTGCGCGGCCCGGCTCACGGTACATTTTGAGCACAATTGTTCTGATGTAATATTTATTATGCTTCATAATAAAAATCACTGACAATTGTATACAAAAGATGCTTTTTTGTTGCTTTTTTTCTTGACCTATGATCTATGGCTTCTAGAAAGAAGAAAACCAACAATATTGCTTGAAAGATTTGAACACTGGTGAACTTTCAAAGTGCAATCTGCACTACTGACAGACTAAAAGCTATGCATTCTACAACATCATAATCAGAAAGTAGAACAAAACACCAATAAGCCCAATTTGCACTTGATGTCAAACTTCTGCAAATGATCCTTCCACACCTGGTAGGAAGAAACAGAAAATGTTCCAGCCCCATGTTCATGACAAGTGCTTGACACCAAGGAAGGGTGCTGGATAACTTCTATTTAAATTTAGCAACAAAATAAAACATAAACAAAACACAATTTTTGCTGAGATTCTGGTTTATACAGTAGACCCCACCAACTTCAAAAACTATGTGCCCCTTAGAAATTTGTCCCAAAAATGATGTCATTTGCTGATATTCAAAGTAATGAAAATCTCTATTTTTTATTATGGTAACATATATGGACTCATCTCTTCAGTGCTTTATGGAATTACTCTAAAAATTGTGTTAAAATACATATGATAAACATTGGTGATTTAAAATGAAAATCTGTTATAAAATTATACCTGTTTTTTTTTT
>VZRX01003924.1:120814-134237 GCA_013398075.1 Notiomystis cincta
CAGGGCTCGGTACTGCCCAGGGCTCGGTACTGCCGAGGCTCGGCGCTGCCCAGGGCTCGGTGCTGCCAGGGCTCGGTGCTGCCCAGACTCGGTACTGCCCAGAGCTCGGCGCTGCCCAGACTCGGCGCTGCCCAGACTCGGTACTGCCCAGACTCGGTGCTGCCCAGGCTCGGTGCTGCCCAGGTTCGGCGCTGCCCGGGTTCGGCGCTGCCCGCCGGGAGCGCACCGCGGGCCGCTGCGGGGCCGCGCAGGCTCCTCCGCGGAGCCCCGACCCACGGAGGGCATCGAAGGAGGTTTTCTGTATCAACCAGACCCGGATGCGCTGCTTTGCTGCGGTTCAGGGTGCCCATGACGGTGAGAGGGCACGCCAGACACACGGGCATTCATCTTCAATCCCCCCATGCAGCGCAAGACATTTCTTAAGGAGATGCAGATTTTAAAGCCAGAAAGGACCTTTATGTGCAGCACAAAATTTTTGTGGCCTGTTGCAATAGGATAGGAAGTAATGGTTTCAAACTAAAAGAAGGTAGATTTAGACTAGTTCTAATGAAGAAATTTTTTACAATGAGCATGGCAAAACTTTGGCACAGGCTGTCCAGAGAGGTGGGCGGATGCCCTATTCCTGGAAACATTCAAGGCCAAATTGGACCAGACTCTGAGCAACCTGATCCAGTTGAAGTTGTCTCTGCTCATCCAAGAGTTTGGACTAGATGACCTCTAAAGGTCGTTTCTAACCCAAATTATTCTAAATAACTCTTACTTGGTTACTTTCAGTTGCTTCTTCTGAGTTTAAATGATCCTCTTCATTTGTGTGTACTGCAGCTCTCATTGGCAATGCATGAGAAGTGAAGCAAACTGGCAACAAAAGAAAAACTTGTCTACTGCTCTATGGTTCTCACAGAAGGAGTATACTGACTTACACAGTCAGTAAATACATTTAGAAGTCAGATAAATCCTGAAAATTGTTTCTACTTTTGCACATTAATATCTCAATGCAGAAAACAGGTATGCCTATAACTGGTGTTACCACCCTGATAACCCCATCGTGGCACATTAGCTGTAGGTATTTGCATTTTTACAGAAGGCCACAATAAGAAACCACAATAAGGTCTTTCACTTCTACCTTAGTTAGGCAAGTTGCAGGATTTTATGTCCTTATGAACATGATGATAAATGACATTTTGAGGAAAACTATTATAATTAATAGATATTATAGGATCAAGACCTGGTTATAAATAATAAGGTCATTGCTAAAACGGGAATACTTTCCAACCAGTTCTAAAGTTTGTCTAGCAAAAATAGGTCAGGCCATAGTAAATTTCAGGCAAGTCTGAAATCAGATTGGAAGAATTGATTTAGAACTTATATGAGATGTATCATGAAATTTTACAACCTCAGGGAGCTCAGATTACATTTATGTGATTCTACTCTGAATATAAAATTTTGGGTTCAAAAAGCAGAATAATAAGGGACCCTCAGAAATCAAATCCAAGAAAAAGGTGGTCAGAAAATGTCCTGAAAACAGTCTTTTTCTTATGGGATAGGTCATGTATGGCATGAATGAATGGCAAACTTCCGAGGCAGATCTTAGGGGGCACATTAATTACCTTCATAATCCTGACTCCTCACAGATCATAGATGTCTCCTTGGCAATCAGACCCTGGAGTCACTGATAAAGACTTTGTTTGCCTGGGAAATGACTCCTGGGCATTGCAGTTGCACACACAAAGGTACATACTGTGTGAGACCTGTGCCTATGGAAAATGCTGCTGGGATTCGGGCCATTGCTTATATTTGTACTTGGTCTGTTTTTTCATGAAGTCTATCCAGTGTGATAGTGATGATAATTCTTGCCTGACTAGACAGTTCCGTGCCTGGACACTGTTCCCAGAGACAGAAAAACCTAGCCTGATAACTCATACTGGTGAGACTGAAGTGTGATAGGAGTAAAAATAATAACAAGTATTTTTAAATATGTGTCTACTTCCAAGTTTCTACACAGAAATCTAGAGCTGGCACTCCTATAACATTTTGACAGAATGGACATTGTTCCTGTCTGACGATTTCAGCAAAGCAGCTGAGCATGTGTTTATATATGAAGGATGGCAGGAAGGGAGGGAGAGAGAAAAACAGGATCAAATGTGGCTGTTCTTCCTAGGTGGGCCTGGACCCTGGGGGTATTTGGGATGAGGAGGTGATCCTTAGAGATCAGGGAGTTACATTAGGGTTAGCCAGAAAAATGCTACCTCTCAAGAAAAGAGGGAATTGCAAAGACCTATCTTGTACTGGCAAAATATATAACAATAATATATAAATACACAGGCAGCCTCCAAGTCAAGTCCTCTCCAGCATCATCCCCAGGGAATGCATGCTTATGTCAATAATTCCATCATCTCAGTGCCTGGTACTTGTGCAGGAAGAGGTTAATTCTGCCTCAGCCTTTACAAAGTAAAAGCTCTTGTTATTTTTGTTTTGGTTTTTGGTTTGTTTTTTTTTTTTTTTTAAACTGTGTGAAGAAAGAGGCAGGCTTTAAATATTTGCGTAGGCTGCTTGGCAACAGATTGCATACGATCTTTACAAAAACAATGAGCTCTCATAGCATTTACATTGTTTGAGCTGGGTGCTAATGGCTCCCGAGCAGCGTTCAGGGGCTGGGCTGTGGGAAGGAGCAGGGACAGGGGTGTTATGCTGTGCATTGTGTGCTGCTGCTCCAGCCTGCCCAGAAAGAGGCGCTGGCAGAAGTTGAGGACCAGGGTGGGAATGAAGCCGTGACTTCTACAGCACATAAAATGCACGAGGTGAGAGCTGACACTGGCTGTGGTCGTGCACTCAAGGCCACTGCTGTGGGGTCAAGCCTGCACAGGCGACACAGCACTCCCACATAGAACCAGTGGCTGCAGACCTGTCTCCTTTGGTCTCAGGAAACAGCAGTGCTCACAATGTTTTTCCTTCAGAAATGACATATGCTGTCTGCAGCAACAGCACGAATGAGCAGATCCCAATCCTTTCCCTATCAGCTGGGAACTGATTTAAAACTGATATATCATCTGTTAGGGTTAGACATGTAAACCAAGAGCATCCAGTCCTATAAATGAGTAAATATGATAATATTTATTCAGAGAAATTAAGTGACTTACATACATTCATGTATACCCTAAGCCACAGCCAAACTAATACCCAAATTTTCAACTTTTCAAATTCAGGTGCTCTGAACTGAGTGAATGATGCTGATAACGTTGTGTAGGTGTATCACTATTTGTGTTTTAACTCTCAGCACACACCTGAATAGGAAGATGAGCTCTTGACAAGTATCACCTGGTAACAGGGCACCCACTGAGCCTCTCTTTGCAGATACCATGTCAATGTTATGAGTCTCTATGAAGTTACATAAGAGGAGCAGGAGGCAGGAGCTTCGTGTGCACAGATGTGCATGACTCGCAGAAGTAGTGCTGAACCAACCAGACTTTCACAGGCTCATGTTCCACCAACAACACTTTCCTGTTTACTCCCATATTTATTAATTCCATACATGTGCAGGTGCAGACACAGATGATTTTATGCACACCTTTGGCAGAGAGGCCATTTGGGTTAGGTATACACACAGCTATGAACCGTGCTATAACAACCATCTAGCAACCTGTATTCTCAAATGTTGTGCCACTGGCTATAAATTCAGGATAACCTCACAAAAAATTGACTGTGTGATTTAGAGAGTGTCTTGCTGAATTGATAGAAGAGGATTAAATTATGACTATCAAACCATTCACCTTTGTCAGTGGATCTAATCACAATCTGTTTGATAGCGACAAAAAAAATGCGGTCTGACGGCAGCTTTGCAGCTTTGTGAATGAGGGAATTAGTTCCCACTGGCTGAGCACTAACTGCAAACTGTTATCACTTCACAGTTGCTGTTACGACTTTTGCTTTGCTCAATGGCTTCATTTTCCAAGGTAGAAATCTGTAAGGAATGGAATTAAAATTCTTTGACCTAGTCTGAGCAGGAGCTGGAAGAACAAAAAGAAAAGCAATATCCTTTTAAGATACACCTCACGAAATTAAAGGCAAAGGACCATTAGGCAGATCCTCTGATACAGCTTTTATTTTACAAGTCATTATACTTCACACAATTAACCCACTTTTAAATAAACTACTGTTAGTATGGCACATCTTCTAGAAAGGCACGCTCTCTCTCTGAAGACATTAAGAGCTGGCAAATTGTCATTTCTCTGGATGACTGACTCTCTATTAAAATCTCCTCATTTGGATTCATCTTGGCTTCGGCTTCTGGCCATTGGTTTTTGTCTTTCTTGTCCCCAGTGCATTTTAAAACCCCTTAAGGCCTGGTGTTTTCTTCTTAAGAATAAAATTAACTGTGTGTGTGAAGAGTTCTGAACACTTTGCCTCTTCATCAAACACTTCAGGGATGTTTCTCACCAATGATCATAGGAAAGAGCTCCTGGACATGTACATATTTTAAAACCAGTTGTGCAATAAAATGCAAAAAGATTTGTAAATGCTGGTAAAAATCACTGAATGCAAAAGGCAGAGTTCTCCAACATGGCTACATGTGGTCACACTTTTACCTCATCCTGGAATCTCAAAATGCTCCCATAAAAGTTCTTCTGGATCAAATGGGATAAGCCATTGACTTGTATAAAAACACGAGAAAGAAAATCTTTGATTTTCAAGTTTTGCACATTTTGGCATCCTTACTAGAACTTAACAAAATTGGGAAATTTATCAGATTTTTATCTCAACAGTTCTGCAGTACTGGAGACAAATATTGCTGTTGGGACTTCCATTCAAACCATGACTTGCAACTATGTAGGTTTAGAGGGGTAGGAGATTGCACCCAATGCCTTTTCTGGGCTCTCTGAAGGGGAGAATTAAAGGGTATTTTCAATCTCCAAAATTTCTTCTCAAATTATACCAGTTGAATTTTGTACTGCAGTATCTATGATCATCTGCCAGTTCAAGTAAAGGGAGTTACAATAAAAATAGATGTATTCCTGAACCTCTCTAAGAAGCAAAGTACAAACATTTCCATCAAAGCTGACTTAAGAATATCTGCCAAGAGAGGATGCCTCATACTTTTGCCTTCCTCCTTAACTGTTGTTCATTTTTGCAAAGAAGTTATTAGAACAGTGAAAACAATGCATAAATACATACAAATCCATCCATTTTTATCCCCTCAACCCATCTCTGTGATACAGGAGGGACTGGGTGATGCAGAGGGAGGTTGGACATGGGGAAAGGCAACGTTAATGAAATCCCCATACTGAACCACCGGCAAGTTATCACTTCAGCTTGCATTTCTGTGCTCATGCACACACCAACACCTACAAACTGAGCACAGAAAGTTCTTTTTGGTACCCCCATACCCACAAGATATTGCTGTTTTTTTCTCTCCAGATTCCAGATTTTTCTGTTTAAAGGATGGGTTTGAAATCCAGAGCTTGATTTGGGAAACGCGTTTGGAAAAGAGGACAAGAACAGATCAGAAGGAAGCAGGCAGCCACCTCTCACTAGAAACACTTTCTGACTGGGCTGCTGCCCTCCAAACCAACACTGAGGGCCCTGCTGACCACAGCAAGGCAAGGAGATCGACACCTGCTCAAGGAAAGGCTCCACTGTGTGTTCTCCAAAATTACTTTTAAGGTGATTAGTCTTTAAGGGCACATTGGTTGGAGGCTGACAAACCCAGACAGATGCTTGCAGTTAACCGTGCTCAGGTGAAATACCACCAACCATGATTTCTAAACTGCCTCTACAGGCACCACAAGGACATGTCTGACATTCCTAGCACTCCTCAAGGTCACACTGTGAAACATGATAAAGAGAAACTTTCTGAATCATCAACTTCCTTCTGCTAAGGAATGACTGATGGGTTTTAATTCTCCGTATTTTCAGAGGCTTCTGGCAGAACTGTAACATTAAATATTCAGTGAAATATAAGTAAGGTTTGAAAATGCCTGCTCTGAAAGAGCTTGGAATCATTAGTGAGTGCATCTCATACTGCAAAAGCCTCTGTCTGGCAGGTTATGCATTGGAGCCCTCCATTTCTTACCTCAAAATATTATCAGTTTATTTATCAGCTACAGGGTACAGCCCCTCCATTTGAAGCATTTATATATTTCTGTTACTTTCAAAGCTAATTTTGTTTGGGAAGGTCAGGGAAGGAAGCTCTTCTCACATCTCTTTCACAATCAAACTGACTTGACATTGGATGTAAAACCGAAACCTCTTCTTCAAACAGAAACAAACAAATAGGAAAAGGTTGAATTGCTTCAGAAGGGTGCTGCATTGACAGGCAGTTTAGCTGAATGTTGCATTTGAAGAATATTTGACATCTCCAGTGCTGTGAAAGAGGTCAGGCAGTTCAAAAGAAGCCTTCTTGCTTGCTGGCTTCTAAGAAACCAATTCATTTTGTTACTATGGTGAAGTACGCAGAATAGATCACACATAATTCATTCCTCCACAAACATTTTATTGCAAAAATATACTGGTTGTTTTCTGGAATATTAAATATTATTTCAGGGCTTGTAGATTTTGTTTCAGACAGGTTGTGCCAGGAAATTACAGAAAATTGTAATATACAAGAGATTTGAAATCTGCAGAAGGAAAGCTGTGTATAAAAGTCAGCAATGTTAGCATTGTTTATACAGCAACTGCAACTGTGGTGCTTGAACACTAATAATTACCTGCTGCCCTGCCTCCACTCCTAATATTCATGGGGTAAAAAACAGACCAGGCAATCTCCCTTTTCATTTGAAGGATCCACTTCTGGTTGGTGTTGGAGCAGGCTGATTTATAATTTACCCCATATTAAATATTTGTAGTTATGTCCAGAAATAGTCTTTTCCAGAGAGTACAATTGCAGAGGCCTTGACTTGTATCTCTGGGCTATACAGGGAATGCACCACAAGTTTCTCTAAGCAATTCAGGCAGAAGAAGGTAACCAGGCTAGCCAGGGTGACTTGGAGCTGAACACTGTGCAGAGATGGACACCCCTGAGCAGCACTCAGCTGGACTGCTTCTTCCTGCACAGCTCCACAGGACCCTACTGCCATCATCATCATCTGCAGAGACACCCACACACCAAGCCACTGCTTGCTGTCCCTCTCTCCTTCCATGCAGTAAGCCCTGACACAGAACTGGGATATTGTTTAAGGTGCTGCTGGAACCAGGCTGGCATCTCTGCCTTTGTGTACAGATCAGTCAGAATGAAACCATGAAACTCTTGTTATGGGAGTGGGTTCTGAAGAGATGGAAACTCCTAGGACACGCTCAGATGCTCTCAAGGTGAAAGCTTTGCTTCTTTGGTCTTTTTCCTGGACTTTAGGGTGCTACACAACATCTAGAGCTGGAAAAATGATCCTTTTACTGGCAAACATTGCAACCTTTGTTCAGTATCTACTGGGCAACAAATCTTCCTAGTGTGCTGGAGCACACAGAAGGGAATCTGAAGGCCCTGAATTCAGCTGGTCACAGACGAATGAGAGCAAGTCAGGCTCAAAGGGGCAGAATTACACAACACTGTCACATGGAGGAGACAACTGCACCCCACATCCATCAGAAACAGAAGGAAAGCAGAAGCTCAGGGATAAAATAACAAACAAGTTTCCAAAATTTAGAATGAACTTTTTCTGTGTCAAGTCCTCTCTGAATCAAGGAAGGGTTTTGCCCTGGTAAGGAGGCAGATTTTGGATGAAAGGCTCATGGCAACAGAAAGAAATCAGCTCTGCAAGTACATAATATTCAAATGAGTTTTACATAACTACTCTCCTTTTCTTCCAACTTTCATCTGCATGAAAGAACGGCAGAAAACCAAACTGAATGTAAGAAAACCAGCCTGAAGGCCAGAGAACAGCTTTTCCCACTGCCTCTGTCAAATAAAGCACATATGTTCTCAATAAATCACACCTTAAAATAACCACATTTACCAAAGAAAATGAAAAACCAACAGAGGGAGGACTGAGAGTGACCCACCCAACCCTGCTCCCACCACACCAGCTGCCCTGATGAAGAATCAGAAGGACCTCACCTCTACAGCTCTAGCACATGAAATCTTTCCCTTTCACCTTGGTGCCACCTCATCACCCCAAAAGACCCAGACTTGAAAATACCCAAGTGCATTTTGTCGCTAAGTCAGTCCAAACAAATTTTACCTTGGTAGCAAGCAAATAAAACAAATTCACCTTCCAAGTTAGAAGCAACTGTAACTTCTGGCATTATTCATGTGTAATGAAACTTACACAGCACATAAAGACCTTCCAGCAATTTCCATAGTCTATTTATTGCCATTATGTGGCAACAGTTGTTGTGAATCACTGTGGTTCATCAGTGTGGCCTATGTGGTGGACTTCTGGGAGTCAGGGAAGGAGGAGACACAGCAGAGGGAGGCTGGTCATCATCCAGACTTTGTAAATATGCTCAGTTTTACAACAACTAACATAACAGAGTTATCATCCCTCTTCCCCTCTTACCAGCCGAAAGGGACTAAGAGGAAGATGGGGCACAACACTCCTATTTCTAAGCTGGTATTCATTTTATTGATTATATACATTTTATAGATTATTTAATTGCTAGTTATCACATTTTGGTTGGACAAGTAGACACTCCCTTTCCTTTAAAGAAGTCATAAAGCACTTATATTTCATAGCTTACTTGTTTTTTTGCACATGGCCTTACTTCCTCCAGTTACTTAATCCTCTTACTACAATACATTTTTCTCAGTGTCTCCTGTTTACTCAGTTGAATTAGACTGTCTTTTTGTCTCCTGATTTTTTTGGTGTTTTGCTTTGAAAGTCTGTTTTACATGGTACCCCTCCCATTGTTTACATGTGTGTGGGCAGAGGAGCCAGACTATGGGGTGGCTGCTGTCAGACAGGGTAATAGAAACAAAATCTCCTCTTACCTATTCATCTGGGAGAGCTAACGAGTCTTTTCTGCTGGCTGGCCCTCCTCTGTATTTCAGATATGGGCAAAGCAAGGAAATAAAGTGTGGATGAGACCTCCAGTGGCAAGATTATTTTGCCTTGAAATGGAGTGATCACTCAGGTCAGTGACCAAGTCAGGTTGTAATGCATCTGTAAAACAGGAGAGTTAAATAAGAATGTGGATTAATTTTCTGTGTTAAAGACTCTAACTTTCCTCCTTTTTTCTCATTCAACTATAGGGCAAGACAGCTTCCATTTTCAATCCTCTTCCTATAAGACTTCAGAAAAAGGATTAAAATTTGACTGAGATCCTCACATTCTCTGCAGCCCTTTTAACAACCCAGAAGCTCATGCAAAGACTCAAGGACGGTGCCAGTAGTGGAGGGGCAGGACCCAAATGCCCACCCTCTTCCCAAAACACTATTTGTCATGGGCAGAGAAGCACCTTGCAGACCTGTGGTATTCAACAAGGATGTTTTGGGAACACAGGCAGAGGGAGGTCTAGAGAGGATCAGAGGAAAGCTGGTTTTGTAGCTCCTTGGTCAGAGCAGCCATGGATAGGAAGTTACACTTCTCTGAGGTTTGGGTTGAAATGTAAGGTATTTTTACCTATTGCAAGATAGACAACACCTTTTCTGGTCACCATTGGTCTGGAACTATTATAAACAAAAGCAGGAAAAAATCCATTCCTAGAATGACTGTTCATATGGAGAACTCTGTTTATAAAGGCAAAGCCCTTAGCTACAATGGAATAAATATCTTCCTTAATTTCAGATATAGCTTCCTTTGTGTCAGATAGCTTCCCCTGCCATTTTAGCAGGAATCATAAGGTACACTCCATCTGGACAGGCACAAAGCTAAGCTGTAGAGTTTGATGGCTTTGCTGCTACTATTACACCACCTTCAAGAGCAAATTTTCTTCTCAAACTGAGAATTCAAGTCATTAAATCACTCACAGGTAAGATAGGCAAAGGATGGGAAACGAAAAGCTTTTTAACATCCCTATTCTGCATATACTAAAAAAGAAAAAGTAAAGGCTATGCAGAAGAGTGGTAGGTTCCCCATGAACTTCCTATCAGACTCCCTGCCTTCTCATATGTGACCAAACTCTTTTTTTAATAAGCCTGCTATTATAGTTCAGAGTCTCTGCCAAGTGTTTACAGCGTTGCCCTAAGTAACAAGTCTGAGCCAAGGGACTTAATTAAATCTAACCTGCTTTTTCAGTTATAGAATAGTCCTTTAACATCAAAAGGCAAGTGGACTTTGTTAATAAAATCTGAAATCACTTCATGTTTCAGAGAAGTTCTTTACTCCTCACTGCATACAATCAGTTACTTCTTAGAAGGCATATAGTATTTTCACAGATAATTTCCACATGCCTTCACAGTTTACAACAACTAACATAACATTTGGTGTTCTAGCTTTATATGAGAATCTCAGATTTCATACTTTCTTGCTGAGCTGATTCACAGACCTCAGGTTGCAGGGAAGAACGTAAAATCTTAAAGAAAAATGTTTATACAGGATGCCCTGTTGGATCTTACAATTTTTAAATGCCCTTACAACTTCAGAGGCTTGCCTTTTGGAGCACTTGGTTCAGCATATATTGCAATGTATTTTACAGCTATCTAAAAGGAGGTTCTACACATGAGGGTTTCTGCTGACCACAAAGCTGACTTGGGGAAGGTGCTGGAGAGCCATCTGAAAGTCTTGGATGGACAAAAGCAGGTGACTGCTGGCTGCTGCCTCCCTGCACACTTAGCACACCTGCTAAGTGAAACTGGATCAGGCTTTTCATTCACAGCACCTCATGGCACAGAGTACTAATGTAAGATGAGGTCGATGCAGCTTATATTGGTGTGCTGGGCTAGAAACTGGAGTGATCAGCCCTGGCAGACAGGCTGAAGCCCAGGCTGAAGTCCTGCCTGACACGCTGGCAAGAGAAGGACAGGCTGCTGCGCTGAGGGTTTTGCCTCCACCGGCACAGGAAGAACTGGCAGCCCCAGCCCTTCTTGGCCACACCAGCCTCTGCTACTGTGCCTTCAGAGGGCAGGGCAGCACAGAGCAGGTGTTTTCCCAGGTGAGAATGGTTTAGTGCCCTTCTCCTCTCTCTAAGCGGAAGTTTTAACTTCCCCGTGCCCACAACGTTAATCATTTACATCTCAAACCCAGCCTGACTCTGGGACCCAGACTGTGCAGGTCAAGTGCAGCTCCCTGGCAGGTCTGGAGATGTCAGTGACGTAGGCTGCACCCTCAGCTACCAGGAGAGTGGAGCTGGGCAGCTCTTGCGGGAGGATGAGGAGGAGGGTAAAGGCAGTAATTAGCTCTAGGGAAACCTGCAACACTGAATCACAGCTGTAACAGCACAGGTCAGGTGAGGCTGGCAGCCAGGAGTTACAGCAGGAAGAGTGTGGCCAGCAGGACCAGGGCAGGACCACCCTCCTGTACCTGGCACTGCTGCAGCTGCACCTGGAATCCTTTCCACTTTGGGGGCCTTCATTGCAAGAAAGACATCGAGGTGACTGAGGAGCTGAAGCACATCCAGACAAGGGCAAAGAAGATGGTGACAGGTCTGAAGCACAAGTCTTGTGAGGAGCTGCTGAGGGAGATGGCAGGATTAGCCTGGAGAAAAAGAGGCTCAGGAAGGACCTTATTGCTCTCTACAACCACCTAAGAGGAGAGTGTAGCCAGGTGAGGTTTAGATTGAGCTCACAAGGTGATAGGACAAGAGGAAATAGTCCCAAGTTGTGCCAGGGGAGGTTTAGATTGATATGAGGAAAAAATTCTTCACTGAAGGAGTTGTGAAGCATTGGAAAAGGCTGCCCAGGGAAGTGGTCAAATCACCATCTCCAGAGGTATTTAACAGACCTGTAGATGTGTCACTTAGGGATGTGTCCTAGTGGTGGCCTTGACAGTGTTAGTTTGACAGCTGAACATGATGATCTTAAAGGTCTTTTCCATCCTGAAAAATTCCAGATCTGTGAGTCTATGGTTCTGCTGCTGAAGGTTGCAGGTTGGCTTCTCTTCTTTCATTTGCCTGCATCTCCTACCACCTCCCTTTGTCCAGGTGGCGTGCTGACCACAGTAAATGGCCACTCAGAGGCCTCACAGCAGCCAGTGCAGACTGAGAAAGGCTATTTAGAGAGCTTGTAACACCCAGCTCCTGGAGGATGTTCACACAAAGTGGGACAAAGCCTCAGCTGTCCCCATCCAGTACTGAGGGTAGTCCTGCTTCGACCTGCAGTGTGGATTAGGGATCTCCAACCACCTCTGGCAGACTGTACTTCAGCTGATGCTGTGAAGTCATTCACCTGTTTTTCCCACAGCCACACTTGCTCAGTTTCCAGCTCCTCTAAATGTGGTACTGATGCATTCAGCCCACTTGGATAATGCCTGGAAAAAACCCAGGCCCTCCCAGTGTAAAATAAAGGCAAAGCCTGGCACTGTGATTTGTGCAAATCTATCCAAGTTCAGACACTTTTTCACAAGCTGTTTTTCTGCTCTTTACATTCAGGTTTATAAACTCTTTGTCATGGCATTCATATGTCCTTACACCTGTGCAAAACTTTCCAATCTTGATATGTAAAGAGCTGAAGAGTGCCTGAGATTCTTGGAGACTGCGTTTTGGGATAGCTGACTGCTGCATGTTACAGTGGTGACGAATCCTTATTAGATGCTTAAGGGATGACTTTGCCTTCTCACCATCTCCATCTGATTTTGAGTCGTAATAGCAAAATCACCAGAGCAGCCTGTGGGAAGAGTGCTGCATTCCTGAGCTGGGTGAAACAACTGGTTGTGTGGAGTGTTTGCTTGGGATCACATAAACACTTCAGACTTGAAAGAGCCACAATTTCTAGATCCCAGTTTGTTTATATTTAACTTGGTAGATCTTGCTTGTGCGTTTTGCTAGTCTAACTCTTGATGCCATACTGGTCTGACTGGATCATGTCAAAATTTGCTGTTTACTGTCAGGAAGGTACAAATAGTGGTATATTGCAATGAAACGCCTCATATGCAAATAAAATGCTCACGCTGTTCATCAGGTTTGTAGAGAACAGATCTCAGTGACACCGAAGAGCCTTGGTAACAATTACTGTCCAAGGTGGATGAAAAACGGTGTACATGAAGACATTCAATGTGAAAATTCACCTCAAAGGAAATTTGAGAGCCCGAGCAGACTACCAAGAGCAAGTTAAATCAGTATACAACTCTAAGTGGTTTTAATGTATCGTGGCACTGATTTCATCCCCTCGAGGAAAACCCCTCTGCTGCTCATACTTTTGTTCTTCCACTGCTGCCGTGGGTGCACGACACTTATTCCAGGGACAGCCCTCCTCCGGTCCCAGGCACGGCAGGAGCTCGCGGTCACACGCTCGGCTTGGCTCTGGGACCCCGTGCCTCGCAATAAACGCGGTTTTACGGGGAGCGCACGGAAGCCGCTCCGCCGGGACGGGCGCGGGGTCCCGCAGCGCCGGGGCCGGACC
>VZRX01003924.1:134581-215150 GCA_013398075.1 Notiomystis cincta
GAGCGGCGCCGGGCCCCGGGGCAGGGACGGGGCGCGGGAGCTCCGCGGCTCTGGGGATGCTGCGGGGGCGGCGCTGCCGTGTCCCCCCGGGCGGTGCTGCCACCCACAGCCTCCGCCGAGGGCCGTCGAGGCGAGGGTTGCGGGCTCTGGCTGGGCTCGAGGGAGATCTCGGAGTCCGGGCGGTGCCGGGGCTCACCCTGCCGTGGGGTAACGGGGGCCGCGCCGCGGGGTCCCCGTGGGGCCTGGCCGAGGCTCGCCAGGTGCGGGCAGAGCCCGCCCGCCGCGCCCCAGCGGACATCGGGGGGCACTCGGCCGCGGGCCGGGCACGGCTCCCGGTCCGGACCACCGCGGTTTGAAGCGAAGCCGATGACTCTCAGAGGACTCAATTTGATGTATCTTCTAACAAGCCAGTGTTGAATAAACATGGACAGGGCTTTGGGATAAATCATCTACGAGATGCTCTCCTATTCTGCCACGGGCTGTGCAGGCGGAAGGGATGCAAATACCTGGCTCTGAATGTAGATCGGTATCAATGTAGTAATAGCAGTAGGAATTCCTCCAAAGTTAGGTTTGCCCCTCGCCAAGTAACTCCTCGTGATTGGAAAGGACAGCAAGATTCGATGGAAGAGGGAAAACAGCAGTGTTTATAGAAGAACAACTTGTTTAATGTAACATACTGATCTTAATCAATAGCTCAATAATACTGCCATATATCTTCAAGTTACATAAAAATAATAGACTTGAATCAGAGGTCATTATCTCTTCCTGTCTATGCATAATTATATTAAGGCACTGTCTACTGGCAGAGCAGTGCAATTGCTGGAAATTAGTTTCGGTTTGGATTGATTATGGAAGATGTATAATTTATTAGACAAGAGAGTCCAATTAGCCATTCTCTCAGCTCTGGTACATTAATGCAGTTAGCTGCTGATGGGGTACACATCAGCACATCATTTTGAGCTGCACCATCCTAACCTCTGAAATGAAGATTTTGAGTAGTCGGGGCCATTGATTCCAGGTTGCATTCCCCTTGGGTGTTGACAGTCTCTCATTACATTGTAGTTCTGTGTTTCTGGCTTCTGTCTCAATCTCTTTCGATTCTCTGTGTTAACATGGCTGGCCTGCCTCTGATCTCTTGTTGCTCAAAACTATAGTTATTAAACCAAGTTTAACTCTTCATTCATGGGCAGTTTTTGGGAAGGAATACAAAAGTAATCTGTTCTTAGAAAGACTAATATGTTTTGTCTCTCAGTCATTTGTGGGAGGATGGTTAAAGTACTTTCCCTTTCTGGAACTTAAAATGCATGTATACAGATGTACAGAGCCTTATCTAAAATTCCTGTAGTTGTGTAGGAGAATGTCATCCTACAGAGCAAATTCCTTTGAATGACATTATGTTCATGAAAAAACCCTCCCGTTCCCTTTTTACCAGGCAAGAGAAATTTTGAAACATATATTAGTTATCATCTTGCTTGCACTACTAAATAGATTTTTAAGAAGTTTCATGCTTCACGTGAGCTCTTACAGCGGAGAAAAAACATTTGTTCTGAAGTGCTGCTCCAAAGCAAGTGATAATAGCTGTCACAAAATATGATTTGTAACACATAATTCTCACATTGTCTTCTAGAGATGAAAAACATTTTACAGATGGCGAGTCTGATACTTGTGAGAGTGTGATTTTTGTCGCTTGGGAGCCTGGTGGCAGAGCATGGTGCTTCTCTTCAGAACAGTTTCTTGTAAAATGGCAGCATATGCTCTATGCTCATATGTAGTAATTAAACTTGCTTCTGCTTTGTTATTCAAAATTCATTCTCTCCTCTCAAAACAATGCAATCTGAATCATCACTAGTATCATTGTCTATCATTTGCAGAATCAATAACAGCTTTGATGTGCTAAAAAGTCAAGAGTTTAGGATGAAAAGCCAGGGGAGCACCATCAGACCCCCAGCAGGGCCCTGCTGCCCAGAGCCACGTGAAGGATCTCCCCATCTGCTGCTGCATCTCCGGCTCCTGCAGCGCTCTCGTGAGACCAGCTGTGTTTAGAGTGTGAAGGGGATGGTTTGTCTTACTCCAGAATGCTCCCAGTCAGTGGGACAGTGTGCATATGTGGAGGTGCCTCCTGGTCTCTGGGGGACCCATCATGTCAATATAGAGCCAAGAAGGAGTGGGTGGCAGCAGCTAAATATTTGCAGATACGAACAATACATGGTAACGCTGGCACATCTGCATGCAGAGGTGGAGACCTCTGGGCTGATGCACAGAGCCAGAGAAATGTGAGGTGTGCAGGGCAGACAGAGGCAGTGCAGCTGTGCTGTGTCCAGCCCAGCCTGCCCAGCAGCTGGTGGAAGAGCCCAAGTGCTGATGACTGTGAGAAAGGGTCCCCACAGCCTAGCTGGTATTAAGCTTTCTGCAGGAATCATACAGACATCTGCTGTAGCAGTTTTCCATACCCTTTCTGCCTCGTTTTTTAAAAGTGAAAATTGTTTATTTCTGTTGAAAAGCTCTTCATTATGTCTTAGCTAAGCTGTAGAGCATTGTTGACATAGATTTCTGTTTGAAGATGGCATATGCTGTTTCAGTCTGTTGCATCTTCCTTCTCTGGTTTGGTTGTTCCGCATCCAGGAAGAATCCAAGACGCCAGTTACTGGCAAGTGTCTGCTCTAGGAAGATGCTTTTGCAGTGGTATGATCCCACCAAACTGAGCAGATGTTGTAGGTGCATGTGCTGGCTGCAGAAATAACTTCAGGAGCTATATGTTCTGTCATGTAACTACTGGGCGAAATTATGGCCTCTGTTGGTTTTTCAGCTTTTCCATAGGGAGGCTGAAACTGGCAGCAAGGGATGAAATTTACTAAATGGGCTGCACTTGGGGGTGGAAAAAAAGAATGATTTTAAAAATAGAATTACATCTTGATATTTAGGCATATAATGATGGGCTTCTATTTTCCCTTTCCATCAAGAGATTTTCTATTTCATTTTTTAAAAGAAGGAAGTGACATTTCAAAACTGTGTTGGCTAAGTGATGCTAAAAGCCAGGCACAATGCTTCCATTTTCAACAGAGGTGATTTCAGAGAACAGAAGTGACAATCTAATGGAGAAGAGGAGAGAGGAATATAAAGAAGGAATAAACACTAGGTGTGGTGATGCACAAACCAAGTTCCTCCCTCCCAATCTGTTCAGTTTCTAAATGCATTTAATAAACTCATACCCTCGTGCTCTTTGTCCTGTTTGTGTATTCTCTGTAGTGAATTTCTCCACATACTGAGAGAGAAAAATGGAAAGCCTGCACAGAATGTAGGAGCACATCATCAAGCAGTGGAATGCTCAATAATTAATTTCCTTCCAGGAGATGTTTTTTTTTTCCTCTTTCTTTCTTTCATTACAACACCATTGGGAACATTTTGTTACAATACAAGAATATTTTAAAATCTTCCCTACTGGAAGCTTGATTTAGGATCAATAAAAATATACTTCCTTATGTGGTGAATTGCACTCCGTAGAAGGAGACAACATCCTCATCCTCTTTTAGATGATATGTTGGTTGTGTGCTTTGCAGTAGTCTAAATGTGTGTTGAGCAGTACATATCTTTCCTTACATTCCTTGGAATGAAATATGTGCAGATGAATAATTGTGGAGTCAGATGTATTGTTCATCTCTGGCAAACAAGTGCTGCTACCACAACTTTAATATAATTATGGTTTGCATGTTCATTTTGTGTATTTATAATAGAGGAGATGGGCTGGGATGGTAGAACTCTACCATTCTGCTATCAGAGGACGAGTCACAGTCCTGCTGCTCCTCATTTCACTCCTCACTCAGAGTTTGATCCAGAACTCACAGAAACATGTTTATTCCTTGATTCCTGTAGATTTAAATACTTCATTCTCATCCTTGCTCTGCTGAGGGGTACATGGCCTCCAAAAGTATTTGGAGGGCTATACAGGAGTGTACTGTAGCATTGACAGAAATAATGGAGAAAAAAATGGTGATAGACTGGGAGAAACAACCTGAACAATATCAGCCCCATTGGTTCCCCATTCTTGCCATAGTTTATATCTCTGGGTGGATCACTTAGTCATAAAGTCCCAGCACTCTTTGATCTTGCTTGGCTTCCTGTTTGGATCCTTGAGATCTAGACTTTACAAGCTTTGGGCAGTAGTAACTATAATTGTCACTAACATGAATCTCAGCATCTTATGAGGTAACGGATTCTGAAGCTTCTGTCTCAAGAAGGAATACAAATGCTGAACTCACAGAAGTTAACTCTGACAGTGAGAGTATATATCTGTATGTCTTTACTTTGCAGGGGCTTAAGCATCTCTGATGGATGACTAAAGGCAGGTGCTATAGTCAGTCTTGAAAATGTTTCCCTCTGTACTTTTCTTTTTATTTATGTATGAAGCATATTTTTAATGACTTTTGCACTTAACTACAGAGAGTAATAATTTTCCTTTAATTACAAGATACAGCAGCATTCAATTTGTTTGCTATAGCTTGACATGCTTTTCAAATACATGGAAATTTCGTGAGTAGAAGGAAACCTTTTTTAATGTATCCATTCATTCTGACAAAAGTAAGGTGCTGTAACTGTTCATTACTTTAACTCTTCTATAACTTGTCACCATACTCAGCAGGATTTCATTCTGCCTGTAGGCATGTTCATTTAGTGGAGTTCTTTGTACATTCAGGTGACATTTGGAAAGATTAAGTTGTCTGGAGAACCTTAGGCAAAGTGCTGTACAACTACAAAGTGATCCTATTCTATATAAAAATGAAGTTAAATAGGCTTGAGAATTATAAATGTGAACCACCAAAACAAAGATTCAGACCCAGGTATAAGAAGCCAAAGTTAATGCTGGAAACTGAAGTGTCCTAGTGGGGATGATGTTTGTGAGGACAGCTTCTTACCTGGCAGTATTTGTCAGAAATAGAAGGAAGATTCACCTGCCCCAGATGTAGGGAACGCTGGCACTGAAGTAAAGGAGCAGTGAGAGGTGAGACAAAGTGCAGATTGCATGTTTCAGCAAGCAATTTTAACAAGGTTAATGCCTAATTTTTCTAACAAATTAGAAGTCCAGGCTCTCTGTCCCATTGAGTGGATGAAATGACACCAAATTCAAATCATGCCCAGTAGCTGCACAGTCACATGAACTCACTTGTTACTGACACTTTGTCTTAAGAGAGGCTCTGTCTGGCACCTGCACGGACCTGACTCGAGGCGTGGGGTTGATGTACTGTCACTTACCAGCATCACCTTCTCTGTCCTTCCTGGGTGAGCTCTTGTTCAAGGGCTGACCAGCCCCAGCATTGGGAGAGCTGGTGAGACCTCAGACCATACCACTTGCCTGAAGCCATAGTTTAAAAATGACAGTCTTCAAAATACTGTGTTAAAACTAGTGATGATTTAAAAATATAGTGGACTTTTCATAGTCCTCCTGCTTGTTTTTTGTTTTGTCCACTTGACTTGGACAGAAATTCAAACAATTTTCTTTCTGCTAAGGACAATTTCAAGGTTATATCACTTGCTTTCTGAAGTATGTGTAGCATTTATTTTGAAAATATTACAAAAAAATGACTTGATTTCCTTTTTCACTTTTAAAGACAGACTTCTTTTGGACTAGAAGAAGCAACCTTGGGCATTTTGGCTTGTCAGTGTCCATTTAGACATTATTTGTTTATGTCCTAGGTTGTTGAACATTACTGTTGTTTCAGAATGATTCTTAAGGGCATATGTCTAAAGGGGAAGAGCCAAATATCTGTCTTGTCATGTAGAAATCAAAATGATCTCAAAAATGTATTCAGGAGTAGAAATTATCAGATAAGCAGTGAGATATGTGTCAGTGCTGGGGTGGTGAAGGGCATCACAGCACCTTATAAGAAATAAGTGTCTTTTTCTACATGTCTCTTTACCTGTTATTCTATTTTTATATCTCCCCAACCAGTTAAATACAGGGACTGTAGGTGGAGGATTGCAGGATGAATTTTACTTCATTGTAATTGCTGCATATTTCTGTGCAAAGAGCTGAGCTGTATTTTAGTTGTAGTTTGAGGCTGTTTAGCCATGAACAAAAGTTTAAATTGGCATCTTCTAGAGATGGTTGTAAGAGCAACAGCCTGGGTATCTACAGAGTGAATGCCTGTGGACCTGTAAGCTTTTAAGCAGAGGATTTCTTTATAAAACCAGAAATCCCACTGAATCTGAATAGATGTTATCAAAAACACTTAAAAGATAACTCTAATTCTGTGCCCATTACTTAATTCAATAGCATGATTCAAGAACATATTTGTTATAATAATGTAATACTTTCAGGGATTCTATTAGTTTTCCACTAATTAATTTCAGACGTAAATTAAAATGTATTTTATGCTGTAGTATGTTGAAAGTTAATCCTGATGTTGGTCAATGTTAATCAGACCAAGTATATTTGTGAAGAATGAGCTGCCTTGTTTTTTATACTTTTAATATTAGTATCTCTTACTGTTAGTAGTCAGAAATGAGACCTTTTCTAGACCTTCTAGCAGATCTAGTGTTGATTTGCTTCACTATGTTTTTTCTCTTTTGGTAGTGTAATTGGTAGTATAAGTCCAGTTGCTTACAAAATAAATGCTTATTAAATATGTTGTCACAGGGTTCATTTTTAAAACATTCCAGTCCTCATTATATTTAATGCCCTTATCCTTTGGATCTTCATTTTATCATAATTAAGGTTGTGAATATGAGTGCATTTTTTAGTGTCCAAAGCTGGGCAAAGAAGTCCCTGCTCTTACACAGTGTCCATTACCAGGAAACATGTCTGTTTAGATGCTCCACATGTCTGAGTTCCTCTTGAGCCCTGCTAAGGTCAGAGATGCTTTACCCATACCCATGGAGTGGCCCAGATACATTTTTACACCTCCAGCCTGTTTTTCCTAAGTTTTCTTCGAGAGAAAGTGCCTAAAAGAGTGCACTAAACCCCCTGGTGACTGGGAGGCCATGTGTTATTCATATGTTGTGAGAGTCATACCACAGCCTGAAGTGTCCATTTCACAGGACTCCAGCTGAAGCTCTGAACTGCAGCCAAAGCAGAGGGAGCAGTTACGTGCACAGGCTGTCTTCTGTTGTGCACTAATGGCCAGACAGAAGAACTTTGCTTTGTGAAAAGCCCCCCAAAGTATGTCAGTAGCTCTTTGGTGTGTGCAGTCAGGGTAGTTCACAACTAAGGGCTGATTATGCTTCTCTTGGCTCAATGAGAAATGGGAAGGGCAAGAGAGACCTGGCTCTGTGACAAATGAAAGCAATGCCAATGAAGATAACTTAAAATCTGATCATTATGTGAAAGCATCTGAACACATGATTAAAGTTTTCTGGCTCTTACTGATGTTCATGATAAACATGAACAGCAGTTGTAACTTAATAAAGATATAGCATTTATAAATAACATAGTATGAAATGTCCACTTCAGACTTATTGTCTTAAATACAAGGAATGAAACATAAATCTGTCTGGGCTGTTTGCCCAGGGAGAGCAACAAGGCAAACAGAAACAGGCCCATGGGGGAGAGTGTGATCCTCAGAAACCTAGATAGTGCAGCAGGGACTGTGGCCAGCATTTGCATGTCATACTTAAACCTGGTGAAACACAAAAATCCTGCCCGAATGAGAAGATGATTTTTCAGGGACAAAATTCCCATTCACTCTCTTTTTTGATCAGGTACTTTGTAGGCCTTTTCCTGGTACAAAACCTGAGTGATTCCCAGAGTAACTGTTAAGAGTAGCTGGGAAACATTTGGTCCTTCTCCTTGTTCTCAGGTTTCAGGCTGTGTAGGGGACTTCCTGGCCTGATGATTAATGCCACTGAACAACATTCAGTTTCTCTTGCTCTGTCTTTGTTTTGTTTTGTTTNTTTTTTAAGATCTCTCTGCATACAGGACAAGGAATGATTTAAAGTTTTAGACACTCTTGCCTGAGTTTTTCTCTTTCTTCCCATTATAGAGAAAAAAGTTGTTAATGGACCTAATGTTGGTTAAAAGAACTTGTTCTCAATCTTCTTGCAGAAGTTATTCAGTTACTGACATTGGCTGAAAGAAGACAGAGTATGAATTTTTACTGGGTAAACTGCATTTCTTCTTGTGAAGGTAGACAGTCTTTTTGATGTATTCAGTGTTGGCCTTTCAGAACTTTAAAACATTATGTGTTTCCCTGTCCTTATCAGAAGGATAAAAGAAGATAGGAGAAATTCATTCAACAACTGTGTGTATGAAGAGAGGAAACACCGTGTTCTGGTTCCTAGCACAGCTACAGGATGCTGTAAAATCCTTTGTCTGAGCTGTAGCTGACAGTATCACTCATCATGAATTTATTTTAGTTTAAGGATTTGGAGGTTGCACCAGTGTGACTCCTCTGAAGTCAGGAAGTGGTTGATGAGTTGCCCCTGGTGCTGGGAGCCCACTTCTACAGGAGAAGGATGGTGCATGCTTCCTGTCCAGACCCAGGCAGAGCCGAGAGGGGCCGTTCTCAGGTGCTGAGAGGTCCCCGTGTAGCTGAGGAGGTCTGGAAAACTGGTACCCATCTGCCTCAAAACTGATTGGGAACTAATTAATGCAGCAAGTTATAGTCAGATTTTGTTTCAACTGGTCAGATCTTAGTACTTTTCAAGTCCTTGACACCCTTTAATTTTGGGACAGGTCGAAGCATTATTTCATTGCCTATGCCACCAGTGGCTCCAGAGCAGTTTTTTTCAGGCAGGATCTCGGGTTTTCTCATGCACAGTGAGTCCTTTGCTTTTACACTGAGGCTGATTACGACAGCCAGTTGCAGAAACGCTCTGGATGCCCACAGCCAGCACTGATGAGACCCCCATGCTGCGTCACTCAAGCCAGTAAACAGCTTTGTCATTTAGGCACTTAATTATGAACTGAATGTTCACTTGACCTCTTATATTCTCATTTCACTAATGAACCAAAGCTTAGGAAGAGTGACTGACTTCAGAGCTGTAGCAGTTTGGGCTCTTTGAGCCAAAGTTTCCACTCATTTAATTTATCATACTAATGATCAGTTTTGGAGCCTAAACACAGGAGCTGCGTGGAAAATACAGCGTAATGTGCTAATGTGATGGCCATGTGACAGAAAGATTGGCAAGGGCTGCCCACTACTTGGCTTCCTGGTCCTGCTACACATGTGTATTCTTGCATGAAGCATCCTTAGAGAAGAATGAAGGGGTTGTTATGGATGTGGAAGTAGCATTTAGGAATTCTGGTTTTACAGAGAGGGTCCAAGCTTGAGTTCTGGTAACTCAGATAATATTGATGCCCACAGGCTTTCTCTCTTACTGCTTCATGTTTGTCTTGACTAAAACTGAAATGTATTCCTAAAGCATTCTAGCAGGGATTTATTTCTATTTTTTTAGTGTTTGAGTGTCTCATGGTTTTAATGTATTTCTCTAGATGACACCCTTAAGTTAGGATTGAGGATAAAAGACACATGAAAGCCCAGAGGATTTATTTCAAAGTTATCCAGACAATCTAATGACATGTTTTTCTATATATGAACATGGCAAATTTTGGTGGAGCAGGCCTTGAATCTTGGTATTCTCTTTTCAAGGTGACCATTGGAACTACCTGACCAAATTCCTTTCTTCACATCTTCCCTTCTTCACTATGTTACAGCAAAAGCTAACAACGTCCCCTAACAATTCATGTGAACTGTGACACATGCAAACTGCCTTCTCCATAGTAAACCTTTGCAAGCTGACAATTACCATGAAGCTACAGCCCCATCTTTCACCCCAGCAGGTGGTGTTCTCATGTTTGGTGGCAGGTGGTTCCCCTCTGGGTTTGCATGTGCTTGTTGGTGTTCTGTGCAGTGCACACCAGTTGTTGTGAAGGTTAACTGCAATCACATTTTGGTTTGGCTTGATTTGGGGTTTTTTAAATGCAAGAAGAACAAAATGTTTGGAAAATGAAATAAACCTGCTTTGTTCTATTTTCCCTAGTTGCGAAGATGCATTTTTTGATGTCTCATGTTGATCATCTTTATGAGTTACTTGTTATCATCTTCAGGTAGAAACTTTTTTTCCTTCAAGTGCTTTGGAATTACCTCAGTTAAGATCCAAATTAGCTGTGCTCCCTCTGGCTCTTTGCACTATGCTTTCAGTTCACTGAGTTTATTAGAGTAGTTTTGTTTATTTTGTTTTGAGTATGTGTTTCTAGAAAGAAGATAAAGTGAAGCAGGGGAAGGAAGAAAACTTCCTGCTAGATGCTGGAAGAGAGTAATTAATGATGAACATCTTCAGGAACTATAATTTGTTTTCTTTGAGAGATGTATGCTAATAAAAGCTTTCTGCTTGCATGCATAAATGAATCAGATTAAATTTTATCCCAGCATGAACTTGCTGTCAATTCATGCTCTTCAGTTCAGTTCTCAGAATCATCCAAATGTTATTTTAACAGAGGGAAGTGCTATATCCATTGTCCTGAGACCCTGCCTGCCTTGTGCATAGGTCTGAAAGAGCTCAGTGGGGTAGAGAGGAAGACCAAGGAAGAGCTTGCTGAGGGCATGGATGAGGCATATTTATCTTGTGTGAATGCGATCATAGGAATATGTTCTGCAAGAGAAAGAAATCAGAGAGTTAATAAAAACAAAGTTAGAAATAGGACAGCAATCAGATTCTGTGTTTTCTTACTGCAAAGGTCATAGAGGAATGAGGCAATTAATTGCCTAACCTTTAAATGTGGTTTATAAATGAAGCTCTGCAATATCTGAGAGCGTAAGCTGCCTTGAGTTGAAGCCAGTTGAAGCTGGTGTCCTGTGGAGTTACAGCTTGATAAAGAAGCCATTCAGACCTGCTCCTGGAAGATTCCTTTCCTTCTTTGCTCTTTATTCCCAGTTTGCCAAGCTCTTTGGTGTTTGGTCATCTCCATCTAGGCTTGGTTTCATTGCAGGAGCAGAGGAAAGCATTGCTGTTTAGTCTCGTTCTTAGAGATGAGTTATCAATACTCAGAGGAATGAATAAATGACAGGTGCTTTGCTGAGCACTTTCCCCCCACCTTCTCAATCTTTCTTCCCACCAGAGCATGGGAAGTGCTCAGTCCTGGTGAGTCCTGAAATAGCCCCAAGTCTTCCCTGGGCAGGTTCTTCCCACTGCACACGGGTGCTGGCTTGCGATCAGTGTGTGCGTAGGAGCTGATCCCTCGCTTAAGGCTTCTTTGGGAACCCCAAAGAACAATAATATCCTGTTGACTAGGATTTTACTATTTATAGCCATCAGCTGAGCAGCCACCTCCTCTGTCTGCTCCCTAGTTACCAGTCTGTAAATCTGTCTTTGGACCACATTGTCTACTGCATGGTTGACAACATGATTTTTAGTTTCAAGATGAATTTGCTTGAGACACTTAGAAGAGCAAATACATCGACGAGAAAGGCATCAGCTTTTCTTGTTTTGTTAACCTGTTTGCTTTTTGGACACCAGGCAGAGAGACTGGCAGGAAGCTAACCTAAAAAACAAGGGCTTTCATTAGGAAATAGTACAATAACAAGAGGAATACAATCAGATCCCTTATAGGTATGTCTGTGAAGAAATGCTGACATACACCTGTCAGATTAAAGACTGAATCCGTCACCCACACACTGTCCTGGCAATTTATTTATTTCTCTTTTTTTTCCATGCATTTTTTTCTGCAGCAGATTTTCAGTCTTCTTGAATATAAAAGGTGTCATTTTCTTCCAGAAAAACCCCTTCCCTGGCTTTGAAACATAAGGAAAAACTGTCAAATTTAGCCTGGTATTTTCTAGGCTGTTTTTTCAAAGGTGAGCTTTATAAGAGAAGCTGTACAATTTACTTGAAAGAGGAAAAATACAGTCTAACCTGTGGGAGTCAGCTAGAGTGAAGTGAAAAGAAAGCAATTATTTCACTGCAAGCTTTTATGAAGATTTTTGAGGCTCCTATAAGAAAATAAAGTGTGCTAATAATGGGACTTAGTTATAGAATCCAACTGCTTTGGCTCCATTATGGATAAACCCATTGTGGACAGAGGAGGTTAAACCTGATCTGAATCAGAAGGGGCCATTGCTCCTCATTGGACCTAATTTTAACAGTTTGAATGTGGAGCACTTAGTTCTGTAATTTTGCTTTTGTGCCATCCTGAATGACCAGAGACCAGTTTTTTTTCTGAAGACCTTGCTAGTATATCCACCAAGGAAGCACCATATAGCTCTTGGCTTCCTGATTACTTCCTTCCTTTCTGCACTTTGGAATGTGATGGTTCTGCCCATCTCCCTTCTCCTGTGCCATCACTCCCCAGCTCTGCCATTTGAGGTTTTCCAGTGCATACATGTCCTTCTTGTTGAAGTACTGCAAGCAAAATACATGGCATGTTCAGCAGTTAAAAGTGAGCTAGAAATACTCACAGAAACTGGTATATTTTCTGAAACCATTTTTTAATTATAGTGAAAGCTTTGTGCTTATAGAAAGTTTGAGGTATTTTTGGTACCATCTGGATACCTAAGCTTGGACAACAAATCACTTCTGACATAATGACGACAGTGCATAATACTATGTTCTTCTAACCCAATGTCTCATTAATGTGGAAGCACATGGATTTTCCTGCAAAATGTGGATTCACCATCTGTGCTTGTATTCTTTGCATGAAGTGAAAGACTGTTCTTTGTGTTGTGATTGCAATGGACCCATTCTGCTTTTACAGCCTTCTCTCTTGGACCAAATGGATTGGTCACAGAACAAAATAAATCTACACCAAGACTACTTACTGCTAATGCTTATTTACTTTACATCCAGCGTGGGAGCTACCAACATTTATTAAAGGTGGAATTCACATATTAAGTGACATTTTTCTGTTGTTCCCACTTTCATTTCTCTACGCTTTGACATTCATTGGCTTCCTTAGGCTGGAGCCTCTGGCCTTGGGGAAACTGAATTCCTTGTATGCATGCCCCTTGTAGATATCAAAACCTAAGGGGCAGTAACATTAGGAGATAAAATGTTACAGGCAGATTTAAAAAGGGTATAGGAGAGGGTTGCCCACTGAGAGTGTTGCAGCTTGGTTTGAATCATGTTGCACATGAGTTATAAAGTAGCTTACAGGTTATTTGCCTCTAGAGCTAGGAATGGCGTTTTAGTCTGATCTAAGTCTGGGCATCCTCAGCTTCACTGTACTTCCCTATTGATGTCTGAACTGCTATTAAAATTCTCCTGCCTTCATTGTGACTCCTTTTATATTTATGGAATAATAGTTAAGATTCTTATATAGAAGGTATTGCAAAGCAGTCTGTCTTTTTACCATTATGTAATTTGAAGTATTACAAAAAAAGTGTTTTATATGCTCTGAAACTTTATACCACTATGATATTAACTGATAGCTTCATTCATACTCACAAGCTGGTACTGATGGTTTCCCCATGAAACCCGTCAAGCCCAGGGATCTTTGATCATCTTATTCTTTCTTCATCTCTGTCAAGTTCTTCCTTTTCATACTCTTGACATTAAGAAATAGATGGAACATCTTTAAGTAAGAAAATAAGTATATTAGCAGTAAAAATTTAATCTGCTTCAGCAAATTAATTGATGTAGTATGACTGAGCAAAGTACAATTAAGGGACAGATTCTATTTTCTTGCACTTTCAGTAGTTTAACTTCTGCAATATCATGGAGATAATCTGCTTCATGGGAGATATAGATCTGTATTTTATTAGTGAGTTTTTATGGTAAATTTGATACGTCAGTAAATAATACCAAAGGGGAAGGAAAAGGCTCTAAAAGAGATTTTTTTGTTCATGGATTCAGAGTATCAGTTACACATGAGGGGTTACACATCTCTAAGGACACTGTGGGGGAAGACAGTTAAAACAGGACAGCAAGAAGATGCTGGGGCTGGAAGGGGACTGAGGGGGCTGGAAGCTGGACAAGCTGGTGGAGCAGGAAGGTACCTGATCCCTCTGTGCTTTGGGAGCAAGTCCGTCTTTCTTCAGACAGTGATTGACTCTTACTGGATTCAGTAACAAATTTGAAACAGCAATAGCAAAGCCTTTCTTGTGTCCTTAAGGCGAAGTTGTGGTGAGGTTTAACAAAGAACAGTGGCTGATGGTGGTCAGCAGAATATTATCAGAGAATTGGCTGGAGCACTGTTTTCTGAAATGAGAGAATGTCATAGGAGAGACTTGAACATGTAGGTAGACAAAATCCTATGATTTTGCCTGCTGGGATGAAAAAACCCAAAGCTGCTCACTGGGGACCTGGAGGAGGAGGTAGTTACAACACAGAAGCTAAAAGATTTCATGCTTTGTTCATGGCTTAAATCCACCAAACCGTGCACTTGCACAAACCTCAGTAACTATAAGCTGTTAAGTTTGCCTTCATCCTTCCTACTTGTCATATGAATTTCTTTGCCTGCAACTGGGATCTGATCTTGCACCCACTGAATTTTTTGCCATTGAGCTCAGCGAGGCTAAATCTGGCTCCTGCAGTGGAGGAACTGCTCATCTCAGCCTGTCTCACGTGCACAGAGTTGCATGCTAAGGCTCTGAGCACACAGTGAGGGTCCTCCAAGGGCTGCAGTGTGGCTGCAGCCAGTTTATATAAATGTATCTGCCTGCAGTTCAAAAACCTGATTATACGGAACTACATGCCAGAATTAAATCTAGATCCTCGGATCAGCCTGCTATCCCATGCACTTGTCCTTGGTTGGCATGTTGCCAGGTGAGCCAGCAGCACACCTGTGCAAGAGGGGTGATGTGGAAGCCCATGGGTGGATGTTGCAATGCTCCATTTGCCTGGCTGTAGGAGTCATTCTTATGGCTTCTGGCCTATTTCTCAGCAAAGCAATTAGCAAGTCCGAAAGGTCTTGCCTCAAGGCTTTCACAAGCCATGAATTATGCATTTTGTTCTGTATTCTGCCTTTCCTTTCTCTAACATGCTCTTTCTGATCATGTAATGTCTTACTTCCCCCTCACATAAAATCTGACAGCCTTATGCACACAGTGGGGACACAGGAAAGCCTTTTTGTCATTTCCAACATACAACTTCTTCAGTTGGTTGGCTGGTTGTTGGTTTGGTTTTTTTTTTCAGGTGGTGTTTATGAAAGAAAATGCTTGTTAAAGACAGTAATATCTTTAGGCTATTCAGTGCCTTCTCTTCTGAGAGCAATACCAATTTGCTGGGCATTCAGCAGCAACAGCTGCTGCCCAACTGCCACCATTAAAACACAGGTTTAGCATTTATTTACAGCACCATGGAGCCATAAATGTGACCAGTGCCACTCTGGTATGGTGCAGCTAAGGAATAACAGAGACTGCATCAACATGAGTACCCTCAAAAGTTAACGAGAATTAACTTTCCTGAAAGTCAGCCTGGATGCTTGTGTAATGGCTCCTCTGAAGAATGAAGGTTGCTCTGCCTCAGCTGTTCACAGTCAAAGGTAAACTGAATTAAAGGATACTTGTTTCCTCTGCTCCTGTTCTACATGAGACAAGGTGTTAGCAGTGTGGATCTTCCATTGCATGCTTGAAGTCGACCCAAGTGCTGGTAAGAAAAGTGGATGCAGAGAAAGCAGCGAGGGTGGCAGAGGAGGGGAGCCTGAATCCAGACAGCTGAGCATGTGCTTTGTACCAGGATCAATACTGTGGAGCTGGGCTCATTCACAGCCGCTGGTGCTGGAGGCTGTGCTGGGAGGGGTGTGCAGAGGAGCGGTTTAGCTGGAAAGGCTGAGCACAGAGCCCTGTCCTGCTGGAGCAGTGGGGCTGAGGCTCATTTGTCTGTAATTCTGGTTTTTGCTTTTGACATCACCTTGAGGCAGGGAGGAGCAGCTGTGTGGCTACTCTAAACAAAAAGAGGCTAGGAATTAATGTCAGGAGTATTTCCTTGCTTTTCTGTCTCAACAAGAAGCTCACCAGCAATGCCTGAGCTGCTCTTAATAACAAGGGTGCTGGAAAGGGACCACATGTGTGTGGGTACGTTTACTCTGCAGCTGACAAAGCAGAGTTATACACTTAATAGCTATATAGCTATAATGGTTCCTGTAAGCAGTTTATTAGGCCTCTCCAGACTTCGAGGATGCTCCAGGGAAAATGCCCACACGGCCCCATGGCTATACATTACCTGTTCATCTGCTGATCCATGAGATGCAATTATTCCTCCAGCCTCACAGGAAATGCTCTCCTAATTCAGTGCTGTGGCGGTGAGTGTGGAATGAAAGATGACTTTCAGCCACTTCAGGAGCTTGCTGCTGCCTCTTCTCAGGAGTCCCCAAGGAATCCTGCACGCCTGCAAGGGAGCCAGCTTGTCTCTCAAATCAGTTATTTGGGATACAGACCCACCCACACTAGTGATGGTAATTCTGGGCAGTGTCAGCTGGGAGGTAATTTGGTCCCAAGGCCCATCGTTTTGCTGCTGGGGATTCTCCGTGGATGCTGGGTTTGCAGCATGTGGGGGTGGGGGAACTCTCAGATTCAAAGCTGTGCTGGCCAAATTACACAAGCTGTGTTTCCAGTACCAGTGTTCTCATGCTTTCTTTGCCCTTCTGCACTGAAAATCTTGTTTAGTTAACAAAATCAATTATAAACTGAGGCTGTTCTTGGACTTCTAGTAAATGTAAAATTTAATTATTAGGATGAGAAATATTTGGGTAGTGAACTTAGTGCCATGATATAAGCAAGGCAAGGTTTGTAAGGAGAGGTAATGTCATTTTTAGGCTGGCTGATAAATTGCTTTGTTGTTTTTCCAGCTCCTGCTTGTTGGCCTAATAGAAGCTCCCACCTCACCTCAGACTTTTTTCGTGGCATGCTTATCTGAGCAAGAGAAATCAATGACATTAGCCTAGTGCAAGTGGTCATGTTTCCAGATTGCAGACTATGAAACAAACAAATTCAATGTTAATTTACATAAAATCAGTTTATTTATTGCCTTGCTTTTGTTATCTAATTTGTGACCACAGAGAAAAAAAATTAAGTTCTTTCACTTATACAGAGAAATCTTTTGAAAGTACACCATTGTACTTTCAGCAGCTTGACTACAAAAATGTGAGATTACAGCAGTGACTGACTGAGAATGACAAGTAACTAACATGGCCAAGGCCCAGCCTGACTGCAGATGCAAAATCTGAAACTTGTCCTTGAGAGGTAGTAAATGGATAAATTAAACTACAGCTGTAAGCAGGAGAACACTGTTGAGCTGTACTGCCATAACCTGAGTTTTCTCAGCAATGCCCAGTCCCTGAACAAAGTCAACCATCTGTGCTTTGTGGTAAAAAGCAACACATAAAATACCTATCCAGTCTGCAGCTTGCTAGTAATCCCAGAATGTATAATGCATCAAAACAAGAAGTTTCACTGCTTGAAATGCAAATATTACAAATCACATATACATTTTCCCTAGTTTATTTGACTGTGTAGGGTGAGGCCTATTTAAAGTTCATTCTACCTTAGCTTATTTATGCATGGAAAGTCCTTGAGGAGTACTTCAGGGAGGGGGCACGAGTGAAGGCTGAGAGATGCCTGAGCATTTCCTCAACCCTTGCCAGGCTGTTGACATTATCCCAGGATCATTCATTCCCAAGAACAGTGTTAGGATTTAATTCACCTCTTCTGTTCTTGCAATGGCTAGCAGAGCAAAGTGGAAATGTACTTTAATTTCCTAAAGCAAGATTTGAGGTACTAACAAAAGCCCCATGTTTGGGAGGACATTGCTGTAAAAAGTAAGGAGGTTGTTTGGACTGCTCTCTTCAATACTACTTGAGCAAATGTTTCCTTGATCAGTGCAGGCTGCTCCTACCAGAGCCACGTAGCTGCTGGTGTTACCCGCTTGGAAGGTCCCTTCTGTTGACTTAGCCCTCATTAAAGCTGTGCCTTTCTCACAGCTGCGACTCTTAATGACAAACACTTTGAGTTGTGGCACTTTGCAGGGGCTGGATGTGATCCCTGAACTTTGCTGCCCTGTCTCATAAGACCCCTGGGACTCTCTTTAGCATTTTGGCACAATGGGTGGCATTTCTCTTAAGCCCAAACCAGCTGGAAGTTGGACCTTCTCAGCTGGCCATGTAGACTTCCTCTGCAGCCGTGCCTTTTCCCTGGGTTTGATGGTTGTTTGCAGTACATGAGAATGTGAAATGCTAAATGCCAGGCTGAGAAAGCACTCTCATTTGCTGTGAGAGAATTAGGCTCAATTTCAGCCTCTGCTGTACCTCTGCAGGCACAGAAGAAGCTTTGGGGCCAGCAATGTAGACGCTGCAGACTAACAGTGTAAGCTCTGCAGCTACCGAGGTGGCAGGACTAGCAGGGAGGAGACACAGGACACCCCAATTTCCTTTTGACAGGGTCAGCAAACACTAATGCTCCTCTGCCAGGGGAAAGCTGCCCCATTCGCTCGTGGGGAGCTTGTCACGTCGCCCCATGTTTACGCACCGAACACAGTTTGAGAGCACATAAAAGAGCAGTGTTGTCAGCCGAGCCCCCCCGCCCTACACAAACACTGCCTTGTTTAGCCAGCTTGGCTCCTCATTTTTATTTCATTTTGGTAGGGTAAACTGCTTTTCTTTTTCTTCTGTGGTGGTGGTAGGAGACTGTGTTCCATCTATGAATTGCATGTGTTACTTGCTCGTGGTGTCTGCCTTAGAAACCCCCAGGTCTGTACTTCTGCACCATCCCAGGTGAAGGCTGCAAGAGGCAATTCCCCTCGTCACTGCATGTTCTGAACTCAACCTGATCTGCTTACCCACATTCCTGGTTTTCTTACTGAATGCAGATTGAATATCAAGTGCTTATGCACAGGTAAAACTATTTGTTATAACTGACTCCATCAGGTTAATGCTGAATTAACAGGACAATTAAATGAGAAAAACCCTTGGGTATGATTGCTCATGTAGGCCCAAAGAGCATTTTGCTGTGGAAAAAGAACAAAAGCTCTACCATATCTGAGTTTCTGTTAATCTACAAAAGAAACTTGTCAGATGGTTGCAGTTCTTGATTGTTGCTTTGTTCCCTTGGCCTTCCCCATCCCACCAGCTTGAATTCACTATTAAATATCACTAAATAAGCTCTAACAAAATCAGAGTGTTGATATTTGCAAACCTGTCCTTGCAGAGGTCACTGCTTTTCATTGTAAAGGATGCAAATGTGGAGCAGAAGGTAACTCCAGTCCTTTCTCCCTGAAAAAAAATTTCCAAGGTCAAGAAGATTTTTGTGTTCAGAACTTGTAAATAATACTCAAAACTTAACTTTGTTGTAGTCACACTAACTGTTTTTAAACAACCATTGAAGTGGTATTGCAAAAAAAACAGCCAGCGAAAAGCCCCCCAACACCCATTCCTGTGGGTGCTGACTCTTCAGGAGCTGCCTGGCTCCAGTCTCCCTGTCACTGCTACCTTGGCGTGGTGTGCCACCTTGGACATGTCTAAACTATGCTGAGCTTGTCTGTAAAGAGACAGGAAGTGCTTCAGGGTAGAAGCTTTGTGTGTGTGTGTGTGTGTGTGTGTGTGTGTAGCTATGCAGTCTGGATCAAACTCTCTTTGATTTTCAGTTCTGCTAATAATTAACCCTCAGCTTGTAGTAACTATCCAGCATAATGATAACCACACTGCTGGCTCCTGTCCACAAGGTTATTGGGTATGTACTGCACAGCTTATCCCTTCCACTCTGTGTCTGGGAGCTGATGTCTGTGGATGGGAATGAATGTGAAGGAGTCTAAATTAGGCACACTTGCCATATCTTTTTCCAAATTCTAAAACTTTACAGGCAGATACCAGTTGATCTGTCCTTTGCCCTGTTATGTCAGGCTTGAAGAGTATTCTTCTTGCAGAGACTTCATTAAAGCTCTTGAGCACACACTGTGGGCTATGCTCTGTGTTTGTGTTAGCAGTGGTGCTTTTTCATGTTAAACTGGTTTGACCATAAACTGTATGAGATTAAGTCCACATCTGTTTTATCTAGATTGTTTTTTCCTTCTTCTGTTATGTGATGGTGGGTAAGCAAAGCAGTAGTTGAGTCTCTGTGTTGCTAATCACCCTTTCTGTCCAATTCCTTGAGGTATGAAGGATGCAAACAGGCAGTGAGTGTGTTTATTGCTGCCAATCACTGATGCTTTGGCAGCTCACATAGAAAATATTACTAAGAGGTGCAGGAATTAAGGTAACTTTTGTTTATGCTTAAAATATCATTTGCTTTAAATATCATCTGCTTCTTCTTGTTTGATGCTTTGCCCTAACTGCATTCCCTCAACTAATTGTCATCAAAGCTGAAATCCTGGCACAGGCGATGTGGCTGCAGAGCTCCGTGATTGACTCTCATCCTGGTGGCTGAAACTCAGCAATGAGAAGCTTTTCACTGCAAACCGAAGGGAGCTCACACAGCCTGGGAAGGGGAGCAGAAAACATGTCCTCCCCCCACCTGCCCCCTGCCCTGTGTGGTGACCCTGCGTGGTGACCCAGTGTGGTGACCCTGAGTCTCACCCCGCACAGCAGCCATCCCGAGTCTCCCACCAAGCTGATTTACAGCCTCTCCTTAAGTGCATGTGTGAAGGCAGGGGAAACTGAGCTGTAGTTAATCTCACGTTTCTAAGCAACCAGGTAATTCTCTGCAGCCGATCCCTAAAGGGAAATTCCTGTTTTCCTGCACCCCTGCTCATAGGACACCCTTCTCTTTGCCTTCTCCAGCTCCTGGACAACAGGCAATGGAGACTGAGCAGGGTCACAGCTTTCCAGCATTTCTCCAAATGCTGTGGGGGAGGGCGAGGAAGCACAAAATGGGCACTTTGTTAATGGTCTGTAACAGGTAAGGAGGTGTTCCTTGAAAAATCAGTAGAGTAGAGGGAGTGTGGAAAGTTTTCCCAGAGCTAAAGTGAAAATCACAATCAGAAGCGAGGGAGGGTGGTTCCTGTCCTCCAAGAAGTTTAAAAATATCTGAATAGTGTTCTGCCAATCCTGTTTACAGTGGAACCTGTTTGCTGTTAAGTTTTGGTGATAGAAGTGACTGAATCCTGTCCTGCATCTGTTTGAGCCCCTCGGAGCAACTATAAGGAACTGGCCTTTTATTTACAAAAGGTTCTGAACCTCAGACTTTAGAAATAGGAGTTACAGGAAATTGAGATGAAATGATATCTCTGAGCTTCTCCACTGTTGAAAGAATGGATGCCAGGCTGGGGCTTCATAATAATAATAGCAACTATTTTTAGGGCTTTTTTTTTAAGAACTCACAAGACCTTTACACAAGCAATTATACTCCAAGGACCTCAATCTGCTCAGCTCCACCACTGAAGGTGATGTGTGGTGAACCCAGAGATGTGCTGGAATGGTGACAGGAATTGGGCAATGAACTCTAGTCACATCTCCAGCCTCAGTGGGGAAGGTCAGTACCTGACCCTGGAATTAGATCATTTGGTTGGAGCATGGTGCTAATAATGCCAGGGTCACAGATTTGATCCCTGTACAGGCCATTTACATGAGAGTTGGACTCAGTGATCCTCATCGGTCCCTTCCAACTCAGAATATTCTGGGATTCTGCTCAGGGAAGCAGGGCTGGATAACTTGGGAAATGCTGCTGTTGGCTGAAGGCTGCCTATTTGACCAAATAGAAATACTGGTTAGAGTGGGGAGAAAAAAATCTTATAAATTCAGCAGTATTCAACAGGAGGGAATACAGTTAATAGAAATGGACATGCCATGTAGGATGGGTGCATCACTGTCTTGAGATTTGGGGGTTTTTGCCTTGCCTGATGTTTTATAATCTGGACCTCAGCCGAGAAACTGACCCTCTTGGCCTTTGTCCTGTGTATTGACAAATATGTGCTATTGGCTCCTGTTGAGGAGACCAAGTCCACTTCCATTTGACCCAGATGAGATTCTGTGTCAAATGGACATTTAGGGGTAATCCAGCATTCTGTCCAGAGAAGTGTGTACCAAACCACTCTGCACAAAGGTTTCATAGCTTGGGTAACCAGATGCTGGGGGCACAATTCTTTGGAACAAGTCTACAAGCCTGATGCATTTAAGCCCATAAGAGGCATGTGCTTTTACAGAGTGAAGTATGGAAATAGGTAAACTTTTGAAAATGTAACTTCAAAGTTATATTCTTGAGTTACAACTTATGGGAGGGGCATTCATGAGATGAAGTTGCCTTTGGCTGAAATGCTGACCAGGCAGGCTGCCTTGTGCCATGTAGCTCCTCACTGGCCTCAGGGGAGCCACAGAGCCACACCTCTGTAATGTCCAAGTAACTTCTTCCCCAGCATCGCCCTGGCCCTTCCCTGGTCTGCCCTGGAAGCACAGGAGAAGGTTCACCTGGGCACGGCCAGCTGAGGGGCAGCCCTGTGCATGGGCTTGTCTCACATGGTGATGTGCAGAGCAACACAACCAGGGCTGCCTGGAGCTGGACAGATTTTATTTCCAGGCAGGAAACACTGTCAGGACAAATTACGAAGAAATGCTCCAGCAGACTCATTGTAGTCTGAGATCTTGGCTCCGTTTATCTCCCCACGTAGAGGAGCACGTGTGGCAGGGCAGTGTGGCTCACAGTGAGTGAGTCCGGTGGTGCAGCTCACACAGGCACCGCAGGTCCGGTGCCGCGGTGTGGGGGCTGGCTGGGTACCTGATACCTGGCAGCCTGTGCATAATGGGTTTCTTCCTCTGTGGTACTTTTGTTGAAGATCTGACCATGGTTGAAGGGAGAGATTAGTGGGCAGGAAGTGCCTGAGAAGACAGAGAGATTAAAGCTGTTGTAATTTTGGTTTGGGAACACACGAGAAATATTCTAGCTGACAGCCACCAGCACTGCATATGAGGTAGCTGTTTTCTGTCAGGCGTGTCTACTCTCAGCACCAACATGGGCTTTCATCTGTTTTTAAATTAATGTTAATTACAAGTTATTAATACTTTTTTAAACAGTGAAATGCAGCTGAAAGCAATTACCCCTAATTGCTAATTTGTGTATGTACACCCAAAATGGTAATCTCTTCATCTGAACACCCAGTTCTCACTGGAGTCAGTCGGTGTGTTTTTGCTTCCAGTTTTTATTTCAGTTTTGGATTGCATGAGAGTCTTTCTTTTTAATGGCTTCACTGAAAGCTACAAAATCTCTTCACACAAGTTCTGTGATCTTCTGGAAAGCATGATCTTGTTAACTGTTAAGGAGGACTCACTAAAGAGATGTTCTTTGGTTTTGGAAGAATGCTTAAATCACAGTCAGTGACATTGGGAATTAATCAGTTCTTGCAAGTTGTGCATAACATGCACTTGAATTTGTGCTGGATCTCAATTTCATCTGTGAACATCATCATCCTTTTTCAGAAGCTAAAGGCCACAAAGGCAGCTGTTCTTGTGCTGATAAATTTGTGGTACAGTTCAATGCTGACCTTTGCAATCCGAGGTCTCAGATGGTTTTGGACTTTAAAATTTAATTCAGAGATACCATGGCTTCTCTTTCCATCTGCATATTTTCATCCTTGCCAATGTAGGAAAGATTCAAAGCTGCCAAATTCTGCCAGTGGGAAATGGCCTTTCTGGTACTGCAGTCACAATCTGGTGGAACAGATTGTTAGGTGGGTTGAAATCTGCTGGGACCACCTTTGGCTGGACTCCAGGAGATCAAAGGGCTGACATCCAGCTGGCACCAAGTAGTGAGCAGTGTAGTCTGCTGGAGTGCACGTTGCTCCACATTTTGATCAGCACAGAGTGTGCCTTCCTCAAATGTGGGAACGACACTAAATTGGGGGTAGCAGCAGCAAATGAGAGAACCTAAATCCACAGGGACAAACTTGGTGACTAGGCCAACATGAAGCTCGTGGAGTTCAGGAGGTAAAATGGTCTGCACCTTGGCAAGACCAGCCCCTCACAGTGGTAGAGCCTGGGAAGCAATTCTGTAACTTGTACTCCAGCTGATATGGATGTGGGTATTACTAGGGATGCCAAAAGATGCCAGTAGATCTGAAAGTTGAAAACAAGCCACCAATGCACCTTGACTGTGAATAGGTGAAGCCCTCTTCTAGGTTACTTTGGGAAAGGTCATTGCCTTCTGTGTTTCAGTGTTAGTCACAGCCAGTCTTCTCCAAGGAGCGATCAAACTGCAGTTGACATTTAGTGGCTGTGGTAGAGCACCTGCCTGAGAGATGGTGCATTCCTCAACACTTGCATTTGTCTGAGCACTTGCATTTGTCTGTGTTTTTATCCTAAAGTTTTACTTGAAATGTGCATGTTTGCAGTTCTAGAGGAGAGCTGAAAAAAGATGAATATGCTAAGGCAGGAAAAATGTTATTGGGTATTGACCAATCATGAAAACAATGGCTTTTCTTTGTCTAAAATAGCCCAGCTTTTAAAAAGAACTGAAGGAGGAAATAAAAGTGATTTTTATGCCACCTATTCTTAGTGTTACAGAACTGCCTTCCCTTTTTGGAAGATATGCAGTACTGCAAGTGCTCAGGAATTCCTTTCCAGAAGCCAAGACCTGCAGCTGAGCCATGTGCCCACTGCCCTTTGGGCTGCCCTTCCACGGCCAGCAAATGCCAGCTGCAATGTGGTCCCTCCTGGGAGAATATTGGTTGTGACTGATGCTGAAACACTTCATTCTACAGTAGTGAGGACTCCCATGTGGAGGCAGACAGGTCTCTGCCATGATCAGCCTTCAGGTGTTTTAGTTCTGTTTAGCAAGCTGAGTATTCAAAGGGACTTTGCCATTAAAAGTTGTTCTCTTATTTTTTTGCTTTTACATCCTTACCTCAAATGATAGATCCACCTCTTAGCCTGAGGTATATCCATAGTACTTTTCCTGCACTTATGAGGGTAAGAGGACTTCTGACTGTGCCAGTGGCACTTCAGAGCCATCAGGCTGGTAAGGAGGAAAGTGCAGCTGCCAGCTCTACTACAGACCTCGCACGTGTCTGCAGCCAGCAGAGCCAGCCTCCATCACGGGGCTGTAACACAGAGATTTCTGGACTGGAGAAGCAGTTGTTGCATCTCCCATCCTACCTGGGTAGGTGTGGATAATGCCATGTGTGCCCAGTCCATCCCACTGTGCCCCAGCATAGCTGGCAGCACCAAGACCCCTTGGAGAAGCTGCCAGGGATGCAGCAAAGCAAGCAGCAAGCTTTGCAGCTTTGCTGAAATCAGGGATTTTAGTAGGTTTCGCCTATGGAAAATGATTTTTCAGACATGGTCTATATTTAACTAGCTTCTGTTTGTGCAGCATTAAGTCACTGGAACAACATGAGTTTGTTTCATTTCCACTGATATGGCATCTTGCAGCTAATGCCAGTCAAATCCCACACCCTGAGCCCAGCTCTTGTTTAACCATGTGGCACATTTCATCCTGAGCAGCTTGTTAAATGACACTGGAAAGGAGGGAATCTTCATCTGCCTGTAATGTGCCACCAGCATGGTGAAAACAAGACAGTTGTGCAGGTCCTGCAGAAGGCAGGATGGCAGTGTGACAAAGACATTCCCCAGCTGAGAGCCAGGGTGTCTCAGGATCAGTGGGTGTGTGCTCTGCACCTCAGACCTCTGCTGCCAGCCTGCTCTGCATGTGTCCAAGGGACCTTTGACTTGCTTTAGCTCTTTCTTATATATGAAGGTCTGGATCTGCTGGATGTTGTTTGCTCCTAACTAAAGATTTAGTTCTGGTGAAGAATACCTGCTGCCTTTTAATTATTCATTCCTTCAGCTATGAAATAACCAACAGAGAGGATCCTTTTATGGTGAGCTGGATTTAAAAGGTAGCAGCCCCTTGTGATTCTGATATTTAATGCATGAGCAAGGACTGAATGCTGCTATCAGGCCTCCTGAGATGGTGCATCAGCTGCTGCCTTTGGGCAGCATAACTCAGAGATGCCTGAGGGGTGTTGTGTTTGTCTTGTGCTGGCCTGAAATGTTATAGCTGGAGTGACTAGGTATGTGTAATGCTCCCCTAACCACAGCTATCGCAGAGCTGCATCAGAAATGGGTTATGATTGCTCTGGTTTTCCAAATTGTTGTCTGGTAAGGAAAGGAACTACCTCTATAGAGCTGCACCACTTTATCAGCTGTGAGATGGAAATAATGAACAGGGGAGGGAAGAGGAAGAGATAACCATGTGCCAAGATTACAGTCAAGATCAAAGACGGCATGGGGAAATCAGCACCAGCAAAACACAGAGGTAGGAATGATAAATGCAAAGCAGGCAAGGAGGAAGAAGGTTATTGATCCTTATGTCTCCAGCCACTTGTGCAAAACAAAGTCCTCCATTTACATCACTGGGAGTAGGATTGGGATGAGCAGCTAACAAAATGTGTAATTTAAATGTTATAAATCAACAGTAAATATACTTTTTTCTGTGTCTTCTCATTGGATAGGTAAAGGTAAGTATTAGGGAGAGAGAAAATGAACAAACTCTTAAGATAAGGACTCTTCTTGTAGTGCAGGTCCTGTAAATACACAGGAGAAAATGGACAGTCAGTCTGTTGACAGACATTACCCATACCTGGTTTTTGTCACAGCTCTGTGTTAAATTTTTAAATGCCTTTAAGAATCTCAAAAATCTAAAGGTTTTGTCAGCTTTTTTTTTTCATAGACACAATCAAAATGTTAGTTCTCATCCTGAGACATTACAAAGTGATTATGGAAGGTAGGGAGACTAGGGCATGAAAACAGATTAATTTGTTTGTTTCTCTCATGTTGGTGGCATACCTCAGCAATCCTTTGCTTTAACTACCAAACTGCAACTATTTCTGAAAATACAGCCATTGTATGCAGCCATTGGATCACTGAGTGTTTCATTAGACATGCCATCATTTTCCCTCCTGTATGAAGACTCATGCTTTGTTTATGAAGTGTCTCCAGTCTGGACAGCAGCAAAAATCTGTGTGATGTATGTGTGACTCAAGAGACTAAATAAAATGGCTCAAGGGCTGTTAAGACATACTTTAACATACAGTTTAAATAGAAATAAGCCAGTGCTGCTGCCAAGACAGGCAGAGCTATAACACACCCTTTTCCCCCTTGGCTCATACAGGCACAAGTGTTTGTGTGACTGTGCAGTGAATTGGATCGAGTGACCAAGTTAAAATAAACCCTTTTGTCCATCAGGTTAACTTTAGCTGGCATCAAATCCTGCATCTGGTTTCCCATAGAATTGCAGAAGGATTTAGACAGCTCTTCCCTATCCCCCACTCCAAGCCCTTTGAGTGTTTGAGCTGAGGGAGAACATTAGGCAAATCTTTGCACAAGAGCTATCTGCATGTTCTCATTGGGTATGTAAAGCTTGAACCTGTGATAAAGGTAGGAGAAAACAGACCCAGCTCTACACGTCACGTTTAGTCATGGAGCACTGAAGGATGAAGAAGAAAGCAAATTGTCATTCTGGGCCTTTTCTACCTGGTGGGGTATTGCAGACTTGCAGCTCTGCCATGAGATATGTGTTATGTGGCTGATGAAGCCTGCTGTAGGCAGGCACTTCTGCACTTCTGCATTTCTGCTTTGATTGCTTCCTAGGATGGAGATTTGAATCCGACTACATGAACGTTTCTAAATTAAAGAAGCAGTAATATTTTAGTTACAGCCTGTTTCCAAGAATAGGCTATAACAAATTACATGATTGAATTATAAACATATTCAAATATGATATTCACATTAAAAGAAGCAAGCAAAACTTTTTTTTGCTTTTGAAGACTGTGAGAATATCCCTTCCCTTGCAAATGAGCTCTGATCCAGGCATTCCATAGCCACCCTATTTATAGGCATAAGGGCTTTAGTTTGCTTCCAGACCCTCATGGGGAAGGAATTGAGGGCAAAATGGGACAGGCAGAAACTGCTCTTCTTGCTGTGCATTCAGGTCTCCTCAGTGGGTGTAAAAGGAAGTCTGAGGCTCTCCTGGGTTGGGGAGCAACTGGCTGTGCTAAAATACAAGATGAGCCAAGAGCAGACTTGTCATTAAGTGTTTCCCTCTTTTGGTGGTGCCAGGATGTGATGCACAGGCTGATGGGTGACAACCTAACTCACGAGGGAAGTGTATCCTACTGCCCCAGCTCATTAAAACCAGGAGTTACTTTAACACTACCTAGCCCATTGCTGTTAATATTGATTATATGTTGTTCCAGTACAATAAAACAATGTGGAGGTAACTGAGATCACACGTGGGCTCACATTTACTTCTCTGCTGCATTTGCCAGAACGTGCAATGAAGAGTTTGACAGCTCTGCACTGAGCTGCTGGCTGCAGAATACCAGACAGTGACTGATGTGATCCAAAACTTGGAGATATGAAGTTAACTTCCAACTTTTTTTACATAATAAAGCTGCTGGGTTAAGATTATATTAGTTTGGCATTTTGTATGATGTGGGTTTTAAAAAGAATTGGTTCCAACAAGCTTTAGGATGGATTTACTGTACTGTTGAACTACAGTGGGTTTGGGTTTTTTTTGCTGCTTATATTATTAAGTTATTATGTTTATCTCTAAAAATAATTAAAATGAGCTAAAAATTGACTTGGCTTTGCAAAGGTTTTAGGAGGCAAACTCTTGGCTAGGGAAAACAGCCTCAACCCAGCATTAAGAGTATCTTTTTGAATGATTTTCTGGGAAAATTACATAACCTACACTTGGGATCCAAGCTATGGTGGGGAATAGAGAAATTGAATGCATATGGGGAAAATCACAGTGTCTCTAATTGTGTTTCTTGTCATGAGTCTTGGAACATCAATAAATGTTTTAAAAATGACATTTTTTGAAAGAGTAGGAGTGCATTTTTCTGAAAGCTTTAAGCAAGTACTTCAGCTGTTTCAGAATGCAGCATAAAAACTAAACTGACAAAGGAATAGAAGATGATGAAAGTAATTCTATTTAAAAAAATAAATAAACACATCCAGAAAACACTGGCAGCTTACTAAAGAAATAAGTAAGTAATTTCAATTTCAGTGAGTAATTTCAATGGTTTGCTAGGCAACAGGTATATTGCTCCTAACATGTAGATGGCCTGAAATCTTCAAATAAGGCTTTTGGCTCCAGAGGTGCACCAGGATATCTGTCCTTTCCTGTACACCACCAGTCTCCTTGTGGCACCTCCTTATCCTTTTCTCCTTCTGTGCCACGAGAGGAGTCTCAGATGCCTCTCTACAGATGTGGCTGCAGGTCTTATATCCTAGTCACAGTTTAAGGATATTGTGTATGTAACAATATTAGATTTGGGGTTTATAATAAAAAAGTTCATTCTGATAGAGAGAATGAACTTGTTTAAAAAGTCAAAAAGTGTAATGGATTAGGATTCAGTAAAACTCAGTACACTTCGCATTTTTAAAAAACAATTGACAGGTCAGTGTAACTTTAACCAAAACTTATAGAAGCTTAATGCTTCAGTGAACTGAATTGGATAGTCATCTTTGGAGCTACAAAAATGTCTGAGATGCTGACCTTACTCCAAAGATAAAATCTACAGATTGATATTTACCTAATAATGCGCATAAATCCTTCCTTTTCTTTCTTCCTTCTTTTTACCCAGAATCCTTCTGGAATGGAAAGTGTTATTTTCCACCACACTGCAATTGCCTGTTTCCTTTTGATGTGTCACACTTGCACACTTCCCACAAGCGCTGAGCTGCTGATTAATCTTACTAAGGAGTCGTACCCAAATTACACAACAGGAGTCAGTGGTCCTTTTGGAAATCCTAACAAACAGCATTTAGTCAGCTGAGGAATACTGTACTTATTGATGAGAGTGATGCTTTTAAAAGAAAGTGGCCTGCACAGCTGTTTCCTAATTGTTGAAAACATTTAAACTGAAAGCAGTTTAAAACATAATGATGCTTCTGTAGAGGAACCTTTCATGTCCCTGAATTATTTACAGTATTGGTCTGCTGTGCTTGCTCTTCCATCTGCCTTTCATATGCATGAAGGAAAAATGAAAGCACTTGTGATTTGCACCCATGTTTTCTCCCTTGCCCCTCAAATAAAAGGTGAATTTTTGACACCATGGTGTAAAGCTGCATTCCTACTGAAGGTCAAATGATCCAGCCTGGAAAAGAGACAGAAATGTAGCATGTTTATGAGGAAACACAAGAACTGCTCAAAAGTAACATGGAGCAATTTGCATTGAACTTTGAGGAACAAACTCATATTACAGAGGGGAGGAATTTGGAGAGCCCCACAAGAGTCTGTGTGCACCTATTGAGACACAAGACAAGCTGGTTTTGGGATTAGCAGAGGTGTTTCTGAAACCAGCTTTTTCTGATCTTTTCTGAAACATTATATTTTCTGGTACTTGGTATGTGCAATAGAATCAAATAATCAATTTACCTAGTAAACAACAGAACAGGGAAGCAAAGTAACAATAACTAGAAGGGCTGTGCATCCTGCAGAAACTACCTGGAAAAATGGGCTCCTTGGCAAATAATGCTTGCTTACATGTGGAAAAAGTACAGAGCCTGTGTGCAGAGAGGACCACAGGAAAAAAAAAATTAAAATCTCACTTAATATTACTGTCTGGTGGTAGAATGGGGAGCAAATGACAAGCTGGTGAATCTGCAGGATTTATTTCTGCTGTTCAAAGTACATGCTGCATCAATTTTTAATGGGATAGAATGTACTTTTGGGGGAGAGAGAAGTATGCATATTGTTTTTTCTTTTCTGACTTGACTCAAGAAGCAGAAGGAGGGTGGATGGTGGGATAATCTGTGGAACATGTGACTCCATATCCCAAGAAAAATTGAGATTCAGCCCTAGAGAAATGCCCATAAATTGCAAAGGCAGCTGAACTCTTCAGGGAAAGGATAAAATAATGCCAGCCACTAGTCTGGAAAAAGCTTCCAGGCTGCAATTAGAGGAGCTCGAAGAGATTAACAAAGACCGAAAAAGTCGCCTCTTATCCAGCGTGCATATGTTAGACGGCGGCACGCGAAGTATCGGGTAAAAAAAGCCCTCCTTGCAGGTGGGGCGGAGGAGGAGGCAGGGAGGGCAGCTCCCCATGGCCGGGCTGGCAGAAGCGCCCTGGGGCGGCCCTGGTGCCTGCAGCCTCTGGGGTGCCGGGCTCGGGCCGGGCCGAGCTCCGGCCGTGGCACCGCTGCTGCAACCGGNCGGGGCTGCACAGGTGCTTCACAACTGTGTATGGCTTCGACAGAACTGGGTTAGCTGTGAGCGCCTCTGCAGCTTTGAGGCGAATTGGCAGGAGGGTGCAAATCTGGGACGGTGATGTGGGACATTGACAGGAGCCATGTGGAGCACAAGGACGCGCGTCTGCAAATGGGCACCCAGAGGACCTGTGGGCTTGAATTAGGCCTCACTGGGCCTGTAACTTCATAACGAGGAAGGAACTCCCTTTTTTCTCTAAAGCAGCAGAGTAGAGGACAAAAATGATCTATTTCCAAGGACTGATAGGTCTGTTACCACTCATACCACCAGCTCCATTCAGGACAGAGGGTTTCACTGGAATGAGCATTCACCCAGAATGAGCATGCTGGTGTGCAGAGCTAGCTCTGCAACACCTCTTCAGCAGAGACAACTGAAGACACTGTAACGTGGTTTCAGGGGCATTTTCGTACAATTTCAAGCAAGAACTAGAAGGGCGTTTAAAAGTAAAGCATGAGTTGGTGCTTCAAAACTGAAGGCAAAAATTCAGGTGTGCCATATTTAGCCATCAACTTCTCCTTGATCCATGTTACAACCTGAGAAACTATAAACTTTTTAAAGAAAGGTCTTCTCCAAAATTGGATTGCTGACAGCATTCCTTAGTGCAAAACAATTCTACCTTCTCTCCTCTGTGTCTGAAGTGAATACAAAGTTTCCAAGCCATATGAAACTGCTGATGAGTGTGTCCAGACCAGATCATTTGAGGTTTAAGGACTACAGTGTGAGAAGCTCCTGCCCAGGAACTGCAAGGGGGGGCAGAGAGACTGAAGGGGATTTGTCCTTGAGACAGCAGCACAGGTGGCTTTGTGGGAAAAGTGCTTGGACATGCACCTTGTGCTTAGGTCATGAGTAGTTAGAGTGCTTGGGGACTGAGCTGCTTCCTCAGTAAGAACAGAGAGTCCTCTTTGATAACTGTGGTATTCTCTTTTGCTCCAGGTGCACTTCTTGAAAAAAATGCCAGTTAAGAAACACCCTTTTTTTCTCTCTCAGAAAAGAACAGAGGCAGCAATGAGATGCTTTGAATTGAAAGAACATTCTCATATATCACCACACCCACAGAATTTATCAAATTCTTGGCTTAAAATTCTTTCTTCTTGTCTTTGACTGATAACTTCTGTGCCCAGAGCTTGTTCCAAAAGTGCCAGGATGCTCTTACAGGCCAAAGGCAAGAACCCTGGACAGTAGGTGCTGAAATGCCTGGAAGCAGTGGGTTTCTTTAGAAACACTCAGTTGATGTTGTGGTGTTTCCTTTTGAAAGCAAGTAAATACAATGGTCACCTTGTCTGTCAAGCAATTATATTGTTAGGAAAACCTTTAATAGTAGCATTTTCCATATCTCTAGCTGCTCAGCAAACCTGCACTTCACTACAAAAAGCTCTCCTGATGAAGGGAGTGAAAGAAGAGGGGTGTTCATACAGTCAGCCCCAGGGAAAGCAGGGACAGCCCCAGGCAAAGCAGGCAGAAATGGCATTTTCTGGTCTCCAGGAGGCAATTAGGGGTCAGGCTAAGATAAACAGATCTTAGGGGATGGAGAAATAAATCTCCAGAGGATGTTGGCATCAGTGAAATAGTGCACACTATGAAGGTAAGAGAAAGTAACTGCTCTTTGCTTCTAGTCCACATTGAGCAGACTGTTTCTGGTTTAAAAATACTCTCTGTGGTGACCTGTCTGAGAATAATTTTGTGTTACTTTCCTGACTTTATTTCTGGCTTTTGATTTCCCATAGAGATCTGGAGCCTGATGGATTAGACCTGTTTCTGGGAGTAATTGTGGCAGTCAGGAAGGGCCCAGTATCTGGAATGTGCTTTCCTTGGCAAGCCCTGGGTGGTGGCAACCTTCAGGGTGTGACAGGAGACCTATTTATTTACTTTGGTTCTTATGCTTACTGAAGGGGTTTTTCTGTGTGTCCAGCTAAGGGATGACAATAATTCCCTCCCACCCATGGGCTCTGTGATAGCTACACTCTCAAAGACATACACTGCAGACATTTTTCAGGGCTGTTTTATTAACAGACAGCTGGTTTAACAAGGCCAGCTGTTTTATAAATAGGTTAGTACATTTTAAATTAATAAAGTAATTTGTTAAAGCAGTTGACTTTAACAAGGTATGTTACTTTTTACCAGTAAAAGTGAGTGAAAGGCTCTTGGAGCAGAAAGCCAAAAGAGTTGTTTTATCCAGGTCCTTCCTTCTCCCTGATTTTTTTTTATATTTCAGACCATCTAAGGGTGGGACCATACAAGGTCATGCAAAGAAGACTGTAAATTTGAAGTATGGTAACAGTCATCTGCTTATCTGCAGGTGGAAGCCCTACTGTAGATGGGGCAGAGCAGTCAATAGTGAAAAGGAAACCCAAGCCTCTTGCCTGCCCATTGCTATACAAGCATGAAAATGCAATAGTTTCTCACTTTTTCTCTGCCTCCCAGGGCCTTTCATCCAAAGTGGTCTTTTGCTTCAGCCTAGAAAATGTCAGCGTGCTTTCAGCCCAGGTTCTCCCTGACCTGTGCCCCAGCTGAGACTCATCCACTGCAGTAGCTGACAGCAGAGTGTGCTGGAGGCATGTACTCACACAAAGGTCTGCCCAGCCGAGTATCTTCAATGACAATGCCAGAGGGGGTACCTAGTTGGTATAGGAAAAGGGCAAGAGTTTTCACAATGTCCTCATCTAGTCTGCAACCGTTGCAAAACAAGGACTTTCAGAGCCAGGAGGGAATTTGTTGGGGAACAACATGGGTGAATTTTCCTTCTGTGACTGTGCCTGCCCTTAAGCTCTCCCCAAATGTGCTGAATCCTCAGCGTCTGGCTGTGAGGAGCAGTGCAACTACTTGAAGAGGTAATTCCCCTAGTTTTGTTTTTAAACCTGTGCCCTGGTGTTTTCATTTGATGTTCCTTAGTTCTTTTGCTAGGAAAGACAGCAAATTAGTCTCTCAGTGCCACTCATGAGACACCTCACACAAAGAGAAAAAATTATTCTGTCAAATCCTAAGTCTTCGTTTCTTCAGATCAAATAATCTTACTCTTGCCACCACTCTTGAATCGAAAGATAAAAGAATTGTTTGTCACCAAAAATATCCATCTGCCAGGTAAGTAGTCACAAGAGATTAGCATGAGGTGTTCCAGCACCTCTGTGTGGTAAAGCATAAAGATGACAGGGCAAAGGCTGGTATCACCCATCCACTTTATTTCAGAGCCAGCTCTTCCTAGGCAGAGACACAAGACAGCAATTACACTCTGCCAAACCCACTGCAACTTGGAGAACTTCTTAGGAAACATGCCAGGACCAGCGCTGCCTCCTAGTTGTAGGTGGATATTGGCAAGAAGTTCAATGCAGGGTAACCAGAAGGAATGCTGGAAATATGAATCTCCTTCTTCTTGCACTCTAGAAGTGAAATATTCACCAGCATTTATGCTTTATCCATGAGGAAACTGGGACTAATGCTTACATTAGTGCCTGGGTGAGGAGGGAAACCACACACCATGGTGACTTCACAGATTTCCTCCACTGGTTCCCAGGAGCTCCTCAGAAATGTGTCATTCATCATAACTTAACTGGTACAGCTCTGGATCTTGCTTCTGGAAGTGATTGGTGCTCCAGTGTGCCAGGCATGATATGGAGTCAGGATACAGTCCCTTCCCTGAAATGCCTCTGGTCCCTGGCTGAGCACCAGCTGCCTCAGACTTAAAGAGTAATTAGCAGTAGTGCATCTCTGGTTTTATGCCCAAGGTTAAAAATGGTTTAGGGCTACTGCTAAAGTGTGAGATGAGGACTTGCATGCATTGACTTTTGGAAGTAACTTGAACCACAGGTTAGGTTTGTTACATAATGTTGTTATGTTAAATTATGAAAAATAGGTGGATCCTGAGAAATTGTGGGGTTTGACTAGAGTGGACAAGTTTCAGGGATACTAACTCAGCTAATGAGCATTGATTAGCCCATCTCTATACTTGAAGAACAAATTGTTAGTACAAGATGTGAGTGGAGCAACTGTATTTAGAAACATGTTTCCAGGGAAACATTAGTTTCCCTGGAAGACAACCCTGAGACATGAAATTTTATGTGACTCTTGGGACAAATGTTAAGTTTGAAGACTTTTTTTTCCCCTTACTTTTTATAGCAAGTACATTCTGCTCCAAATTCATTTGCTTCAAACCTGTATGGTAAAACCTATTTTAACTGTGGAGTTCAGCATCTCAGTGGATTTCATTAAGAAAAGGGCCCACACAAGCTGCATTTTAAAGATCTATCTCTTACGTAGCAGCTCAAATCAAACCAGTGCTTTCTAAGCATATCCTGGCATACCATGCAAAGTGTGATGGAAAAGAGCAAGGCTTGAGATGTAACTTGGCTTCTTGTATGACATCAGACAAATCAATCAAATGTAACTTGTTTGTAAAATCAGTATAATGATAATTTCTTATGTTTGACCCTGAAATTGCACGGATCAATTTTATAAGTGTCTAAAAATCCAGAGGAAAAGAGTCAGTTTATACCAGAAGAAAGTTTTTCCTTTGACTGGAAATTCCTTCTGAAACCAGATGATTTCATCTCTTAACCCCTTGGCAACTTCCTTACCAGCAAAGTTCTCCAGAAGACTGCTGTATCTCACTTAGTGAGCAAAGTTTATGTTCTTTATGCAAGGAGATCTCTGTTGAAATTTTAAATACTATGAACTTGTCTAAGTACTTTTTGTCATTATTTTGTAAATTTTAGTCTGTTCATAAACTCGAAGTTTTTATTTCTCTGCATGTTGTCCGTGACAAAAATATGTCCTTTGCTATACTTTGCTATATAATTGTACTTCTATACCTGATTGTATCTTTTAATTTTTTTTTTAATGGAGAGAGTTGTCTGAAAGTGTCTAAGTGGAAGGAATTATATAATTAAGCTTTAAAATCCTATGTTTGGTGATCACAGAAGTAAATCAATTGGTAATTGTTTTTCTAGAAGAGACATATGAGCCAATAACGGCATTTATAAAAGTCACCAGTTATCTCCATTTTTAATTTTCTGGCCAAGGTAGGAGAGGCAGACAAGATTTGTCTTGGGAAGTTGAATGACCTGTGGTCTTTTCTCCTTATCTGTTAATGTCATAGAGTCTTTGTTTGCTTACACGGATGAGGTTTAATGTGACCATCCTACAAAAAACAGCTATGAAATTAAACTTTTTCAGTGTTGAAAGAACAGAGTAACTATTATTTATTATTTTATTTATAATGAAATGATCTACAGATTAAATCTGTTTATTTTATCAGACAAATAAAAGCTAAATCCTGATTCCTGTCTTGAGCTGTGGGCACTGTGTGGAAGAGCCTCTGTGGGATACAGTTGTGCCCAGAACTCTGCAGGATGTGAGATGAGTGAGGAATGAAGGCTCTGCAGGCCTTAAAAGAGGTGTGCGGCCTGTTGTGGTGTCATAGCATCAAATCCTGATTAAATTATGTGCTTAGGGATTTCTGACAAGCTTTTTGTACTTAATTGCCACCCACGTGTTTCATCTGGCATGGAATTGTAAGAAATTATATTGATGTCTTTGGTCCATACTTGCTTTCTTTGCTTTTATCAACTGCTGATCTCCAGCAGAGCAGCAAAGCCCTCTTCTGACAAGGAAGTGTCTCCACTTAGAGGATTCCCACCTACTCTGCACACACCACAGAAAGTGAAGATGAAGAGTGTACACGTTATTGGTGGTGTTGTTGAAAACAAACAAAAAGTGAAATTACTGGTCTGTTGGCCAGATGCAGCTGTAGGCAGTAGAGTGAGCTGACTGGCAGTAAAGCAACATGGAGCAAAGTTATTTTTCAATCAAGTTGGGCTTTACCCTGCTAATCCACTGAAACTGCAAAAGGCTATTTTCAGTGAACTCGTCACTTTATTAAATGGGAGCCAAAGCCAAAGGAAATCCACTTAAGAAAGAAAAGTTAAACTATGTAATTCTGCAGCTGTAGAAATAAATTGAAATAGAGAAGGTATATTTTTAAAGCCATTCTTACAGCTAAATTGCAGTCATAATTATTAATGGAAAAATAAACGAAAGGGTAACCATGAAAAGTCTCTGTGAAGTTACACTAAAACAAAATTCCCATTGTGACTTTTCTGGTGACTTTCTTAGGAATGTCATGTTGGTGAGCAAGGGAAGAATGACCTGCTGATGAAGGTCAGTTGTAACAATTTCTCCTGTGTTACTTCCAGTATCAGTAACTTCCAGGGTTAGTAGATAAAAGGTATTTCTGTCTTTACAGCTTTACTGCACTGAGGTCAATCTTCATACAAGTGCAAACAAAACTAGCACAAGAGAGGAACACTGTTGTATCAAGTCCTGCTGGCATTCCTTCCTTGGCTGTGCAAATGATGCTATTGATCAGCAGTTGTGGTATTGTTGGATAGATGCATCACAAAAGTCATCTTATGAATTCCTTCTTTTCTAAATATTAGTGCCTGACTTTGCAGTCAGTGTTTGTGGGTTCAGTTTCAAGTTGGCTTCAAAGTGTAAATGATTCCACTGTTACAGATGCGAACAAAGAGCATGAAAATTTGCCAAGGCTTCCTGCAGGCATTTAAGATTTTGAGCCTTCTCCTTGACATACTTTACATAGAATTTTTTGATAGAGGTCATACTCTGGTATCCATGACCTTCCTAGCAATATTTTGTGGCAGAACCTAAATGCTGTTTTGCATTGAGAGTAATTTTATCTTTTTAATGATACCTCAGTTTCAAAGTAGGATCTTTTGCTTAAAGGCTTGGTGTTTCCCTGTTGCCATCCAAGAGGCTGCAAGCAGGTTGTTGCATTCCTGATGTTTTTTTTCTCTATGAAGATTACATTGTGTTTCTAATCCTGAGGGGAGCTGACTGTATCATGTTTTAGTCATGATTGCTCAGTTCTCTGGTCTGACTTTCCTTGTACTATGGGTGCTGCAAGTGCTTTGATGGTGCTCTTGCACACTTCAAGCCTGCCAGAGTCCTTGGAATACTTAATAATGTCTTTCCATGATCTCAAAGTGACACGCATTGGGGATATGTAAACTCTGACTTTCAAAAGCCATGAGTCATGTCTCATATTTCTGAAATGTTTCATTTGCTTTAAGTCATTTCATACAGCTGTAAAGAGTAGAAACTCTTCACAGGAGTTAAGCTTCTCCACTTAAAGCAGGCTCTCAAAACTAAGCAGTTGCTGGATGGCATGAGCCAGGCAAGGCACTGGTTTCTCACAGGACCGTGACCATCTGCAAAGGTTCTCAGCTGAAAGCACCATGCAAAGGCAGAATGGCCCTGTCCTGGCTCAACATGGCTCTGGGACATACCTGGGCTTCTTATGAAAGAATCTTATACTAGTCACATACAAACAGTTTTAAAACAGCTTTGAATTCTCTAGGTCTGAGCATAGACAGGGCCTGAGTGAGGAGATCTTCTCATCACCTGCAGTGCAATGCCCATGCCTGTACTATTTCACTTGGTCTCAGTGTTGGTGACAAGGTGTTCAGACATCAGGGTCTGTGTGCAGTGAAGCCTTCCTTGTGCTTTTGGTGTCTTTTCCTATTTTACTGGATTGTCCAGCTCAGTTGCCATAAGGAACTGGAGTGCATAGTCCTGACAGCAGGAGTGTCCTCTTCTGTTGTTCATCCATCCATCTCACTTCCTATGGGGAAGAAGAATGGAGGCTAAGGGACTGATTTTTGCCTGTTGCAGAGCATGCATGTTCCAGCTCTAAAGGTAACCAGAGGCCTAAAGAAGGTGGAGGTATCACCTGTTAACCATATCCATCACACACCAGCATTCCTCTGGGCTGAAATTGGCAGGTGTGCCTGTCAGAGAGAGGAAAAAGAGGCAGAACAGAAGCTGACTGATAAGAGCTCTTCTGACTCCTACAGCAGCAGGAATGCTGTCAGCCCTCATGCTCTGCGTTATTCCCATTGCACAACATTCCTGATTTGATATGGCTAATGGATAAAAAACCAGGAGAAGCATGCACTAACCAGAATCCTGTTGCTAGGGCTCGAGGTGAGAGATGCAAGGCAGGGCTGTGTGTGGAGCAAGAGTGAGCTCGTGGGAGCTCATAGGAGCAAGTGCCCTTGGGCCAAGGGCTGCTGTACACAGTAGGCCAGCGCTGCTGCCAAAACCTGGCTTGACACCCTCCCTTGTGCTGGCCCTCCCTCTCTTGCCAAAATGCCTTTATTCCTCTGCTAGGGACTGTGACATATATTGGAAGGTCTGCCTTTCTCTGGAATATCAGATTAACTTCTTCTGAGTACAAGCTAATATAGCAAATAAATGCCTTATGTCCTGTTTTGAAGGGTATCTCTTAAGCACATCTCAGAAGGGATCGTTATGCATGTTGGGCACAGTTCAAAGCAATAGAATACGTGTTCTTTCCATGAGCTTTTTTTTCCCTTCATTTTAAACTTGCCTTTTGGAAAGATGTGATGATGCCATATGAGCACTGCAGGTTGTATTAAAGGAAGAGCTTGTTGCTTGCGTGATAATTGGTCCCTGAAGTTCTTGCTGCTCCTGTTTGCTTCTTTATAACAGAAGACACTCTATGTCTTGTCCCCAAGGAGGGACAAGTCTGATGGGGAGGATGACAGAGCTGATTAGGTTGAAGTTACAGTGCAAATGCAGAGTATAGTTATGTAGTAACAGGGTTTTTGCTTGAAAGAAGATTTTCTTGCTATTGGTAACACTGTACATGAGGAATGTCTCTCTGGTAAATTTTGTTTTTGGAAATGCCCATAAACAACACAAATATTTGCTTGGCACTTAAATCCAAAACCTTTTACGTTTGCCTTTCCTTCTGAGTGGATATTCCATATTGGCTATGAAGGACAGAGTGTGAATTTTCATGGTTCCTGCCATGTTCTCATTTGAAATTTGGAAAAGAATTGCAAAAAACAGCAGGGTAGAGAGGTGGTGGTTGTCCTGGAAGCTAAAGGTGAACTATTTAATAACGAAGTAGGAGGCATGTCAGGGTCAGTGTTGAAGGTGTAGGAAGTGTCTACAGCTCACTGTGCCATGGTTTTTGATGACATTGGTTTAATGCCACAAAGTGATACTATTTTACTGTTGGATCCTCAGAACAAGAGAGCTTGTACACACATTGCTCTTCCTTGGGTTTTCATCCTGGCAGATGTGTTAAAACCTGCCTTCAGGCATATAGCTAAAAAGGTGGAGCTCCATCAAGAGCATCAGTCAGTCACTTGAGGGCTGCATTTCTACATTCTGGGAGACTCAGGAAAACCTGGGATTCTGACTATTACTGCAGGCCTTAATCCAAACCTAGTCCAAGATTTTGTTTGATACCTTCTAGTTTTGATTAATTGGTAAGGTGTGCCAATACTATTTCTGAACTATCTTCATACATTATAACCTGGTCTGAAAGCCTGCTGGAGCAAAAGAAAGACTGCTACTGATTTCAGACAAATAATTTCTCTGCTCACGTTTGGTGGCTGGGTAGCATCACCCAGAATAATGTCCAGGACTTGCAGCTCACAGTTCCCTGTGCTACAGCAGTGCTCACCAGGGTGCCAGGGGGACCAGGCTTTCTGCTGTGCTGCCCACAAAGTCTGTGTTAGTGCTAGAGAGGCCAGGCTTGGGGTCTTGTGGGGGAGACTGCATGGTTGACTTCATTGCACACTCAGAATTTTGCCATCCTTCTTCTGTGGCAGCCACCCTTTCCTAGAAAAGCAGGAGGAACTCTCTTGGAGCCTCCTAGAATACCTCCCAACAGGTCCTTTAAGTGAAATGGCAACTCCTCAGGAGTATGTACTGGTCACTGCTAGGCTCTTGCATTTTATAAAATGCATCTTAAAAAGGATTTCTATTTCAACATTTTATCCATTTCATTTTATAAAATGCATCTTAAAAAGGATTTCTATTTCAGCATTTTATCCATTTCAATCTAAGTTTGGAAGCTTGCAGTCTGCCTTCATCTGTTTTTGGATGGTGGTTGCCTTGGGCTGCAATACAGAACCTTATAGAGTGTAGCTCCCTCCTCTTTTATTATTTTTAATTTTGTTTTCCTCTCTGTCCCTCCAAAACAGTCTTGTACCCTCTCCTTCAGATCACATGTCTGGCCCACAATGAACAAAGCATCTGCTTATTCCTCCAAAGCCAGAGGATTTTTCTCTAGTTAATATTAATCTCCATAAATCTCTTCAATCTTTTGCTCTTGGAGTTGCATGTATTTCTGCATGTTTCTAATATCCACCTGATTACCATGCTCCTCACTCTATTTCTTCTGTGCTGCTTATTGGCTTTGAGAAGAGACATTAAAAGGATGAACAAGTGAGAGAGAGGCAGAAGGCAGCTTGACTCTGGATTCTCACTAGGGACACCCATCCGAGGCTGCTCCATTTCTTGAGCACACCAGTAGGTTTTGGTGGTCCCTGCACTGGGTTACTCTTTCTGGCTTTTATTACTGCTGTGGAAGACTGCACAAATATAATTAAGTTTTACTTCTAACCTCTTCTAGTGCTGTGGTGTCCAGAAGGCTTTGTAAGCATTCCTTGGTTTGGATAATGTACTGGCCAGGTAATCTCAGTTGTTTGGGGACAGTGCGGGAAGCAGGAAAGAGAAATCCAGAAGCCACTGGCACCCCAACAGGCAATTCTTTGTGATTTTAGGGCTTCACAAGGTAGCTCTGTGACACATTTGTGGTTGCTGTTCCTTACCTGATTTTAGAAAATGAAACTCCTGTCTTTTAAGTTTCCCACAGGTAAAGGTAGATTCCAACACCTCTGGCAGTTGTCTACTCAGCCTTTCTGTACCATCCTGAGGTGCTTTAAAGATCCTGGTTAACAACAGTGAGAGTTCAGATTTTGTGTTAAAGACTGATTTGTCTAAAGAAGCTCAGTAAACTGCCTGGGACTCTTCTGTGGAAAGTGGACATGTTCCTGGTCCCTTGTGCCTGCATTTTCTTCATTCTACTTGCAAATTCAATTATAATTGTTTCATATGCATAAAAATACAATTAACCACCAACCTATTAACATTAACTGGCAAATATAGGAAACAGTGGGACTCTGGGCACGTGCTAGTTTTCATCTGATTCTGAATGTCAAGAAATAATCCTGACACATAATGTGGGTTTTGTTTGGCTTCTTTGCTCATCTCAAATTATTCAGGCTTTAGCACCATTGTCAGTTCTGATGTATAGCAGAATATCTCACTGTATTTCAGATTTTGATGTCTCAACAAAGTTAACCAGCCAAAAGGATTTTTTTTCCTGTCTGGAAATGAAAAAAAATGTGAAGAATAAGGAATGCTTCACAGTTTAAGTTTTCTAGGTTTGCCATAACAAGTAAAGGTAAATGCAAAGTGGAGATAGACTGGACTGGACTCTGTGACTGTCCCTTACTTGCTGGATGTAGGATGGTTTCTGGAAGATGATGTATTTTTCATTTTAGATGCCATAGGATGACAATGGAGATATTGCCAGGGATCACTTAGAAGTGATACATAGATACTGGTGCAGATACTGATATGGCTGTGAGACCCACATGTGGGAGGGAAAGGTCTGTGCTAGTAAAACCATGTCAGTGGGAACTTGATTCAAGAGCCATTTCTCTAACTGATAAGAAGATAGGGCTAACTGGTACCTGGCTGAATGTGGCAACTATGATTTTGTTAGTTTCAGAAGGGTGCTCCTAATTTTAGTTTTGAGCAAGTGCAGAGAATAGGACCAGATATACTCAAGTAGATAGAAGAGGTGCAAGAGTTGAAATGGAAGTTAAGCATTGTGCTTTAAAGCAGAGTTTAGTATGCCAGCACAGACAGGGTTGGGATATTTTGCCCACTGCAGAGCTGGGGACCTCAGTCCCTTCAAGAAACATCAGCAGTCCCTGGAGGTGAACCATTTGGAGAAACCTGCACTAGTGTAGCAACAGCACTGGAACATCATGAGCTCTGGGCTGGGAACAATTCCTGAACCATGACATTATTGGTTGTTCTTGCATTTCTGTTAATGGCAACTGCTGATAACATCAAATCCTCTCTCTTTCATATACAGAAGGAGGTATTATGATCCTTGAACAGTGTGTAATAAAACACAAGACATGCTCTGCACAGCCTGAAAACCCCTTGCTGGATCAACACTTAAGTCACTTGTTAGATCAATTTCAAACCCATTTAACTTAACCTAATTAATACTTTATTTGGGTCCAGCAATCCTCGCAGTAAACACTGATGTCTGTTTCATTCAGTGTTCACAATTGTATTTCTCTTTTTTAACCTTGTCAGATTTTGTTTCATAACACTCCTGGTATGTAAATGAGAAGTTTTGTTAATCTGTTCAGTAACATTTCCCATGTATATAAAGAGTCATGGAACAAAGATGTTTGCTTTGTGATTGAAGGGTACGTGGAGGGGAATTGGAATCTTTACCATCTGCCACTACTAAATTAGTTTTCAAGGGAAAATATAAATCCCTCTTATTGGACGCTATCTTGATCAGCTCTAATAGTAATATTGTATGTAGGATTTCTTTTCCAAAGCCCAATAGAATTTATGAGTAAATTCATCTAATTCTTTGGTAAGAGAAACATCTGTCTCAGACATTATGAGGATTGAAGCACTAAGAGTGTTTTAGAAATCTCATATTCATCCTGTAATATTTGTCTGGTGCATGTAATATACCAGTTGCAGCAGTAAATATTTTGCTATAACCAGACACTGAAGTCCAAAAGAAACCTGTTTAGCTGCAGCTAATGAAAATGTAATGCTTGGGATCTTGCAATGTTTGTGTTCTGCAGCACCAACCTGAGTTTTAAAGAATTTTGAACCAATAAGACTTGGACTCTGCAACTTTGATGGAATGAAAAAGCCTCAAGCTTTCAACACCTGCCATAGAAATTTAATAAGGACCCTAATAAATGGGTCAGTTTCACCAAACAATTAACTTAACAACTTCATCTGGAGGGCTTAGAGGCCCTGTTCATAAGAGGTAACTTGAGAGCAGACTCATGTTATATAGTGTAGTTAATGTTTCCTTTAGAAAACCAGGGTTTTTAAGATTTAATATTTCATGTGCTCCAGATTACATCAAATTGGCATATGGTACACAACAAAGCCTTCAACCCCTATATAGATCAAACAGAAAATTTATATTAATCTTCTAAGCTGTTTGGGGGTTTCTTAAGCACAGGGAAAATATAGAATTTGCAGGAATTCATAAGCTTATAAAATTAATTTTGTGGGCAGTTTGGCTAAAATTATTCCTTATATTTTGATTGTGCCTTTAAAATTCACACTCCTACAAGTATGGAGATTTTTATGTGCAAATACTGGGGGCTCACAGAGCAGTGTTGCTGGACTGCACCATATACATGAGAGGTATGTTGTGAGCTATTTTTTCATCCTTTTGTGAAAACATATAATGGAGATTATGTCTCTGAGCATTCATAGTTCAATGTGTTTAATGTAACTCTGTGTTGAGATGAAACAAAAGTACAAAATTTAATTGCACTTTCCCCTGCCCTACTTTGCACATTTCATCTTAAACTCCCCAGTTCTTTTGCTGTCAGTTGCTACCCCTGTACCCAGTCTCCCTTGCTCAGCCCCCTTTTACTTTTGTTACAGCACACCTTCAATCATCCCTCCCATGTCAGATGTGTTGCTTTCATGTGCTCTGTCCTTGGGCTGTGCATCTGAACTTTGTCCCAGGTGTCGTGTTTGAACAGTAGAAGGTCTCCCAGACAAGGATCTGTACTTCCTTAGGGTTGTCAGTGTGCAGTATCTGTCATTAACATCCTGTACCTCGTGCCTGACCACGTACTCTAACTAATGGCATGGTCTTAATTTGCCTGTAGGCAATTACTTCTGTCTATCATCATCTCAAATGAGCAATTTTAGGTAAAATCCATTTTCTAAGATGTCTGTCTGGCTTCGTTTGTGAACACTGCTAGCAGAGAAAGGAGTATTCAGGTTTGTAAGTATGATGCCTAGTAATCAAAAATACCTAGGCTGTGTCACAGTGCAGGAACACCATGAAGCCCAGTTTAAAATCCAGTTCTCATTTGATTTAGTGACCTAGAGTTCAAAAGTGGGTTGTTCAATGTGTATTCATTAGAGACTGATTGATTGCTTAACTCTATGAACAGGGGCTTGGGGGTGAGGAAGGCACAAGGAGAGGAGTTTGCATTTCCCAAGACTTTGGGTGTCTGAACCATGTTCCACTTTGGAGTTAGGCTGTAGTATTTAATTATCATACATCTTCCTATATATTTTTGTTGTGTAATAAGTGTCATTTTCTCCAGATCAAAGACTTTGGCAAATGCTGGGATACATCCAGAGCCATGCTCATTATGAACTGGTTCTGTGGTGGCTACTGGGTACTTACGAAGTGAATATGGAGCGATTGTCCTGGCAAGGTATTGCCTCTGAAGCCAGGGGTGGTTAAAGCATCCTCTGTCACAGTTGGATGGCCAACACCAGCATTTCTGTCTTGAAGATTTGATTCTTGTTAATAGCAAGTGTATCCATAGAGGTTGAACTTGTGGTAGAAACAAGGAAGCTGGATTTTGTGCTCATTATAAAACTGGAGCTTGGCAAGATGTCCAGAAGGTAAGTTGAAAGTGGATCTACAAGCCAGCTTGGCCTGTTGTGAAGGTTTTAACATCATTTGATGATGATATCCTAGATGAAATGCTAATAGGTTTGGAAGCAAATTTAAGTGACCTTCTGCTTTGCTTTGGGAGAAATATCCATACATGCAAATCAAGCAGTTTCCTGAAGCTAGTGTTCTACTCAAATCAGCTTCCATCTTTCATAGTTCCTTGAAGGGCCCAGCCCCATGGTGGTGTGCCTCAGAGGATTATTCATAACTGGTTCTACAACAACAGAATAAATAGTATTTAGAAGCAAATCAATATTTGCTATCTTCAACTTGCTGTTGAACATAGAGGCTCTTAGGGATCGGCTTCCTGTAGGTGATGCAAACACCAGTGACTTTGAGGAGATTTGAGAGGGGAAATGGCATTAGTAAATGCCTGAGGAACTTCTAGACTGATGGGGAAGGAAATAGTGCCACACAGGAAAGCAGCTGAACTCCCTTGTGCATTAGCAGCTTAACCTTGAATTTTGCCCAAGTGGTTCTTGAACTAGCTTAGTTTTATTCTTTAAGGAATTCTTTGCCTTTGCCCTAAGATTTTACAAAGCAGTATATCTTTGTGAAAATTGAATACTGACTAGGGTGCAGTTACTGGGGCTGAGCCAAATTCTGCCAAATTCTGCTGTCCTCTAGGACACAGTTGTGGGGCAGAGAACTATGTGGGTTATACAGTAGGTTCCTCACCCTAACAGTACACCTTTTCCTTCTCCAGTGGCTTCTTTCCCTCTAAACTATTGCAGCTAATGCCTGTCAGTGCCCTACCCATGCACTTTGACACAAATACTGTGCCTCTTACACCCTCCTGTGAAAGCATGTTGTAGTTGGGCTTACTGGAAGAGTGTGGAAGACCCAGCTTCTCTGTGTGCTCAGAATTTGTCTCTATAATTTTTCTCTTATGTCAAGTTCTGAGCTGAGCTGAATCAAAAAGGCAATTCCTGACTTTTTACAACCTTCCAGCATTACATCTTTCAATTCAGCCCTCACAGCAGGCATCCTTCTTTTCCAGTATAGGATTTGTGTGCAGGCCAGCCATATGGTGGGTGTAATTATTATTTTATAATAGTGTTATTGCTCTCTAGCTGCTCAGTAAACACAGTGCAGTTTTAGTAAACTATATATGTAAGCATAGGAACTTTGGACTTGAAAGATTTTCTTCACTTTTATATAATAGTAGGTGTGAAGGAGAAAAAAAGATTTGATTTAATTTATAGAAACTGCATAAAGTTTATAGAGTCTCTACAATAGTCTTAAATGAAAAGATTGTGGAGGAGAGGGGCTGTACTGAAACTGGGAGGTCCACAACACCGGAGCAGAATAGCAGTTAAAGGCACACATCAGTAAATACCTGTGCTGAACTTTTCCCATTAACTCTGCCATTGAGCATATGGACTGCATTAGGGGTTTGTCTGCCTTAGAGGTTTTACAAACACACTTCCTCTCCTTTCCTCTTCCCCTTCCAGTTACTGTAGCTTTAGAATTTTACAGAATCAAATAGTGCCCATTCTGGGGTCATCACTCTTCCTGGAAAGAAGCTGTTTGCCATAGAGACAGATTCATCTCAGAAACCTGTCTATGTATGCCAGCGCTTTCCTGAATGTGCCTTTTTTTATGTTTGGTGTGTGAGCTTCCCAAAGCAGTAATACCAGCTTGGCTCACCCATCCTTTGAGGCATATGTGCAGCTCCTAATTTGCATCATGGCAGAATTTCTGCAGCAAAATTAGGAGCTCGTGTGTGCTCAGTTTTATGGATGATCTGTAAATAAACACAGTGCTCTCTTTAGCATCCTTATTTACACTGAAAGTGAAGGTTGCCAAAGTGACTGGTGAAAAACACAACAAGAAACCAAGCCTCTGATGATACCAGAAAACATTATATTTGCTTCTGTGAACCTTTCTGTGTCCCCTTTTTGATTTTGGTTGACATTAGAAATCTGTATATCCAGCCCGTTTGATAAGGTCTCCTTTTCCTTTCCTGAAGCCTGGCACTGGTGCCCATCCAAGTGTTGCTGAGCATTTCAGGCAAGTTTCATAGGTGCCCCTGTTGCCTGGTGCTAGCTCCTCTGCCTTCTGTGCCTCCCCCTTTGCACCAACACCTGTATTTGAACAGAAAGAAGAAGATATCTGGGAACAGTTCTGGCTTAACCTCCACCCACTGTCAAAGGTTAATTTTACCAGCCCGATTGCCGACGTTACACCCTGGGTGACACACAGCACTTCTGCTGCTCAGCCGTGGCTGTGGGAGTGAGTACGTGGAAAGGCAGTTCTGGGCTGAGGTGCTGAAGGAAGCAAAGCCCAAGAAATATGTGACACATCTCTCAGTTTATTGTACTTTGGGATTTGTAGGTGGTAAATGCTGTGGGTGTTTTACAGATGCTCTGGAGTTCTAATATAATTTACAGTTTCATTTGTAGAGGGCTGTTTCAAATCTTTGCACATTCTTCAAAGACATTTTAAAAGAAAAGCCAACAGCAATAATTAGCTTGGCATTTTCTATGTTTTCTAAAGCACTTAAAGGATAATGACTTTTTTTAACCGGTCTTGGAGAAAATCAGGTTTTGTGGAATAAGATGACTTAAAAGGCCTGAATGGTCATCAGTGACAGATGTGCTTCATGCTGAAAAGCTCTATTCCAATGCATCAACATAAGGAAAACAATTATACATATGATTAGAGGCTGCTGACCCTTTGGTTAAAATGATCAAAAAGAACAATATTAAAATTTGATTTACGGAAGCTACTGCTTGGCCTATAATCAGTCTGACCAATAAAAACAACCCAGACTTTTACAGAATGTGATTTCCCAGTAGATAGGTTAGCTGTTTTTGTAGGGCTGATGAAACACAAAATGGTTTTAAAATATATTTGATACGCTCTATGAGTAAATTGAAATACAGCATATAACTAGTTTTAATGGGTTTTGTTCATAAATTGCCAGATTTCCTTAATTCAAGTGAAACTTGAGAACCACTTGAGAATAATTGTCTTTAAAGTGAAATATTACTTTGACAGTCGACTTCATTTATATTAAATATACGGTTTACTTTTTTATATTAGAAGGTAAATGAAAGCTGGTCAGTAATATGATTCCCCTTACACTCTTGCTGTAGTTCACTATGGAAATGGATTCAGGAAATGGCAGATGTGATTAAAACCTCTTCAGCTGGCCCAAGAGCTGTTTGTACAGCACCCGGTGCACGGCACTTCTGGCGAGGAACAAGCACTCGTAGTCTGTCTTACTGCAATATAAATAAAATGATTCTTCAGTCTGAGGACTTGGAATTCTGATCCTAAATGCACTAGTTAGCAGACTGGGAAGATGGGATTTCATGGGGCTTTTCCATTCATAAGAATTAAGACAGAATTGTTGTGTTGGTCCTGTTTCCTTGTGCATGCAAGTAAATACATTGGAATCCACACCAGCCCAATTTGCATGAGGGTGTCAGAGCAGTAATCCTATAAACTGACATAGAAGGGTCAAGCTGCCTGCTCAGAGGGTGACAGCACTGGAGAGCTGTGCACAGCACATAAATATTCACCTCTCAGAAGCTGAACACTGAAGGCTGCAAAACTAAGAGAAATTCCTTCTTCCTGCCTTTAAAATGCATCTACAAATGTATAGCTCATGTCTGGGCAAAGAAATTGAATAAAATACTGAAACTCAACCTTCTATCTCCTGATTTAGAATATGCTTGTGTTAGTCACGCAGTTCTCATGAAATCAACTATTTTGTGCATCAATTTATGAAAATTCCTACCAGTTTTCCCTCTTCTGGAAACTTAAGTGCTGTTTTTTGTTTCTGATATTTCTAGTCGAACGTGAAAATGTACAGAAGAGGACCTTTACCAGATGGATAAACCTGCATTTGGGAAAGGTAAGACTGACAAAGTCTTGATACTGGGATACAAGGACACAGCCATAGACAGATTGCAGTTAACTCCTTTAAAGTAGTTAAAATTTGGAAAGAAAGTTGACATCTGAGCTATAGGGATGTTTGGAGGAGAATGAGGGGAGGCTCAAAGCCTGTTTCTGGATTAATTAAAATTCATTTTCAGGCACAATGAATGCTTGACTGGCATTTATCATCTCAGGTGCATTTAAATCTTTAATGCCACTGCCTGTTACCATGAGGGTAGAATTTTCCAGTAGAATGCACCCACATAAAATCAAATACGATTGAGGCTCTGAGGTGATGATGTCTGTGTTCTTCCCTGGACTGGAAGTTTGAATATCTGAGGAATCATGGCTAAAGACAGCTGTTCATCAGAACCTGTCTTCATCCCAGATCTGAAGATGGAAAACACTAATTCCTTGTCAGTCATGTTCTGGGGGGCAATATGATAGGATCTTCACATATCCACTTACATCAGAGAATGTTTGGATATCAGACCTTTAAGTTGTAATTGTTTCTTAATGACACCATAATATGGCTCTTAAACCTAATTTGCTGTTCTTATTGATAAGTACTACCTCTCCTGAGTGGTCTGTCATGCAGAGAACATTTTTGTTGCTGTTGAGGTTGAAAAGAGAAAAAAATCCTAATATTACTGAGACAGCAACAACACTTATTGCAGGCTAAAGGAATGAGACCAGCCTCCTGATCTAGATGAAGCCCTGACTCAGACTGGTGACTGAGCTTCACAGTGCTTTAATATGTGGGTCTAAAATTCAAAAAATACAGATTGGGACTAGGTTTGGGCTGACTCTCAGTTTAGCTCTTGGAGTTCTTGAGGAGTGATTGCATTTCAGACACTATAAAGTAAAGGGGTTTTAGAAGAAAGGCATCACATATATAGTTGCTTAAGTCCACTACTCTCTAGTGAGTGTTTTTGAAGGCATAAAGGGATCCTCTTAAATCTCACTGGAAAATCAGAATAAGGCTAGTTGGAAATGTTTTGACTTGCAATTGCTCCCAAAGGCTTCTCAGAAAGAAAACAGTGTTAGGTGATGCCTTCGTGAATCAGGCTCTAGGGCTTTAAACTAACTGCAGTTTTGGAACTTGTCAGAAAGGGGTGACTGTAAAGAAGGTCTTTGGTTTACAGAAGGAATTATATCATTGAAAAGGCTGTAGGGTGCTGTTAATTCTGCTGTGCCAGGCATATGAAGTCTTAGAACCTTTGTGGGCAGGTCAGCTTTCTCTGGAGTGCATACAAATTTTTTTCCTCTCTTATTCAACAAATAAAAATGCTTTTCTGGAGAAAGGGCAAAAGCTTTCTGCTATATTAATGTTTTTCCTGGAAATGGCATAATAAACATAACCATGTAAACAATGACAGCTTCACCAAAGCTGTCTCTAATTACAGGTGATTCCCTGAGGACACTCACTGAGAAAAGGTGGCTTCTGCCTTTATCCTGAAAGAAGCACTTCTTGCAGAGTGGCTTCTTTTTTTCAGAGGCAGCAATGAAGTCTTCTTGCACTTCTTGTTATTCTTAGGCAGAGTATTTAGGGTTAGATTCTGTTATAGGAATTCTTGAATAAGTCCATGTCTGATTTCAGTTTTAGCTCCAACATTCATAGGACAGAATTGCCACAGACGTGAAGAATAGTCAGCTCTTTCTTACTGCAGGCTATGATTTACTTCTTGTATCTCTGTCTTGTAAAATTCTCCTTCCACCTCTCTGAAATCATGGTGATTTATCAAACAGTAGTGCTTTAAAAACTACCTGGTTTTTTTTTTCTTCACAGTGCAAGCCTCCTTTGAAAGTGAAAGACTTGTTTATTGATATACAAGATGGCAAAATCTTGATGGCTCTCCTGGAAGTCCTGTCAGGACAAAAGCTGGTATGTACAGAGAGGGAGAAACCTCCCTGCATAGGAGCTCAGTATGTTACAAGCAACAGTGCCTGGACATCCAAGCAATAAGGGTGAATTTGGGCACATGTCTTGCATATTGTAGTAAGAATTTCAGCAACTTTGTTGTAATTTCATTATGTTACAGGCAGGTGTCCAGAGCTATAATGTAGATTTCAAGGAAAAATAACAGTGAGGTGTAAATGGTGTGTGATAAGTGTTAATGTTTCTACCCCTCAGGGTTTTTAAGGCTTTAATACTTTAATGCTCACAATTCCATTTGGAGATTACCCAAGTCACATTACCAAGAAAACACATATTTGCTCTATCATTTTTTTTAATCTGTAAGTTCTGTTTCTATTTTGTCTAAGATCATTATGACACTCAATAGGTCTTCTGATGCCTGCTGTAGGCCTGAGTTTCATTCTGATATCCTGGCTCAGGTTTCATTAGTCTTACTAATATGGTCTAAATCAGCAGGGCAAAGCTTTACTAATCAGAAAGGTCTTCTCTCCTCCTTTCTTTGTAAGAGCTGTGTAAAGTTCCACATACCAGAAATGGAACACCCAATGCAAATATAAATGCCCAATTACAGTTGATTTTAATGTTTTCTTTCTCCATCAATCTTGTCATCAGGAACTTTCCTGTGTGTGGCTATCACACTTGGGTAAGAGGAGCAGCTGCCTGAGCACTGCAGATACACCTGGTGATGCTCTGTAGTGACTGACCACCTGCACACCTTGCAGCAGGAATGGCCCCTCAATCTGTGCTCACACATTCAGAGTCAAGAATCTTTTTAAATATTCTTGAAGGTTGGCAGAGCTGCAGCAGAAGCAGCAGTGTGTCTCTATGTGCATTCACAGAGATTGCATTGAGGGCCAGGCTTGAAATGAATTGAAGGGGGAGATACATCATGGTAAACCCTAGGCTATGCCCTGGGAGGTCAGGGAGGAGGTCAGGGAAGGGAGTAAGGTCAGCTGGCCAAATTTCTTGTTAGCTGTTTCTGCACACATGGGATAAAAACAGTGTGCCACAGTGGAATTGCAGGGAGACAGGCATGCAAAATCTTTCATTTCTGCCAAAGTGAAGGCTTTTGCCTCCCACCTGCCCATGCCTGCTATTAAAATTGCTTATGCTTCCTAATTAGGATAATTTAATTCAAGACAAAAGAAAATCTGTTATTATGAATTTTCAGGCAAATCTGATCCTGTGACTGAACACAGGACTGAATGGCTGGGGAGTGATTACATAAATAATCAATGTGGCAAGTCCAAGAGAGCGATAACATCTGGAGAGCAGGAAAGCTGGTTGCTAACCCTGGTTTGCTGCAATCGTGCAGCTGAAGCATTTTAATGCTCACAAAAGATGGCAATAATTTTTCATAGATAGATTTCCTTGGCTTTATTTTACCTCAGTGCTTGTAGTGTTTTAAGCTTTGTATGATGTGGTAAATGATTCCACCAGTTTTTAAAACAGTGTGGCACTTCTTTTTTCTAGATGCACGAATACAAATCTTCAACCCATCGCATTTTTCGTTTGAACAACATAGCCAAAGCACTTAAGTTCTTGGAGGACAGTAATGTGAGTATTTTCAAAGGCTGGTCTTAATATTTTCTCTTGATGTATGCTGCAAATTGTAATTGTTGCTAATCTGACGTGCTGCATGTATGCAAGAGGAGCGTAGTGCATAAAGAGGCTGTGACTTAGCAGCAAGGCTGAAAGGCCACATAAAAATGCACAACAAGAACACCTACGGAGTCTAAAGCAAGGATTATTTGCTCATTTTATATGTTAAAGTTCAATGGGATTAAAGGATCAGGAACCCAATATTAAAAGAAAATAGAAAGACATGCAAGTAATTTTTATGATCTGGATCTTAGAGGCATTACTTCAGTTACAGTGATGGTAGATGACTCTCTTTTCTCAGAAATACTTTCATTATTAGAAATCATGTATTTATCTGGTAAACTGCTTGCTGCAGCAGCTGATCATGGGTCAAAGACAAGAGAAAGTGAAACCTGGGGAACATGATATAAATGCACAATTCCAGGAATCAAAGCCTTACAAGGAAATAACTTCCCTCATAATCAGTGTTGTACTATCGCAGCATCACTTCCTACAGTTGTAAATGACCAAGCGTAATCAGACACTGTAGCTGGAAATGATTCACTCCCTTTTTTATTTCTCCTGCGATGGGTTTATTCCAAAGCCCTGTGGAAGTGGCCTGTGTGTTGAAAACTCCCTGATTTTAAAAAATGTTGAGAGTTACAGGGTCAAGAGAAGCCCCAGCCATGTAACAATTAGTATACATGGTGTACCTAGATCTTCCAGAAGGAGAAAACTAGTATTGGGCTACTTCCTCTAAAGGACTTCAGTAAGGTTAAACTTTATGGGTGAGGAGGGATCAGTGTGTGCAAAACCCTGCCTTGTAAGGGACTCTCCAACAGCAACTGTGTCACTTTGCTGCTTCCCTGCACTGAGCTTAGCTCCTGCTCCAGCAGCAGTGCTTGTCATGCAGAAGAGTTGCTGCAAAGCCCAGTGCAGGCATGAGCATGATGTGAGGTCTTAGCACATCTCTTAGGACTTTGTAGATGTGGGAGGTTTAACATCCTTTGCCTTTTTCCCCAGGAGAGGATGTGAAAGGTCAAGAAGTTGTCCAGTAACTTCCAGGTGTTCCAGCCTCCCTATGGAAACTCCATCAGTAGGGGCTGATCTGGCCCTAAATGTGTACGTCTACACGTCCTGCTGTAGAACTGCTAAGAAATATTTTACATATTCACATATTTCTTAACAGTTTCCCAGTTGATGCTTTTTCCCCACATCCAGCTAAGGCCCACTGGCAGATGAGATTATTTCTCTCTGCACTTGGCAGAGATGCAGCTGAAGCATATCTGGTTACCAGGACCTCACTAGGTCCTCGATCAGCAAGGCCAGGAAGGTGGAACCTTGAATACAGGTGGCTTTTTAATTAGTAGTGCTAAAAACTACTTTCCTATGGATTTCCTGTTCCCTTAAGAGTAAGCAGCCAATATCTTCTAGCTGAGTATCTCTGCTGGGCTGAGTGACACACATAAGCAGCAGTAAGAGGACAGAGCTCACACTGAGCAGTGTAATGATAAATGTGATTTGCTCCCTATTTTGGAGAAACTGCTATTCAAATGTACTAAGTCTTAAGGGTTTTCCCATGCTAAATGCCTTGGAGCTAGCAAGAAATGTGATCCTTGAAATGTGACAACTAGAGGTGTCTTCTTGCTAAGATTGAAAATGTTGTGCAAACCACTAGATAAAAAGTTATTTGCTTTCCTTTTTTCAGCTTAACCAAACTGGTTAGTGAAGGGTGGTGATGAAAGTGTTGGCAAAATGCCTTGGCTGCCAAGAGCTTCAGGGTTAGGTATTAAACCAAGTGGGTGGAACTGGGGCAGCAGGGAAGAGCTCTGTGAGTGATCACCGTGCCCGGGACTTCTGGTGATAAATGGGCTGCTGGGCTTTAACTCGGTCTGGGTGCCATGTGCAGTACTGACAGCTTCCTTGTTTCCTCCCTTCTCCTGACCTTTGCCAAAACCAAGGCTGTGTTGTCTAAGAGAATAACATCCTGGTGTTATCAGCTGGAAAAAAACTCAGTGTGGGAAAGTCTAGAGTTTGCTTGGATTAGGCAACCCTATCCGTTGCTAACTGATTTAATCAGAGCTCTGTGACAGGCTGTGTAAGGTGGGATAAGGAAGGGGAAAGGAGATGCACAGAAAAAAAGAAGTAAGCAGATCTCACTAGGATTTTAGATTTCTGTATGAGAAATAACTCTCTACTTTTTATGAGTGGGGTCCACTGGAGGGGGCCCCTTCTTCTTCCATTTTTGTACGGAGGAAACACATTTGTAGTCCCAAAAAAGCAAAACTGAGTTCACTTCTGCAGACTGTGCTGGGGGTTTCAGATAGGACTTCCAGGAGAAAGGTGATTGTGATCAAATAAAAATTTTCATTAATACAACCATTCAGTATTGCTTTTTTGCTGGCCTGTCAGTGGCAGCAGTGGTATGGACATATCCAGTAGTCTCAGTGCATTTTTTGCATACACTTTGCTGCCTTGAATTTGGCTCTGAATTTATGATCTCTTCTACAGGTAAAGCTTGTTAGCATCGATGCAGCAGAAATAGCAGATGGAAATTCCTCTCTGGTACTTGGACTAATATGGAACATAATCTTGTTTTTTCAGGTAATAAAATTTGAATACTTTAACCATAAGTAAACAGTCTTCATAGTATCCATCTATTCCAGCTGAATACTGATTTTTAAATCAATTTTTAATCCTAAAGAACATAATTAATCATGCTAAACCTGAGCTTTTCCCCTCCTAATATACACTAATTTTATACTTGCAGCTGCTTTCATTTTACTTCATTGGACCTATTTTGATGTAAATTGGAGATAATTTAAGCCCTCATTTAACTTGGACCTGAATTAGAGCTTCAGATTACTACTTTCCCTTCTTTCTTGTGCCTTCTCAGGGTTCTGTTCCAGATTCCCTGGATCTGAACCAATGTCCTGGGTATGGTTCCAGGTCACAGTTTATTTTCAATAACCTTTACTGGATTTGGTCCAATGTGGTGGGAAATTCCATTTAGAATCACTGTTCTCTGGAGACTTACTCAACATGGCAAAAATTTACAACTGATATACATGGTCATATGAAAGATCCCAAAGGACTTGGAACTGATAAAACGTATTTGAGCCTGAAAATTGATTTATCCCCAGGCTTAGATTAAAACTGCTCCCTAACCAACACATAGTTTGAAAATTACCTTCTAGAAAATCTCAAATTCTAATAGACAGAGAGAGATGGAGGGAGGGTTCTGCAACTCATGTAAGATTGTGAGGCCCTTTCATTCTCTTGGTCTGATTTTTAAAATGGCTATAGGGTTAAAAAAATTATCTCAAATTTGCACTGGGGCTTCTCTCCCTGGCTGAGCTCCTCAGGCTGAACAGTGCTGCACAGAACCAGTTTGGCCAGGCAGACCCACAGGCAAAAACGGGGTGACCAGGACCTGTCACCCTGGTAGCAGAGGGCATGGGGGACCCAAAAGCAGCAGAGTCTCAAATGTCAGTGCTGATCAAGGACAGGAGTGCTGCTGCAGATCACCATTTCTTGATGAAAAATATTTCACTCAAGCAATTCCTGTGAAGAGAACAATTTCAGTTAAACTAACTTTTCTTTCAAGGACATGTTTCTTTGCTTTTTGTTTAATTTGTGCAGTTTGGCCCGAACTGGTAGCTTGCCCTTTCTGTTGCCTGGGCTGCTGCTTGCTGGCTGTCATGCTTGTAAAATACAAGTTGAGAGTTAAAATGAACAGGTCTATAATTAACACTTAAAATTCAGTTATGGCACTGATCTTTTTAAAGTTTGCATGAAAACAAGGACACGATGCAGCCAGTGATAAAGCAGAACACTGTGTATTTCACCTTTTATTACAGATTAAGGAGCTTACAGGCAACCTCAACAGGAACTCCTCCTCCTCCAGCCTGTCCTCTGGGCCCAGTGGTCCAGAATCAGACACATCCCCCAGCACTCCCAGCGTGGAGAGAAACATGTCCATTACAGTGAAGGATCAGCGGAAAGCCATCAGGGCCCTTCTAATCTGGGTTCAGAGGAAAACCAGAAAGTAAGCTAACAAACACAGTGTCTTGCCCCCTGCCCTTTTGAAGCTGAGTCTCTTTTCTCTGTCCTGCCCCATGGGTGTGTTACCATGTGCTGTGGCTTCTTCTGCTGTTGGAGTTTGGGAGCACAGGGTCTCTGCAGGGGGGTGTTTCACTATGGCCATGTTTACAGCAGCCAACTGACCTTGAAGGCCGCTGCTGGCTCCATGGTTTGAGTGTTAAATGTTAACCTGCACTAACCTGCTTGGTGCTGTTTAAAACAGGATCATTCTCTACTCCCCAGACCCCAGATTCCATGCAGTCTATTTGACATCTTTTGCTAATTAAAGGTTAGGTGTGACCAGGGGGTGAACTGAAAAATATAAATGTACCGAAAGACTTTATCAGCAGCCTTTTAAATGAAGCCCTGAGGAAGCTTCTCTGTGTGCTGTAGAGTGCCTTGGAGGACAGAGCCCCTACTAGAGTCCCTCCTTCCTCAGAACTGAAGAGGGGAAGGAGTGAAACTTAAGTCACTTGTCTTGAACTTTTAACATTTGAGTGCATTTTCATTGCACAAGACATCTCTTTCTTAATAAAAGGGTTTCTTTCACCAAAGCATTTTGTGTAGTAATGCTTTATCCTGGAAAAGTTACTGTCAGGTTAAAAAACTGTAGTGTGAGATGTCTCATGCACATGCAAATGCTTGGAGCGTATTTTACATGTATTGTTATTTGAAGTAGTGACTGGCAGAGAGTTTTAAAGAGGGTATGTGCCAAAGTTATTTATACAGGTTGGTTAGCTGAATATTTGGCATTTTTGTCTGTTGATTTATATGTCCAAGTCTGCCTTTGAACACAAATTTTCTGTGTCTAGTGTTGAAGACAAAAATTTACATCTTAAGTACTTGGTCCTGTGGACCACATTATCCCTTGGTTATCTCCAGTGAGGCTGAGGGTGCTTGTTGAGCAGATAAACTTGTCCCATTGAGATCTGTAGTTCATTGCTGCCAGTGCAGACCATAGAGGAAGTACAATTTTAGTCCAAAATAATGCTGATGTCATCATTAACAGGTGGTACAAGGAAAGTTAGGACCTGAGAAGTAAAGGCCACAGACTTTTCAGCCCAGTCAAAGAATGCAAACTGAAAAGATCTAATAACAGAAAATTGTTCTTGCAACTGCAGTATTTAAAACATAATAGCATCATTGTAATCCTGTTATCCCGTGATCTGTGCAGAATTTTCTATTCTGGGGCTTTATTCCATTGCAAGTTTGATGGCTGTTTTTTTCCTCCAAAACTTTGGGCATCTAACACTCTTGTGGTTTATGCATACACCATTTGCATTTGGCAGATTTTCTGCTATAGAAGGCCAAGTACACAGGAATGTGAATCATTTATGCTTATGTGTTTAAATATTTAAATCCTGGAAGTTTTCCCAAGCTATGGCATTAAAATGCTGGAGAGCAACAGAAACAGGAATCACAGAGACATTTGGTTTTGTGAATGTTAAATGTGATTGCTGAATTCTTAAGGGCTTTGTTTTTCCTAACTACTTCCTACAAGCAGGTTGGTGTAGCTGTTAGCCACACCAATTCAGTTTGTGAACCCATGTGTTTTCTGAATGTATTTCTAGATTTTGAAATCCAAAAATATCTCAGATGTGACAAGTGCTACTCAACAACCTTACGTTTTAACTTTCAGGAGTCTGAAAATGATGATGCCTTTGCTTTGGATTTTGTAACCAACCACCCATGTAAAATGCATGTAATTCTATTTAGGTATGGCGTTGCAGTCCAGGACTTCACAAGTAGTTGGAGGAGTGGCCTTGCTTTCTTAGCTGTCATAAAAGCCATAGATTGTACTTTGGTAGACATGAAGCATGCCCTGGAGAAATCAGCACGAGAAAACCTGGAGGATGCTTTCAGCATAGCACAGAATAAACTGGGTGTTCCTCGGCTCCTCGAACCAGAAGGTAAACACATCAACTTTGTTGGGAAACACTCAGACTACAAGGAATTCATAACCATTGCATTGTGATACCTACCAAAAACCTTCCAGTGACTAGGCTGCTGATGTGATCAGAGTGTTGAGCTTGTTGATAAGAAAAATAAAATTGGTCAGTTGCTTGTAGTTGTATTCTTCCAGTCATATTTGTAAACTCCTTGAGGTCAGAGATTTTACTGTGGTTTTAGCTATGTACACTGGTCCTGGTTCATGCTCAGATACTTTGTGATGTCTGCATTCTTAGTTGTTGTGCTGAGGGGTCTCAGTGCATTAGCAATGTTCTGCAGTACCCAGGCTGAAGTGTGTGAGGCTGCCATAGCAGGCAAATGGAGAGATACCTATTCAAATGAATCTGCATCTCCCACTTTTCCCTTTACAGTGCATTTATACACACAAGTATTTCTACACATAAACATAAGCCTGTGTGTGTATATAAAATATGTATAAATGGATTTCTTGTACTTCTTTTTATGGAACTCTGCTAGACTGATGTTAAGCATTGATGTCATGGTTGAAAGCACAATTGCACTTTCATCACCTGTTGGAAGACTGGGCCATCCTGCTAAAAATAAACCTCTGTGTTGTTGCTCAACAGCAGTCAACTGTGTAGTGACAACAGCATAAGTGGCAGTATAAAAGTGGATGAAAAGGGAACCCTGATCAGGGTTCAGCATGTGTTTGGAAATAGGAAAAAATGAATGTGAATAGGATGTTGAGAACTCTGTCAAGTGCCATCAGCAGTGAAGAGCCTCTCTCTAATCTGTCAGGAGAAAAGAAGTGTTGTAGCTGTTATTTCAGTGACTGTAACAGCAGGATAAATGTCTGACAATCTGTTCCTCTGCAAGAGCCTCTCAAAGCCGTGCGTGCTCAAGCCCCTCGTCTGTCTCCACAGATATCATGGTGGAGTCACCCGATGAACAGTCAATTGTGACATATGTGGCACAATTTCTGGAGCACTTCCCAGAGCTGGAAGGGGTATGTGTTTACTCCTATGTCATGTCATTTCTTTAATTTGCTTTGGTGTACGTAATAAAGTCAGATTTATTTTCTAGGTTTCTTTCTAAGCTATTTAAAATAAACAACAAACCTGGACTTAATTTTTCACATTTTTGTTAAATCCAGTGAAATGGGCTTTCATTGGTGATTACTAAAATGCTTTAAGTAGAATTGTGCTTTTATGCATTTACATCCAATTGTAACTTTCAGAGGTTAGAACTGGTTTCATGGGACTCTACTGCTTTGCTACATTGGTTTTAAATGAGGCTGAAATTTATTCCTTTATCTATAATGACTCACTGGACTTTGAATTTAATTTTTACTTCTGTCTTCTCAAGTTTGAGGGCCGTGATCATCTGAATTTAGCAGGTATGAGACATAAGATACCAAAAGCTGAACCTTATCAATACAACAGTAAAAAGCACTCATTATAAGCATGAAATAAACTGCAACTTAAATGACCCGGACTTTAATGCAAAAGTAAAGAATTAAGGATTAAGTAAGGGCTGATAGTGTCAAGATCTGGCAAAGGCCTTTTGGAGAAACAGGCATTTTCTCTCATTTCTTGACTGCAGGTTACAGTTGGGATGTATTTTGTAGCTGATAAAATTGGTGAGAATTACTAAAGCAATTTGAATTAAAATTATTATAATAATTATTATTATTAGATTAGATGAGCAATAAAACTGGTTGACATTAAGAATTGTGGAGATTTCAATGGACAAAGTAAAAAACTACCTTTCTTTTAACAGAGTCTGTTGGAAGGAAATAATCTGGTATGTCAATACATTAAACAATGGATTTATTGGAGTTGTTAGATTTATATTATTCCCAGGGTTTGGGATTGTGTGAAAAAACCAAGTCAGTTGTCTCCACAGGTGCAGCAGGGAGAGAGGAATACATTAACAGCTGAAGAGTAGGCTTGTCTGCATTCTGATCTTCCTGTACAAGTGCCTTCTTGACATTGAGTTTTGTTCAAGGCACTTGATCTGCCAAATTAGTTCTCCTGCTTTCAAAATAAGTGAGTCATTAATTGGCCATTCACAAGGTAATGGAGTGACAGACTAGGTATTTATTCTTTCCAGAGTGTTTGGGAAATGTGAAATGGTATCTGAGCTAGGATTTGTCTTCTAATGGTAAATCATCACTTACAGGAGGACTTTACAGATCCTGACAAGGAGCTTCCAATTGAGTCCACATATGTCCACATCAAAGACACACCATCAGAAAAGGAAAGAAAAATCCTGATTTTAAGTGAAAGTGAAGAAAACATGTATACTGTTAATCATGAGAGGAGTCATCCAGCTCCTCCAAAGGTCCATATTCATGATATCCCTGAGAGAATCCCATCAGAAACCACTTCTGAAAATTGTAATGGGAAACTGAGTCAAGTGTTGGGCAATTTACAGGGAACGTCTGAAGAGGAGCCTCAAAGGCCTACCTCACTGAAAATTACAGGATCTGTCAGTTTTGAATCCAATTCCTCTTGGGAGGGTCTCAATGATAAATTCATGCCAGGTGAAGGGAGCATCTCTGATGATCCACTGAAACAGAACAATGACCTTTCTCCAGCTGTTCTGACAGATCAGAAAAATTCTGTTGACTCTTTTGAAGAATACTCTGAAGAATTAACCAAGGAAACCCCTACTGAATATGACAATGAAACCAAGAGCCTTTCAGCCAATACTTCTTCTTTGAGTCCATTATCCTGGACTTCAGGTATACTTACAGATGACTCTATTAATAAAGTAGAAGAGAGCAAACCCCAGTCTTCAATCCTTTTACCAGAAGATACATCAAAACAAGAAGATACGCAGAAGTATGTTCTCCACCTTCTAAATGAGGAAATACAGACACTTCCACAAGATGAACATACAAAGGAATCACCTGTCCTTGAGACAGTAGAAACAAATCCTTGTTCCCTGAATGGTTCTAATCTTGAAAGCCAAGAACTATCTACACAGCATGAAACGTCTGATGACTCTCTCTCAGATGTACCTAAAACTCCAGAGGACCTGGACAGCTGTGATGATGTCGAGTCTGCAGCTGCAGTGCTGCCCAGTTCTTCAAAAGTATCTGTGATACCCCATGATCTCTTTTATTACCCACATTATAATGTTCCCATATCAGCAGTTCTGAACGCTTACCTTGAGCCTTGTATCGAAGGTTATGACACAGGATACGAAAAAGATTCTTCTGAAACAGTAACAGATGTTTTACCTGACAAGAATGTACCAGAACAGGACTACAAGGAAGACACTTCAGAGCCAGACTTGGAGAATAAGCTAGGTACCCCTCCATCAGAAACAGACACTGAGAACAGCGAGGAGGAAACTACAAAAACAAGCAGTCACGTGAATTCTTCCGATGAAAAAGAAGTGCCATTACCAGTAGAAGAGTTAGAAATGGAAGATGACAATAAGTTAGAAATGGAAGATGACAATAAGTTAGAAATGGAAGATGACAATAAGTTAGAAATGGAAGATGGCAATAAGTTAGAAATGGAAGATGGCAATAAGTTAGAAATGGAAGATGGCAATAAGTTAGAAATGGAAGATGGCAATAAGTTAGAAATGGAAGAAGATGACAATAAGTTAGAAATGGAAGAAGATGACAATAAGTTAGAAATGCAAGAAGATCACAATAAGTTAGAAATGGAAGAAGATGGCAGTAAGTTAGAAATGGAAGAAGATGGCAGTAAGTTAAAAATGGAAGAAGATCACAATAAATTAGAAATAGAAGATTACAATAAGTTAGGAATGGAAGAAGATGACAATAAGTTAGAAATGGAAGAAGATCACAATAAATTAGAAATAGAAGATGACAATAAGTTAGAAATGGAAGAAGATGGCAATAAGTTAGAAATGGAAGATGGCAATGAGTTAGAAATGGAAGAAGATCACAATAAGTTAGAAATAGAAGAAGATGGCAATAAATTAGAAATGGAAGATGGCAATGAGTTAGAAATGGAAGAAGATCACAAAAAGTTAGAAATAGAAGATCACAATAAATTAGAAATGGGAGAAGATCACAATAAGTTAGAAATGGAAGATCACAATAAGTTAGAAATAGAAGATGGCAATAAGGCCCCCAACCATGAAGATTCCACTATTCCACAATTTCCTGAGGTATTTTATTTTATTACCACCATTTCTTTGTACATATGTGGGCTTAGCATCAAATCCCAGTGGTTTTCATTTGCTTTCATTTTGCAATGTTTGGAAGAAATATTTAAAACGTACTTGGTTTCCTGTTCCATTACACTGTTTGCCACAGCCCCCTACTGGAATGAATGGAATTGCAGATCCCTGAGAAGCTCTGACATAAAAAGAGAAAATAAGCCCTAATACTAATGGCACTGCAAAAATATGAATTTATATTATGTTTTTAAATAATTTGAGGCTTCTGTAATCCCTAAGCATAAAAGATTACCTAATAGTATGGCAAAAATGTGTATTTTTATTATGTTTTAAAATAGTTTGAGGTTTCTGTATAATCCTTAGGCATAAAAGATTACCAGAGAGGGTATTTTTAATAACCTGTAATGAGATGACCAGAAATTATTATTGCTTCTAAAGAAAGGATACAGGCAATGATAATTTTTGTCTCAATCCAAGTAAGTTTGCCTAGAAAAACTTAGAAAAACAATTCGAGTAGGAAACGTTACATGGGTAATATGAAGGCTTCTCTGCATTGGAGGAGGAGAAAGAATATTTTGGGAGTATTTGGTTTAGGCAATTTGCTCCTGCATCTCTTCTTGCAGACACCAGTTTGGAAGTGTGTTCTGGAGTTATGTGTTTTCTGGAGGAGTAATTTGTGACACTGTCAGTAATGAGTGTCCATTTAATGCTGCTCCACTGTTGCTTAGACACATTGCTTGACCATGTTTTGGTCCTGACTCTAACTACAGCAATGAAGTCAGTTTGCTGTTAACTTGAAGGACTAATTGTGGGTAGATTCTAAAAAATCGAGTGGATTGCTTCAAAGAGCCAGGCCATGTCACGACTTCTTCATAGAAAGATATGACTTTCCAGCTGTATGTATATATGTATATATGTAGATTGAAGTGATGATTCCATGTATCCCAAAAGATTTTCAAGAAATTAATTGCTTTTTTATTCTCTTCAGTGAGACTTTCAGTCTCATACTATCTGCAATTGAGTGTCTGAGTGGGCTGCAGCACTAAGATATTTGAAAGTGTGAGGAATAAGTCTTGTTGTCTAATGCAAAACATTTCTTAATTTCAAAAGATCATAGTAGAACATCTAGAGGATTTACCAATAGCCATAAAGACACCAGAAGAAAATAGTAATGGGGAGGAGGAAGGGAAAAATACGATCGAAGAAGATCTGCAGATCTCAGAAGTTGCCACTACTACTCTATCACAAGATAACCTGGAAGAAAATGCTGAATTCCAGGAATTTACCAGGTATTTCACATTAACTTTGTCTTCAATACACCTAACAGGTCTTTTGAAATGTGCCCTGTCCATTGGATGTTTCTTGTAGCCTTGTTTTAGGAAGTATTGGGATTCATTGGCTTCTTCTGGCATTTCTCTTAAACATATCAAGTGTGCTATACAAATTTTGCTACACAAAATCCAAGTGGAAGCCCAGTGCATTTTGAACATGGAAGTGTTATAACTGCTTTCCCAACAGAGTACTTTGTAACGTAGATAAAAGAGTCCATGTGCATTTGACACTATGTGGAAGTATGACACTGATTCCAGTAGATACTTTTTGGATGTTTTTTCTGTTTATGAACAAATAAATGAGGTGTTGGAGAGAAAATAACACGGAGAACTTATGGGTCAAGGTAAAGGCATTTTAATGAAAAAAAGGCAAAGGCCATGTGTGGAAGCAAATTCAAAGAAGACCAAAAAACCAAAGTATTTATTCTCTACTTCCCATCAGCAGGGCAATATCCAGCCACTTCCTGGGAAGCAGGGTGTAGTGGTTGCTTCAGAAGACAGATATAAGAACAAGTGTGTGAATGTGTCACTGTCTTTAGTCAGTTTGGGTCAGCTTTCCTGGCTGTGTCCCCTCCCAGCCTCTTGCCCAGCACCAGCCCACTGCTCTAGAAAAATTTAACTGCAGCCCAGCCAGGCCCAGTACAGAGACACTTAGCTAATTTTGCTCCATTTACTTCTGGTTTTTCTTATGTTCTAATTTATTCTTAGGTAATCTATTTGAGTGGGACATGAACTGGAATTTGTTGATGCTTATCACTGCAGCACTCTAATGAATTTGAGAGTTTACTTAGAAAAACTTGTTGTCCCCTTCAAGCTTTCTGTTCCCTGTCAGTCCAAATTTTTTTTATATCAATGGCCATAAACTTGGGTATACTTGGGTATAATGTCAGTGATGTCAAAGGTGCAAAAATGCTCTCAGATACAATTTTTCAGAAAATATTCCTTTTTCAGCATATGAATTTTTTTTGGTGGGTGAGATTTTCCCAAAGCCACTTTTATCATGTTACTGATAAATTCCAATCCATATTCTAATACATGAAACAATGTATATTTGTGGGTTTGTGCAGCTTAAAGCTGTCATGTCCATTTGCAGTGTCTCTTTCTAACTTAACTTTATGAATTTAAATCTTTGCTTTTACATACATTTCAGGAGCAGTGACAGTGATGCCAACACTCATCTCCGAAAAAGGTTTTCTCGTAATGCTTCTGAGGAGGTACATGTGGACACTTTTTTATTGCTGTTTCTCTGGTTATCTTAAACTCCACAAGTTCACACACTGTAAAAAGGCCTGTGACAGTATGAAAGTCTTTTGACTTCTAATAATTTTAGACCTAAAACCAGGCATAGTTGCAAAGTTTTACTGAACTCTCCTGAGTACATACTAAACTTTACTGAACCTTGAAGAAATTCACAAAGGAGTACCTAATACTACAGTTAAATCTATTATAACTTTATATCTTACTTCATCACACCTGTATAGATGCAACATTTTGCTTGTTTGAAGCTGCCTTTGTTTGCTGCCCCAGTTTCTTTCAGTTTTTGCATTGTCTGTATGATGTTGGTGCCCTGGTCTCGACCCTGCAAAATTGCTGGGTGTCTCCTGAAGAGCACTGTTTCTGAAAAACTGGGCTCCATCCCTTTTCCTCTCAGCAGCAGTGTGTTATATTATCAGTAGCAGCAGCTAACCCTAGAAGAATTTTAGTTGTAACATGAAAGTGTGTTCCTGATGACAAGTGTGATTCATATTGGCTTCTTGAGAGCAATCCAGCTGAGGTCTGGATTTTTGTTTTTAAAGTCAGAAGGAAGGGACAACATCAGCAATCTGGGCTGCTGAGCAAGGATAGGAATATGGGGTTTTTTCAACACAAAAATAAAATTCTGACCATCTTGGAGTTTTAAAAAAATGCTGCCACCAGTGTTCGGTTAAAGGGAGGTTTCACACAGATGCTTTAGTTTTGCAATGCTGTCAGAGCTACTAGAAATACATAGGAATGAGGGCAGCTTTATTCAAGTGATGAAAGCAGCTGAAAGCAAATAAATCTTATTTCACAACTTTTTTCCTTTTCAGTGTGTGCACCAGACTGCAGTGCTGGATGTGCAGATGAGGAATCTGCTTATAAGCACATTTTTATGTTATTTGAGCAAACATTAGATACAATTTGCATAAAATACACAATTACCACATTTGTGAGATGCTGAATTTTATTTTTGTTACCTAATCTATTCCTGGTTTGTTTAAGGAAACTTATGGTGTAAACGAGCAGAAGATGACAGATTTGGGTGAAAATCCATTAATCATCAGGTGAGTGGTTCTTATTCAGACTGACTTTTGCAAGGAATCTATAACTCCTAGGTACTACTAGCAGTGATACAAAGGGAGCTGGAAATTAATTATAATGGTAGCAACTGTCTTCTGTAATGGCTCAGAGTTCATGTTTCCCATAGGTGTAAGATATAAAATTTCCTTATTGCTCAAACTGTCCCTTCACTAAAATGCCTTTTCTTGACCTGAAAGATTCAGCTGTCTAAGCAAGATTCTGAGTATTTTCCCCACAGGGTGGATATCTCAGGCTGAGAGAAGAGTGGGAGAACTTTAATTGATAGGTCCTCTGGCAGTGATGACTCTTTCCAGGTTTGGAATACTGTCAAAACATTGTTTAGTGAGATCAGTGCCAGGGAAAGTCAATTATTTCAGTGGAGGTCTGCCCTTTGTTGGAGCATCTATGAGTTTGATAATTTGTATGTGTGTTTAGTTTAGACTTAGGGTGACAGGTCATGAACACAGAGTGTGCATCCCTTTGGTATTGGGGTCTAAGTAGGTGTAAGAAACAAGGATTGCTTTAGGTTTTGCCTTTTAGCTGATACTGAATAGTACCTCTCAGAACTTCTAGGTAAAATGCTTGTTATATTTAGATGAGAAGAACACACAAAATATTATCAGGATCCACTGGCCTGTCTCTCTTATGTTTCTGTTAAAAAAAAATATGCAAATAGCTGTTACAGTTGTATCAATTGTACAATTTGCTGATATTAAGTGAATTTTGTGTAGTACTCAGGTATATATCTAGTAGGATGCCCCAAGCAGAAAAACACAATTTTTCTCCAAAGATAGAGTGTTTTTCTTACAATTCTAGAAAATTATAAAATGATTGTACCATTTTGTGCCTTTTTAAATAAGACATTTCCTTGTCTTTGTGAGAGCTCAGTGGTGCTGGCAGAATCCATTGGGCTTTGCCCTGATAAACCAAAGCTGGAAATTTGGAAAGTTGAAATTTTGGAATTGTCCTGCAAACCTCCAGTTGCTGGTTGGTTTCTTGGTTGGAAGTCTTGGGTTTTTCTGTTTAATATTCTAGTGCCTAGCATGAGGAGCTCTGAAAGTATTTGATGTGGGGAAAGTATATGAAGTCAGATCCAGTGTACAGTGAAATTGTGGAAGTGTGAGACGTGTTGCCCAGTGCTGTGTTTTCTGAAAATAAAAGGGTGTCTTTTTGACAGGTGGAAATCTCCTTACATCAGAGGGCTGTGCTGTAATGGCACATATTTAAAGTACCTGAGAATTTGTCTGGAGTTTTCAGAAGATTGATTCTTACATATGTTGACTCTGGAAGGAACACACTGTGCTAATGCCCACTATGCCCCTCCTAGTCTAGCTGGGGCCCTCCAACTGCCTAGACCAAAGTGGTTCATTAAACTGCTGTCTTTTAGTCCACCTCTGACCTTCACAGTAATTATTAACACTGAAGGACTCTTCTCCTTCTTTTCCTCGCCTCTTACTGAATTCTCTCCTATTTTCAGGAAGAAAAAGGACTTGGAAGCAAGTGAGACTCCAGGACCAACTCATGAGATATCGATTTTTGAGCAGCCAGAGATATTCTACTTCGTCATTTTCTTCTGGGTGCTGGTCTACTGCCTTTTACTCCTTCCACAGCTTCTTAGCAACAAAGTTTGATCTGTGTGAGGTGTGGAAAATAAAGGATGGTGGCTGGATTGCTTTGTGTATCTACATATGAATATGTTCCTTCAGGTGAAGCACAAACAGAAATCCAGGATCTGGTATTTGTGTTTATTATCAGGTTGTCCTCAATTCCTCTACTGTTGTGCTATGACAGTGTCAAAGCACATTTTATATTGGTAATTGTGTAAATATATATAAAAATTATCTGATTTAGTAGATGCAATTTTGTACATTTGTGCCTTGCTTTATAAGATGCTAAATAAAACCAGATAATTATCAGTAGAAGTATGAACAATTCAGAGCTCTAGTCTTCAAAAATTATTCTTCTGGCTTCATTTTCTTATGTAGGGCCTGACAGCTGTGGAAGAGGGATGGTGTTGACTTACCTCTGGATCTGACCACCTGCAAGGGCAAGGCTAGAAATGCTTCTTCACATTTTCCATGGAATTATTTGAAAGAGTTGGAGGCAGAGCAGAGCTACAGGTAGTGAAACACACACCAGGAATTGATTACAGTTCCAGTAGCAAATCCAGTAGAGCAACAAAATCAGGTTGAGGGTTTATCGGGGTAGGGAAGTTTGATTTTTTTTTAAGATTTAAAGTAATTTTTATCCTGCACATTTTGGTATGTTTGGTTTGCAGGAATAAATTTGGTATGGAGAAGTGTGAAGAACATACATGCTAGCTGCTTCTTAGGAGAGTTTATATGGAAATCTCAGGCCAGCAACTAAAGTTTTTTTAAAGTACCTCAGTGCTTCTGTGTCTGCATCTGCTTTAATTTCTCTGCTGCTTTTATTTACAGATAGCATAAAGATTTCTCTCTTTTGCAGATACAAAAATTAATAAGTAACCTGCTTTGCTGAGGCTACTCTTAAGGCACTAGGGCATGGTAAAAGAATTAGAAATGTCTTTTAAGTGTCCAAATCAATTGAGAAAGAAATTACAAACGTAAAACTAAATACAGAGAAACGTTGGCAACCAGTATTGACTTCTAGCACAGCTGAGGAGACTCCTGTGGGTTGTCCATGGGCACAGTTGAGCTACTTCTGCCTCTTGTGATTTTTGTCCACATCGATGACCACTTCAGGATATTTGATTCAGGATTTTTGCCAGAGAAGGTGTAACCCATGCTTTGTAGGACAAAAGAGAAGTCCTTCATTTCATAGCAGTAACTTTTCCCCATGTGACTTTTAGTCAAGTCACTACTTCTCATTGGCACATTTTTAGTTTCATGGTGTGCTTTATGAGACTACATCACATTGCTGCTTCCACCTGAAAATTCAGAAGGTTGACTGCAATGTGCTTCCTAAAATGAAGGGTTTTATAATTTTACACTGAGTGAAAATTAAATCACATGGCTATAAGTTCTACATATTTTGTTGTAGCATAAGGTACATCCCTATTCTTGCTAAGTTTTCAGGTGAACTAACAGCACCTGAGATCAAAATTCATCAGAATATACAGCAATTTATTTGCAGGTATTAAAAATCTGTCTGTAGTCATGTTATCTGCTGGGGTAATCCTAACCATCCATCACACTTCATTCTTCTTCACAAGCTTTTTGTAGCCCTGAGATTTTTCTCCTGAGCTGCAGTTAGAATTCAATAGAAGTAAAGAATGATATGAGATCTTAAACATTGAAGATAAAATTCTGAACACCTTTCAACAAAGCTGAAATCTTTCCTACTCTGTCCTGTCACTGCTGACTAGAGCTGGATTTACCCCATGAAACTAGAAATAAGATCCATTGTTCTTGGTAAGGAAGAGATACAAATGTCCCAAGTTAATTTGGTTTAAATCAGCTTAAGTAAAAAAATACATTTCTTTCATCTTGTTTATGAAAACAGTCAGCATTTTGAGTCAGCTGATTTTGTGATCCATGAACCTGCTTGTGCTTGTTGTGGAAGAGAGTGATACTTTCTTCCAAAAGAAAACCTATATCAGAATTTTCAAAGGTACTTTATGGAAGTAGGCTAAAATAGAAAGTTGAAGGGTTAGTGCTTTTTTCTCTGAAAGAATAAAACTTACTACAAGAAATATTTTATCCTTATCCTGAAAAGCAGGGAATACCAGGCTGGGGTATGGCATCTATTTAATAGCAGCAAGCAGCAGTGTGCTACACGAGTTTGGAGCAAAACTGTTGACAGCTTTTCATTATGTTCCACTCTTCATAGGCTTCTTTGGTTTATGATAACTTTTTCTGACCCTTTGTATCTTTACTCTGGTCCTTCCACGTTTATTAATCTTCAGCAGAGGCTATTTGGAGTTGGATTAGAGTCTCCTTATAGAGCTTTACAGCTATCTAAGTTCAATCAAGTGAAGTATGCTCCCTTCTGTCTTCTTTCCTTCCTCCTAAGAAAATTAATCAGGATGAGGAGCTTTTTGGATGTCTTATCTAAACAACTGACATCCATGAAGAATGGGAAGGTGAACAGGAATGTGCTGGTGCCAGAAATGTCATTACACAGTATTTTTATCCAAGAAGGAGAAACCCCAAGGTTTTCTTTGTTACCTCCCTCTGATGAAGAGTGACTGAAACATTGAAATGAGCAGTTCAAATGTCAAACAGCATCCAGCAATTTTTTCAGTCATCTCAACCAGTGTTTCAATTGATGTACACTTTCCAGCCTCTCTCACTGATAGACAGAGATTGCTTCTTCCATACAAAATAGATGAAAAAAAAAACCACCATTCCATGATACTTGTTATTGCATCACTTTCAATTTTGGGGTTTGTTTTGTTGTGGGTGTGCTATAGCAGAAGCAGTGTACCTTACCCAGCCATTCCATGGGTGAGAAGATCCAGGGTGAGGTGCTAAGAGTGTTGTCAACTGTGCTTAAAAACAGACTGAACTCTTCAAGAGTTCTGCCTTTACCTGGAACTGTAAAGAGTGACATCTGCCTAAGCAGCAGCTTCCCCAGTTAAAGTGACTTGTGAGCCTGCATCTCTTCTTCCACAGTGCAAGATCCAATCCCTTAATGCAAGTGCCCTATTCTGAAAACACTGCTTTTTTTGGGGGTTGTGGCCTATTCTGAGCTACTGCCTAAAAGCCTGATTATGAAACATTCACCATGGCAAAGCCTACTTTAACTTGCTGCCCAGAGAACTGGCTGATGGTAGTGGAGGGTTTAAAGCCTGGTGGGCAATCCATTGTCTACCCATTTCCCAACAGATATGTGCATTGTCTGAATGCAGAAGTTTTTGCTGAACTTTTGCCTGGGTTATTGAAGAATGCTAAGCTTGAACTGACCACATTTGGTATATTGCTTTAGCAGCTGAATTCAGATACACAAAGACTCTTTCTAAAACCTGCTGGTTTTGAGCAAATGTGGGTAGCAGGGCATTGTGAAGTGTCTCAGGAAGTGCCTTGAGGATCACTGGATAAAGGATGTTTGGTGTTCACAGAAGCAGCACTAAAGACTGAGTGGCAACTGTAATAGGATGGTTCAATGTGATTGTAGTCAGGTAACTTAACTGCAAAGTGTTTCATCGTGATTTTATAGAAAGTGCAAGGAAAGATACACTACTAAAGACAGAACCTCACTAAACATTTGTGGGGCAGATGACGTAGAGTTGAGGAAATGAGTTAAACAGTCACATAATCTACAAACTGACTAGAATACAGCTTTTGCCAAATTGTAGGAAATTATCAGTGCAAAGACAGGGCAAGCACAGACTACAGTAAAAAACGACAATCAATTTTCAATGCCATGAATATTTTTGACAGATTGAGCTCTAAAATGTATTTTTATTGAGTTTCTAGATTGTAATGAATGTGTCTACAGAATTTTATGCAAAGCTTGAGAGTTCAGCTGTTTTAAAATGATTTTTTTTATATAGCAGTGATTATTTTATCTATATATTTAATAGAACTGTAAAACCATTTTAAGAGTACCTGTAAAATTCTATGTATGTGATACGATTATTTATTAATTATGACTCATGAGAATGAACATTAGGCTATGCATTGGTTGTGTCATCCATTTGAAAACTGGAAACTGCAAACAGGAGAGGAGCTTTTAATGAACAGCAGACTTGAAAAGCAGGGGAAATGATTGAATACCTTTGTATGATTCCTAAAGCTGCATAGCAATATGTCATTTTGTGATGTTAAACTTTCAGCTAAAATTGCAAAATACACTGAGTGATTGAGATACTTTCTTCCATTAAAACTTCCCGAGGCTGAAATTTCTACATGTTGATATTTGGCGTCTAAACACACTTAAATCCCGTACATTTTCTGCACACTCTTAGTTTACTCCTGCTCAGTGTGACTGTAACTTCTTTATTGAAGTACTGCTCCGTTGAGTTACAGGGGTACCATGCCATACCCAGTGGAGGATTTTAGGGTTCTCTGCACTAATGCTCACAGGATCCGAGCTTTAGGAAATTAATTTGGCCAGTGTATGTGGTATCACATTCAGCCATCTAACACAATAACAATTACAACAGTGCATTATCACTTATGGTAGCTTTAAATACTTGGGAGTCCCTTCTTGCCAAGCACAAACGTGAATGCATCCAGTGATGTGTTCAGTTCCTCTACTTCTGTGGAAGTCAGTGCAACACATCTGTGTGCTAAGCACACCCTACAGGATCTGGCCCTGAGGGCATTTAAATCAACATCAACCACATAGGCCAGGAAGTCACTGAAGCCTATGCAATGCCCATGCAAATCCAGCGTACACCAACCACACACCACTCTCTTCAGTTACCTCCGTTTTACACAGAGCATTTGTTTGCATAAATTCTGCAGAATCGACCCTCCAAAGGGAGGAAATTAACATCTACTTCCATCTTCAATTAAGAGAACAGCAGCAGGGAACAAATAACTGGAAAACAAGGGTGAGGTTTCAGGCTGGGATATGGCCATGGACACAGCTGAAAGCTCATACCCTGACAACAGGTTGCCTGCTGTTTCCATTGAGCTAACAGGTAACAGATCTGAATGGAGGTAGAAACCACTAAATCCTTTCTATTTCTGCATCATGCAGGTTTTTGTCAGGTAAATAACTTCCCCTGATAAAGCTAATTTACAGCTGCCCAACTTAGGATTGTTCATGTTCCAGGTTTGTATGTAAACAGGACACACAGTGTGGCTTGTCCTCACCCATACCAGCCCAGGCCCACGAAGCCTTCATGCAGGAGGATGGGATACACGCACATCGCATGACATGGAAAAGTCATGTTCTCTGTGGAGCAGCTTGCTGGCTCTGTCCATCGCTTCACAAAACTCCAGAGCTCACAAAGGGTGAAAAATGACCCTTATTTTTTCAAGTGCCATAGTCATTTCAGGGTTATCTTAACTGAAATTGGGGAACATCAATGTCTTTCCTCCCCTACGTGTAAGACATGGAAAACCTCCTTCCATCTCAGTGGCACTTTTGACAATTCCTTTCCAAGCAGCTGCTACTGCTGATCCTGGAGAATGAGACCCACATTATTTTCTCCACACAGTGGAGGAAAATGTCTAGGTTTATGTCTCTGGACCATAATTGGCCCCTGAGTGATTAATATATTTTTTTTTCATGAAAAAGTTGGATTGACCAGTGAAAATTATTTTACCTTAGTAAGAAATACTAAAACCTACCATTCCAAGAAAGGCCAGTTCCTGGTCATCACTGCTATGTTCAGATAATACCTTATTGCCCAAATAGTTTCATTACTTTCATTGGGCCTTCCTGTGATCTGTTTGATTCACAGACTAGGATTTCTGTGTCCAAGGACACAGATCCCTGTCCCATGGCCATTATTAAGACTGTAACAGAAAATCACTCATCAAGTAATTTTCAACATATATGCTGCTCAGTTCTTGAGAGAAACAATGCAGTCACATTTTAATGCCAAATAAGTTACACAAGTCAAATAAGAATTTTTATTGTAATAAAAAATTCAACTTGTACTTTTGTCTTGAACAAAACATTTTAGTAGGCATACCACCTTGTGCTATTGTATACTGCTGTGTAAAAAGCTGAATAAACTGTTTTACCTTTCTTGTTAAAGTTCTCTAGTTCAAAATGTAAAGTGCTAGATGGCAAAAGAGCTAATGAGAGACTTCATCCTAAATAAATAATTTGTAAGTAAGGATTGTAATATTTAAAATACATGTTTCTCTTTGGCAAGTGGTGAGAAATGATGATTTTTTTATATAAGAACAAATGCTGGGAGGATTTGAGTGGTATCCAGATATACTGAAGGAAATGCATTTTCATGTACTTTCAAATACATTTCTTCTGAACACTTTGAGTCAGGGGCTTGTTTTGGATGTTTGCACTAGTTGCTCAAAGCTAATTTTTGTGAGAAAGAACTATATTCTTCTGTATAACTCGTACACTAGAAGAAAAATGTTTCTAGAAATTGTTATGCTGTAATAAGAATAGTATTTACTAGTGAATAGCTCCAATTTATTTTACAGAATCTCCAATTTTGAAATAAATGGACAGGCTTCCTGTATCTGTTACCTGTGGATTCTAATTGTTTAATTTATTAACTGTTATTATCTATGTACACATTTTCATGCCCAGAAACTAAATGCACTTTTTAGGAGAGAAGACCTCAGTAAAGACTGCAAATTCATAAAGTGCATTGTTTCCCACTTACCCAAAAAGTGACTTTTCATTTTGGAGGAAGAATCTAAACTTTTTTTCCGGTCAACAAACAAATGGATTTTAAATTTTTATAAAGGTGAAGACTTCTCATTTATTAACACATAGAAAATGACACTATAAAGGGAAGCCATGAGAAAGCTTGCAAAAACACTTGTGCTTAATTATTTACTGTTCTTACAATTAGTTTATCTGGGCTGTTTCTACGTTTGGACTTGTGGATTAGTAAATTAGTAGCTGCAGTATCATTTCATACTTATTATGTATTTCCCCTACACCTTAATTCCCTTTGCAGTCTATAAGAAAAAGAAAATAAAGTACAATAGAGTTGCAATACAGTTCAAAATCAGCCCCATGATGCATATCCTGAAAAATATATTGAAATTGGATTAACACAGAAAAAGGAAATGGCATATGGGAAAGGTATAGGAATGCTTGAGTATCACACTCTAGGACTTTTAAGTATTCCTCTAATCCTTCCACAAAATCAAATCATCCCACATTTTTGAAGTGTTTCTAACCACTCCTGGAGTAGCTGTTCCTGCCTATTGGACCACACACACACACCCCTAAGTGTACAGAGCAAGAGAATATTCATGGTGCTGTTGAGAATTTGGGATATTTGGGTCCAGTCCTGTTAGCAATGCAGATTTCCACAATCATAGAATGGCTTGGGCTGGAAGAGACCTTTAAATGTTTTCCAGTCTAACACGTCTGCCACGGGCACCTCCACCAAATCAGGTTGCTCAGAGCCCTGTCCAGTCTGACCAAATGTTTCTAGGGATGGCACATCTACCACTTTCCATTACAAAAACTTTAAAATCTCTAAATACACTTAGGTGTGATTTTTTAAAAAATTCTTTTTAATTGGGTTCATTTTTTTTGCTGCTGACACTGTGGTAGGAATTTGTAGGTGCATAGGAATTTGCAAGTGCACTGGGGAGCGGAGGGTGTGAAGTTCAAATCGGCAAGAGGGGTCATCTCAGTGTGTGCAAGCAGAGTAAACTTTTACAATGGTATGAGATACAAACTTTAGTTCAAATTCAAACATAGTAAGACAGGAACCATTGGACTGGTTTTCTTTTAACTACTCTGGGATAAAAGTAATTCTGTTAGAAACTCAAAAATAATCTCCCTTAATCACAATTACTCCCTGTGTAATCACAATTTTTGTAGCTTGAAGATGACACACATGCAGCATTGGAAACACACTGGATCCCTGTGGATCTTTTGGCCAGCAACAAAGACAAGCACAGGGCTCATTTCAGACAAGGAGCCCCACACATGTATAACACTGAGTATGCACTTGGGTTGAGCAGGACCCAGACCTCCTAAGGATACACCTGTGGCCCTCACACATATTCTTGTTGGTAGTGTAAACTGAAACCTTCATCCTCTCTTCAGTGCTCATTTTACCTAGCTGGTAAACAAAACCCAGCAGGGGCAGAACCTTCCAAACTGGTGAGTGGATACAGCAAAGCCTCTGATTTGAGCCATGATCTCTAGTAAGAGACCACTAATCTTTTCTTGAGTTGCTGTTTCTATTGATGTTACAAGGATTATTTCCAGAAGAGCTACTTGTAGCAATTTAGGAGAAGCCTTCTGTGACTGGCTCCATTCCTTGGGGAGACAGTATCACTGGCTTACCACAGTCCTTGGCAAACTACACTTTATCTTGGAATGTCATATAACATATGATCAAAGCAAAATGTATAGCTCCATCTGCTGTAAATACTTTGAATTGATTATTTCTACATTTCTTTTTTACGGTTGCTCTGTACCCTGGGGAATGTATTTATCACTCTGCTGGTATGTATTTTCTGCATGTTATGGACATAAATGTAGATTTATACATTGTAAAGTGGTATTTCTTGGTTCTCAGGCAGAATGAGCATTAACAAGGGTATATCTCAAGGAGTCCATTAGGAACTTCTGGTAACTGTTGTATGACATCTTTTGCACTGTGCCATTGTAGCTGCTTGTGAAATTGCTCCCTCTCTCAGTAAAAAAACCCCATCAGTGAAGTCCCAAGTGACTGGAAAAAGGGAAAGCTTGCACCCATTTTCAGAAAAGGTAGAAAGGAAGAGCCTTTCCCACTTGCTCCTCTGGCTCTCTACTGGCACAAACCTGAAAGGAAACAGTCCAGTGATCAGTACTTCGAGGGGTGGCATCATCAGTAAACCTGGGCAAAACTTTTCCTTCTTGCTGCCCATGTTCACATGTTTTTAGTCACACTAAAGGCTTTTGTGACTCTCCTTTTTCTACTTCTGATGTATTTCTAAATTTATAGGAAAATTAATCATGACATCCAAAACGATTTTAGGTTTGATGGCATCAAAATAAGCCAAAAATTATTTCTAGAGGAGTTGGAAGCCAGTTTTGGCTTAAAAATATTCTCTCTCTGTGAGACATTCCAGGACAGCCAACACAATTACAAGCTCAGAGTTGAATACAAATCTTGTGGTTGACCTGAATTTTGTTCCCCATTTTTTTCATTCACTGGTAGCTATAGGAGGTCAAAAAGGGATTTCTTTCCTAACAGAACATTTCTTTTTCTCCATCCATCTTCCTTAACAGTGAATTTGTTTAGTTTCTTTAGTGATGTGTCACTGTGATAGAGACACTCTAGAGACTGTAAGTAGAAGATGATGGAAGAGGTCATCAGTGTGGAGAAATCCAAGGAAAACGCAGGCAACTTTGCCCGGGAAATGTTGCCAGGAGAGAGAGGGGTCAGTTTCCAAACTGCATCAGCTCATATCTTCATGTCAGCAATTTAAAGAGGTAAAAAAAAAAAAAAAAAGTTTACTGAAGTTTCTCTTGCACTAGGGAAAATACCCTTGGAATTACAAAGTCTGGGTCACTGAAGTAGGAAAGCATGCCAATTTTTTTGTTAAATGCATTTTAGGTTGAGACAAAGATTCATGCAACCTAACACCTTGTTAAAATCTAAGCTTCAGATTTAGAAATTAAATCTGTTCAAAAAAGGTTCTTTCTTTCTTCCAACTTCTTTCTCCATAATCATACCTGCAGCTTTTTCTCATAATACATTGTAGGTGGTATTATTAGCACTGTGGTTTTAAATGTTTGCACTGCTCTTTCCTGCAGAGAGTCACAGCTATGAGCTGGAAAACCTGGTAGCCAGACTAGGGGCTCCTTGAGAGGAAAGCCTCAAGGAGAGATTTCCCAAGTGGAGTGCAGGACACACATCCTTGCCTGGCCAGAAACCGGAGTGCAACACTTGGGCAGTAAGTGCCAGCTTGTTTCAAAGGGCCCTACTGCACCAGTGTGTGACACAGGGTGGCTGGCACCAACAGCAGGGAACAACAGAGGTCACCACTGTCTCGCAGGAAGGAATCTCTTCCGAGTCCATTTCAGGACCTGATGTGATGGGTGGAGCCAGAGCCCCTGGTTTCCACTGGCGGGATTAGAGAGTTCTGTAGCACGAACAAAGACAATTCATCCTGACAAAGTGGGTTTTAATGTCAGGTTTCCTCTCTTCTAACCTAAACAGAATCTTTTTGTAATCTCAGTCAACAGAAAAAATCAGAAAAGCCTCCACCCCCCGTCTGTTACTGATTTTTACAAAAGCGATATAAATGTCTAATTTCTTGTTTTCTAAGAGTTACCCCATAAATACCAGTATTGGTAGGACTAAAGATACAGGGAATGCTGTTGCTTGGTACATTGTTACTTATTCATTTCCAGATTTTAATAGTTGGGCAGTGTATCCTTTTCATCCCACAGCCTGTTTGCTTTGGTTTTATGGCTGGTTGTGTGGTTTTTTACCAAACTCTGAATTCCAACCAGTTTGAAATAGGTGGAATTTTTCAGAGTTGCACCTCAAATTGATGAGTTCATCTCACTTTAAAAATCTTTGTAAGGAATTTGTGAAATCAACATAAATTTTTAATCTGGGCTTTAATTCTGAAGGTTAGGTCTGATTACACAAATATATGACATCAAATATCTGTTTCTTAGACTGGAGAAAGAGTAGTGGGGACAGGACTGTAAGGAACAGCACAGATTTTATCCTGTGCTTTTATATCAAAAACTCCTGTCAGCAGGCAGGCTCAAGGAGGAAGTAGCTGTGGAGAAAGACACCCGTTTTTATAAGAAAATAACTTCCAGAATTCTCCTGGCATTTGTCTGTTTTGTTTTCTAAGTATTCTGCTTGCTTTCTCTTTGAACCTACTTGAAATGAGTAAAATTCATTTAACCATGGCCTTCACTAAGGAGGGATTCTTTCTGCTCTATTTTATGTTAGAAGGAATCAAGAATGCCAATTTCCTTCAGTACTTCAGCTAAAATTGGAAAAATAGACCCATATGCTCTGACAGTTCCCACTGGATAAGACTGAACAGCTGCTCTTCTTCCTCAGCTTTTGTCATGGGATATAATTATTCTTCCATCCATAAAAAAGACCAGAAGGATGCCCTTTCAATCCTATAAAAATACCTAGTACTGTAACATTTAACAACATAATGGCGAGCATTACAGAAGATGTGCTCTAAACAGCAAGAGGTTTGTGCCAAGAAAATACTTAATTTGGTAATATCCCAGGCCTCTAGATCACTTTAAATCTTAAGTAATTTTACATGGGTTGTTTTAAATGAACCTTAGGAGTGCTCCAGTCAGCTTTATCTTTTCATATTCATTTTGTAGGCACAGTTGTGTTACAATGGCAAGTCCCTGGTAGAGAGCAGAGGGAATGAGGAAGCTGGACCTCCAGTGGCAGCTCTTCCATCGAAAACACACTGCCTTCAGCACGACTTACAAGGGTAGTGGCTGGCCAGAAATGGCATTTCATTTATGGTTGTCTTCTTTATTAGGCAACAAGGCCAATCACCATCCAGTCCTTGTGCAAGCACATGCAAGCACAGGAGACTCTCACTTGGTGCCCTGGTTTAACACGAATCTAACTCGTTCTGCACCTCTGGCTGAAGCGTTTTGGTGGTGGCAAAACCTCACTCTATGCCAGCTGTTTAATCCCAGACATTTCAGGGCACTTTTAAAAGTAACTAGTAACACCTACTCGGTCAATGGAGTGATGCCAAGATGCTGGAGCGAGACCAGCAGTCCAGCCAGTCAACAATCTGTCTCCTGCAAGGACAGAAGGAGATGCCCACAAACCCAACCACCTCCAGCTGTCCTTTCTTCTTCTACCTTCTGGAAGAAGAATGGCTGAAGACTTCCCAGTGGAAAAGTAGCACTTGGCCTGTGGCGGGAAGGCGACTTCTTAAGGAAATGGAAAGGTGGTATTTTGTTACACAGCCATGTGTAACATGTGAGCAGCTCAGGGCTGCTCTCTGTCCAGACACTGCCAAAAGGGATCACCTTTTCCCCCTAGGGCTTGCCGTGCGATAGACCGACACCATGCCCTCGGATCCGTCTCTCCACGAGCTCAGCGGCACGAGGAGCGAAGGCCCGCGGCTCGGCCCCCCTCCCAAGATGGCGGGCGCCGCCCTGGCCTCAG